>CM045552.1:8401317-8765525 GCA_024721245.1 Mitragyna speciosa
CTTCATATTATGTTAGTTGTGTTATTGTGGTTATACTATGTTAAGATTAAGCCTAATATTAAACATGCATTAGGTTATAGTCAGATATTTAAAAATATGCATTATACATATATTTTAACATGGATACTTATTGATATGCGTATTTTTGACTATAGGGTATAATTGTAAAATGTGTATTTTAGTTCCACCAATTATTAATTATGTTAAAAAATTGTATTATGTAAAAAATATGCACTATCCTTTATTATGTCAAAATTCTTATGTTAAAATGTTTATTTTACATGAATATTCTTATGCACTAGCCTTTATGATTTGTATTATTTGAAATAAATAGGCAAAATAAGCATTTTAATTTTAGATTTTGTGATTTAAATATTTTATTGAGTAGCTTATGGATGGATTAATATTATATTAACTATAAATATTTTTATTTTTGTTTATGAGTATTAGACAAGTTTTGTCAAATGAACAACGGTATGATTATTCAACTATACTGGGGAGGAAAAATTGTTTGACAATGGGGGATCGTTGGCCTACGATCCTGCAAGGTGCAATAAAATGATAATAATCAGGGAGCATATAAGGTTTAACGAATTGGTTCAAAAAGTATACAACGCAATGCAAAGGGACCCTAGCGAAATTGGTAAGATAAATCTTATGCTACGAAATCATATTGGCGGGTATAGTTATACGGGTGTACCGATAACGGACGACGACGATGTCGATAACTTATATTATATGAAGCAGATGGTGTCGCCTCAAACTCCGTGCGAAATATATGTCGAGGTGGAAGAAAACCAAATTAATGCCAACCTATATGGCTCGGGTAACCCATTTAATGACTATGAAGCAACACCGTTGCCTCCTAACCCACCTCCTCGTAGACGCCGTCGTGGGGGTAGACATGTGGATCGATCTAGCAGTAGTCGGATGGTTGATGATACTTTGGCACAATCACCGGGTCATTTCACATCTGATGCAGAATATAATATGGCAACATGTGAATATTACACGGGTATTTCAGCAGGCGAATATTATACTGGTGCTTCAGCAGGCGAGTATTGTACAAGTGCGTCCACGGGTGATGAACTTGGCATAGAGGATGAAGCAGATTCCAAACCAGAACCAGAGAGCGATGATTCCGAGCATGAGGATTCGGGGAATCAAGCAACACATATGGACGAGGCAGGTCCTAGCGTTCCCTACACAGGCGGTGTGTCTGAAGCTATGGGGTCGCTTCGAGATATTGAAGGTGTCGAAGCAATGATGGCATTTGATCCCATGGATCACGGAAATCACATGCGTCTCAATGTGTGGAATGAACAGATACAAGAATTGGAGCTGGGACAACTGTTCAAGACAAAAGACGATGTTGAGCGAGCTGTTAAATTATGGTCGGTCAAAAACAACAGGGAGTACAGAGTTAAAGAAAGTAGTCCATGAACGTGGTATGTCATTTGTAAACATCGAACTCCCGCCACTCCATGCAATTTTAAACTGAGAGCCACACTTCGGAGTACATATCAACAGTGGATGATTGTGACTTTACAGAAGGTGCATAGTTGTGTTCGCGTGTCGAACTCAAACGATTACCGACAATTGAGCTCTCACATAATTGCCGAGTACATTGTGAGACATATAAGTAATGGTCTATTGTTCCCGGTCAAAGAAATACAAACAGCAGTTAAGCAGAAGTTCAGTTGTGATATCACGTACAAAAAAGCATGGTTTGCAAGACGAAGGTGCATTAACCTAGTCTATGGTGATTGGCCTACTTCTATAGCGTAATTATCTGTATTCATGCAAGAGTTTGTAACGACTAACCCCGGCACGGTAGTCTCTTGGCTACACCATCCACATAGTACATCGCAGTGCTTCATTTTTTATTACGTGTTTTGAGCTTTCGGACCTGCGATCAAATCATTCAGGTTCTTAAAACCTGTTGTTTGTGTAGATGAGACATTTATGAAGAGGTCATATAAATCCAAACTTCTTGTTGGCGTTGGGTTCGATACAGACAATCAACTTCTCCCACTAACTTTTGCCCTTGTGAATGAAGAAACAAATCGAAGTTGGGGATGGTTTATGCAGCAGCTGCGACAGTACATTTTTGGAAATATCTCAAAAATTTGCATCATTTCTGACCGACATAAGGGCATTATTAACGCCATACATAATTGGCCGGATGACAATGCAGTCCACAAATTCTGCTTGGTCCACGTCCAAGCTAACTACACAAAAAAATTTAAAAATCAGTGGTAAGATAATTATAAAGTGTATATTTTAACTTCAGGTTGATGTTATAATATTGGTACTTCATATTCAACTTTTGATCGAATTATACATATTTTTTCAGATTGAAAGATCTTGTGTGGGCAGCTGGATCTGCCCGACAAGAACGAAAATACAATGAATTCATGCAGCAAATTCAAGTTATCAGTGAGGAGGCGCATCGATGGTTGACAGGTGAATCCGTTCAACCACATCAATAGGCACTTTGCAAAGACGAGGGATATAGGTGGGGACACATGTCAACAAATGTTGCCGAGTGTTTCAACAAAATTTTACGGAGTTCCAGATTATTACCGATCAAGGCATGCGTTGAACACACATTCAACCAAAGTGTGTCATTGTGGGAAAGAAAACGAAAAATCGCATCGAATCTTACTTTTCCACTCCCTAAGCATCAATGGGATAAATACTCCGTAAACGAAGAGAAGGTACGGCGGCACTCAGTAACGCAGTACAATAGCGTCGCGGGCGAATATGGAGTGGTTACAAGAATTCATCATGGCAGAGGTGGAAATGCCCAAACGGTAAATTTTAGTCAGCACACATACACGTGCGGTAAATACCAATATTTAAGATTCCCATGTTCCCATGTTATGGCCGCATGTCGAAAGGCGAGCATTAGACCAACTGAATTAATTGACCCTATCTATACAAATTCCACGTATTTTCAAACATAGACATGCTAGTTTCACCCTATTAGACATCAGGCTTATTGGGCGCTTCCTGATTTTGCAATAGCATACGATGCTACACGTCTAAGAGAAAGGACAAGGGGCTGACAAAGAACGTCACAAATTCTTAACGAAATGGATCGCCGCTGTCCTGATGCCCCACGTAGATACAGTGTCTATTGCCAACCGGGTCACAATGCAGCTTCATGTCTCCGATCGACCCATTTTCTCTAGCAGATTTTTTTTTAGGGTTGTGTCTTTTAATTAAGGATGTATCGATTTGTTTATTTACTTTTTTGTGTAATGCTATGAACAATGTGAATAAAATTGAGTTGCATGTTCATCTGTTACATGTACTTCTGTTCGTATTATTTTAACAATCTAATTAACAATTTGCTTATTCATATACATTGTGAACTTTGTATTTTAATTCCTACAAATTTGTAACCAAATTTGTTTTACTTGCGCATGATATCAGGCTTATGGCTGCATTTCCCACACCACCGGCTACGGCGGCCCCTCATCCTGGGCCACACGACCCTAGTCTATTGGTTTTACAACCTGGCCATCGGTCTCGGGACGTGTTCTACGGGAACGAGCAGCAGCTTAAGGCGAAAAAATGTGACGGATATTTTTGAAAATTTATTCGCAACGTTAAGGATCCACGTATTTTACATTACTTGGAGTTGGCCGGATTTGGGCGTGTTGTCAATACAGGTATGTTGTTGTACGATCATGCTCTTATCACAGCATTGATAGAGCGATAGCACGAGGAGACCCACACATTTCACTTACCATATGGTGAGGCTACTGTGACGCTCCAGGATGTCGTAGTTTTGTGGGGCTTGCGTATCGATGGCATGCCAGTGACATTGGTCGATCGAAATCTGAATACCCTCTAAAAGAAGGCTCTCATTCAGGAGATTTTAAGTTTTTACCCTGAGGATGATGATATCAGGGATGGGAGACTTAAGATTAAGTCGTTAGAGCGACACCGCAGAGGCGGATTGCTAGCTCATGGGGATGACGAGACCGTACGTCAGCATGCTCGGATATATATTTTGATGTTATTATCTGGACAGTTATTTGCTGATATTTGTGGTAATTTAGTATCCCCACACTTTTTAGAATATGTACACAACATTCAGAGTATGTCTCGTTACAGTTGGGGAGTGCAGTGTTAGTTAGGCTGTATAGGTCTATGTGTACAGCATGTAAGTCAGCTACAAGTGTCACCGCCGGCCCATACATGCTTTTACAGGTATGACACGATAGTATTGTCATAATTTTTTAATTTTAATAACTAATTCAAATGAAAAATATTTTTATTTCGCATCCTTTTCAGCTTTGGGCATGGGAGAGATTTTCAACTCTTCGACCGGAGATTGTCGACTCAGTGGCATTACCTTATGCCCAGCATACATGGGGAGCACGTTGGAGTACTACGCATACTCATGCTAATGCACCACAGCATTCTTTGCCCTATTATCGAGATCACATCTCGAAACTCGGGCAGTACGATGTAAGTTGTGTGATCGTATTTAATTTAATACCCTAAACTATATTCACTGAACATATTTTGTAAAAATTAATTAAAACACATTTTATGCAGTTCATATGGGAGCCGTACACGACGGGTGTCCTTACGTCGATACACCCAGATTGTACTGTCGATGCGCATCTATGGCGTGCGAGGGTCCCTCTTATTTATTTTCATGCACTTTAGTCCCAAATTGTCGAGATATATATCTCGGGTAAAGACAAGTTAGGATATATCAATGGTGAGCTTTCTCAACCTTCATCGATAGATTCAACATATCGACGATGGCGAACGGAAGATTCTATCGTAAAAGGAGCATTGATAAACAACATAGATTCATCTTTTATTGGTAATTTCATTCGCTTTCCTACTGCCAAATCGGTATGGGATGCTATTGCCACAAATATTTTGATGGGGCTGACACATCCTAGTTATATGATCTGCGGCGAGAAGTTATTATGATGACACAAGTTGGAGGGTCGATTAAGAAATATTACAATGACCTGCAAGGCTTGCGGAGGGAGATTGATTTTTGTCAACCAAATCCAATGGAATGTGCTGTCGATATTAGCAGGTACAACTCTCTCATACAGGAAGAGAGGGTATACATCTTCCTTGATGGATTAGATGATCGACTGGATATAATCTGCAGTGACGTGCTGTGAATGAAGCCGTTCTCGACAATAGAAGAGGCATATACCTATGTCCGGCATGAAGACAGTAGGCAATCAATGGTACTGACAGAAGAAAACGACATAATCAACTCTATCATAGCATCCAATGGAGCAAAAGGTGGGCTGATTATGCTGCTCCAAACTCAGTCCAAGATACCAACTGACGGAGATAACTGTAGTCATTGCAATAAAAGGGACACACACTTGATACGTGTTTCAAACTGCATGGGTATCTAACATGGTGGAAGGAGTGAAAATTATAAAATTGATGAGGTGGTCGATTGAATATGCTCAATCAAGGTGAAAGTTCGAGAAAAGTTGCCACTACAGCTATAGAGTTGATAACATCAACCACATCTCTTAATGTCACACAGGTGCCTTTTGCCCATACAACTGATGTGAAAAAGGCCAAGTACTGATGAGACCGAGGCACATGTATCAATTGCTGCCAATTCACCTGCTAATTTACCTGTTGATGATGCTAAAAATGATTATTCAGCAACTGATATTCCTGACGAAATTGCTACAGATATGTCTCTTGATGCTGCTGCTGATGTAATCCCTTCCTCCCTAGTACTTGAGTCTCTTGAGAATATCCCTGAGGTAAGTACTTCTGATACTCTTACTATCAATTTGGATACTTCTAGTACATAAGTGTTGTCTGATAGGTCTAATCGTGGCAAGTCTCTAAATCGTTATTCTCCAAAAGCTTATGCTAAAGGATCTAAGTATCACATTGCCAATTATATTTCAACTCACAAATTATCTAAACCTCTAGAGGTCTTTGTACACAATATTTATTCAGCTGATATTCAAAACAGTGTGCTTGTTGCCCTTGGCGACTCAAATTGGACTCAAGCTATCAAGGAAGAGATATTAGCGTTGCAGAAGAATGACACTTAGACCTTAGTCCCATTGCCAGAAGGAAAGAAAATGGTGGGATGCAAATGGGTGTTCACAATCAAGTATAAAAATGATAGCATAATCGATCGCTACAAGGCGCGACTTGTAGCAAAGGAGTATATACACAGACATACAGTATCGATTATCAGGAGGCTTTCTCACCGATGGCAAAGTTGGACACAGTTAGAGTTTTATTGTCTCTTGTAGTCAATCTAGACTGGCTATTACACCATTTCGAAGTAAAGAATGCCTTTCTGCATGGTGATCTTGAAGAAGTGTACATGGATATTCCACCAAGGTATGCTATTTCAATTGGGATTGCCGTATGTAAGTTACAAAAGGCTCTTTATGAATTGAAGTAGTCACCGCGAGCTTGGTTTGGTCGATTTACTTTGGCCATGAAGAAATATGAATATCGACAGAGTAATAAAGGCCATACTTTGTTCTTGAAACATTGTCGTAGAAAGGTAATAGCTCTGATAATCTATGTTGATGACATGATTATCATAGGTGATGATGACGAAGAGATTTCTAGTCTGCAAAATCGACTGGCAGCTGAGTTCGAAATGAAAAACTTGAGAAATCTCAAGTATTTTTTAAGAATTGAGGTAGCAAGATTGACCTAAGGTATTTTTCTATCTCAACGAAAGTATGTACTTGATCTCCTAGCTGAAGCTGGATTACTAGATTGTAAACTGGCTGATACATTGATTATTCAGAATCACAGGCATGGTGAGTATTTGGATCAGAAGTTGAATAATAAAGAAAGATATCAGAGGTTAGTCAGTAAGCTGATTTATTTGTCTCACACACGTTCAGATATTGCCTATGCTGTCGGTGTAATCAATCGATTCATGCATTCTCCTAGTGATCGGCATATGGAGGTTGTGATGCAAATTTTTCGATATTTAAAAAGTTCTCCTAGAAAATGCCTTCTATTTTCTAATAGTAACCATCTTAATATTGAGGGTTACATTGATGCTGATTGGGCTGGAGATGCTATTGATCGAAAATTGACATCAGGCTACTTCACATTTGTTGGCGGCAATCTAGTTACTTGGAGGAGTAAGCGACAAAAGATGGTGGCGCTATCTAGTGTAAAGGCTGAGTTCAGAGGAATGGCTAAGGGGGCATGCGAACTTTTGTGGCTTAAAAGGTTGATGACCGATATCGACTTCCCTCCTAATTCCGAAATGAATTTGTTTTGTGATAATGAATTAGCCATCGATATTAGTCATAATCTAGTCCAACATGATCACACCAAACACATTGAAGTGGACCGACACTTCATAAAACAAAATCTTGAAGACAAGGTGATACAGTTTCCATTCGTCAAGTCAGAAGATCAACTGGCCGATGTACTAACCAAAGCTGTATCGATCAAAGTCTTTTACAACTCACTTGGCAAGTTGGGCATGTGGGACTTGTACGCACCAACTTGAGGGAGAGTGTTATGAGTTGTACTATATTTGAATTTTAAATTATAGATATGATTAGGATATGATCGGATATGATTATATTAGGATAAAAATTAGATTTAAACTCATTTATTATTGTATAGGTTCATTGTACCAATTATTTGTACAAGCCTATAAATAGGTTGTTGTATCTTTGGATGAAATATACAGAAAATATTTTTTCATTTTCTTTTTCTTAACAAAAAATGCATCATGGACAAAAGTTCATGCTATTATAGCTAAAAATTAAAACAAATTGCTGGAGAAACTTTTTAAATAAGAAGAATTGCAACCTTGCATAAATGGTATCCATTCAAATCAATGCAAAAAACCATGGATGAGTGCATAAGTGTATATCATTATGTGAAAACATAAACAGGTCTATAACTATTATAGACATGTGAGTTGATTGTCATTGATTTTATTTGATCGTCTTTGATCTAGTTTTGGTCAAATCCAGTCGGATTAGATTCGGTTCACTATTCAGATATATTTTGTTTGTTTGATTTGAGTTTTTTGATGCCAGTTTGTTTCCAGTTCGGTTCAGTTTCCTATTAAGTTGAGTCTTCTGAATCTAACAGTAGACTTAATTTCCGTAAATTGGTCTCTACAACATAGTTTTCTTACAAGGTTATTCTTTTTGAACTTATTTTTATTAATTCTTTTTTGGTTTATTGATTTTCATTACTCATTGGCCTTAATTTTCATGCATCTATGTTGGTTCATTGATTTTATGTAAAATCGGCCTCAATAGTATAGTTTTCTTTATAAGGTTATTTTTGTGAACTTGGTTTTCTCAGTTCTTTGTTGGCTCATTGATTTTCATGACTCAATTTGAGATTTCCAATCGTACTTCAATTTCCAATCCTACTTCAAGTTCATTGATTTTCTTAATTCATTTAGAGATTTCCCATCCAGTTTCAACCATCTTGGACGGTTTCAATTATATTCCTTTGGCTCCAGCGGTGTAAAATTTTCTCAAAGGTCGGAAATTATGGGGAACTGTCGATGGTCCTTTTAGCCGTTAAGACAAACAAATTCAGATTCTTTTGCTAATTGTCTAGAGCATTGGAATCATCAAATTATCACTTGCATTCGTGATACCTTTATTCATCTATGCATCAGCTGCTCAGTCACTTCAATATAGCCAAGGACATATGAATTTTTTTTGCTCATCGATATGTTAAAGAGACATGCAATATCAAATCCTGATCACTTTGTCTCTTATGAAGCAAGAGCAAAATCAATCTGTTCATGATTTTGTTGTATAGATCAATGTTAGCACTCTCAGATTCTCAATGGGAGAGTTTTGAGGATGCAACAAGACATGTTACTCACGGGGATCAACAACAATTGATGTAGTTTCTTATGGCTCTTAATGATGAATTTGAACTTATTTGAGCCTCATTATTTCGATGGATTCTTTTTTCCTACTCTCGAATCTGCAATTTCCGAGATCATCTTTTTAGAAACTTATCTCACTTTCTCAAGATTTTGGCTTCTGTTATCGTTCTTATCCTGCACGCTAGAAAGATTTTTTTCTGACACTGTTATTGCTATACAATCTTCCAGAGGATCAGACTGCTGACATTTTTACAAAGGCTCATGGATCTGGGCACTTGGATGATCTACTTTTTAAACTCAAGTTTGTGCTCAAGAGTTTGAGGGGATGTTAATGATTACTTGCTTAATTCCTCTAATTTCCTAATTGATATGTATGTATACAGCAAGTCTTAGCAAGACATGCTTGTATGGTAATCTATCTGAAAGAGGTAATTGTTTTTAGCAAATATTATTTCAAAATATTTTGTTGTCTTTGGCCTGGATTAAACATGTTTTGAACGATTATAAAATATATTGAATACAAGTATACTTCTATTCTTTCACGACAGTTGCATTCAAATATTTTTGTAAATGATCGTTTTGACTTACCAGCAGATAATCAAAACTGAAAAGTATACACAACGGAATCTACCATTTGCCAAGTAACGGAATAGTGGGCTGAACAATCGAATTGAAATAGAAAATGCCCAAAGAAATTAAAGCAACCGTGAGAATAGCTAAGCTACTAAGCCATCTTTTGCATGATTGTCAGCAGGTCTTGATTAACACAGCTAAATTCCACTGTGTCATCTTCTCTCTCATTGATCTAGACCAAAATCATTTCCTCTGTTCATCTTTTGATAGTTCCACCATGACAAAGAGATTGCAAGGATTATTTCCATCAATAATTGAAGATCAGGCTTGCTATAGTGCTAGCGCCAGCAAAGAGTTGGCTTCAAGTACAACGATTCAAATGGCTAAAGGGATGATCTTGAATAAAGAAACTTGTAATACGGCAGTGATGATATGTAAAGTGGTCAGCCTATAACTATTACAGCGTGTTAAATACCTTATATATGCTCGTTAAGGGTGTTTCTATAAAATTGTCTTAACCGGTAATGGTGATAAACTGTTTATGATTAGTAAGTTAATTTCTCATTTTGTAGATCTCCCATTTGCTTATTTTGCATTAACGATACTCTCTATTTCCTCGTAGAGTGACATCCAGATAGGAACTCTAGATTTAAATTTAATCAACTTAATCATTATCGTATAACAGTGTTTCAGACTACTTGAGAGGATCCATTCATTGAAAAAGTATTAAATGTATCACGTGCATTGTTATAATTTGAAGTAAAATTTAATTTATTAATAATAAATCACATCTTGTATTATTTGATGACGTGTAATTTGTTCTTGTCACATGCAGTGTATTGTGCAAACACGTACTCACCGTTCGTCCCACTTTGCCCCATTTCAACAGTAAAGATTCACCAGGCAACTTTGTCGGGAACTCGGGAAGTCAGGATTGAAGGAGTAATAATTGCCGATAAGACTCGCCAGTTTTATGGAAAAGTATACAATACACCACGTGCATTGCCACAGTGGTGTACTAAAACCAATCACATATCGCCATGTGGCAATGGTAGGGTCATACCTTGTATTATTTGGCGATGTATGATTGGTTCTAGTGCACCACGTGACACGTCACGTGGCGCGCGTGGTGTACGCAATACTCACTCCAGTTTTATATGTTCTTCATGTATATTTTATTCCACCGGCCTGTTATGAATCCATGTCATTTTCATCCCTACCATGCTGGGATAAAATACAAAATAGTTTATGCCATTTTCATTGACAACCCATGATAATTTGTACAACTAAAGTGGTCCTATGAAAATCATGATATTGATAAGAATCAATCTATATTATAAGAACAAAATTAAAACACATTCTTAATTTTTTTAAAAAAAATTATAAATAAAAAGTAAAAATACATCCTTACGTGACTTTTCTGCCATCCAGCAGACATTAAACCGATACCATCAAACTCTTTTATTTTCTCTCTCTTATTTCTTCATGGAGAATGACTTGGCTATTAGTCTAATGGCACCTCACATAGTCCAAAAATTAAAAAATGCAAAGGGTACATCAAGGTCATCGTAAAAGTACTCTTCATTGCTGAGGCTGAGTTCTGCCATTTTATTATCATGAATTTGGCTAATATTATATTGCAATCTTCTTGACTTATCAAGGGCTGTGCCAAGACATTTTCTTTTTTAACCTGTGTTAAAATATTCATTTTTAATGTGGGCAAAATAATTTAACGTTTTTGTACATTAAACAATTATATCTCATGCCAATAACGAAACACATAAATTATTTCTTTCTAATCATATTTTTATTTACCGCTTTGTGATGTACATGTAAAATTTTCTTATGTACTACTAATTGCAATTTTGTATACTTCAACTAGCCATGCAGATAAAATATTTCAACTTGATCGATATGTTAATCTTCATTTAATCAGCATTTACAATTAAAGGAAAACGACCCTTAATTAGATATTCTAACTTAATTTCCATCGCACTCCATAACACTCCATGCTGGGATGTCGCTAAGCGTTTGTCGTTTTTCATCTGATGTAATGACGTGTGTCACAAATCTTAAACAAACAAATGGCATAATTTCACAAACCTATCCCGTGGTTTACGACAATTTCACATAATCCCACTTCTAGTTTTCAAAATTACACTCACATCTCTTTATTTTGAGGTTTCTTAACATTTTTTCCATGTCAATTTAATATTAATTGCAAAAGTATATATGCTCAATTTTACTTCCGAACTCACTTTTGCCGTGCTCTAAATAGTTTGTGAGAACGAATACAAGGTCGAACTGTTAAAGTTCTATAACTCCATCCTAGAGGTCGGGGGTTCGAATCCCATTAATACCAATTTCCCTCCCCCATTGTAATAGTGAAGGATTTATCAAAAAAAAAAAAAGAGTTTATAACCTGTTCTTTGTATGCTCTTGAAATGCCTTTTTTCTCTAACCAAACAGTTGAAAAAAAAATTGCAAGAGGTGTGAATTTATGCACTCACACAAATGACTTGGGTACTCACTTTTGTGTACATTGCACTATTCTTTTTTTGGTAATAAAGAAAAATGTATATTTTGCTTAAAAGCTAGTACAAGTGTCCTTTATTATATACCACCAAAAATTGTACTCTCTTTTTGAGTTTGGGATTCAAGTGTATCTTTTTGCCCAAAATAATTTATATTCCTTTTTTTTAAATATTATTAACTATAAATTTGAAAATAAAATACATATTATGAAACTTAGAAATCAGTATTTTATAGAAATGGTTTTTTAATGTTAAGAAAATGTTCAAAATAAAGGAGCAAGTGTAATTTTGAAAACATGAAAGGGGTTACGTGGAATTGTCATTAATCGCAGTGTGATAATTGTTGGGAGATTCGGGAGTTTTATTTTCTCCATGTATATATAATTCTACCCGGTCTATTTCGGGTTCATGTCATTTTCATTCCCTACCACAACAAAAGATAAAAGAAAGAATTTATGCCATTTTCAAAATTAACCCGGGTTTTGTAATTTTGTACAACTGCTGTTGTCCTATGAAAATAACCATAACAACGAATGAGTACCGATCTAAATTATTGCAAGAACAAAATAAAACTGAGCGTTAGAATACAACCTTAGCTTTGCTAGGGGCAGTTGTTGCTGCGAAGACTTATGGAAAGAGATCATGGTTTGAGGGTAATAAGAGAGGGAACGAAGCCTGTAGTAAGGGTGGTTTTGGGGGTTGTTGTTGGGGGGGGGGGGGGGGGGAGGCATATCATTTGTCAGTTGTTGGGAGGGTGAGAGAAAGAGAGTGAGAGGGAATGAGTCGTTGATGGAGAGTAGAGGGAATGGAGTGGAAGGATGAGGAAAAAGGATTTTGATATTTTTTCTGTTCTTATTTTTTTTTTCCGTGAAGAATTATGGATTTAATTGTTCTGCTAGGGATTATAGATTATAGACTACTTTTGCAGTATGCAGAATGGTTGGTATGATTTTTAACACTGAGTTGGGCTTCCTAGTAAGAAATTTCTAGGAATTTTTTGAAGTTATATATACAATCTTACTATATATAAAAGAAGAGCCGCACTTAATCTATAGTGTGTCTCCTTTTTATGTTTCTTTTTTAATTTAAAAAATATTTAACCATATTAATAACCAAATGTAATTATAAATAATCACAAATAACTATTTATTAGCATATTTTTATTTCATAGAATTTCTACATATTTGTTCTTAAAATGTAACATGGATTTTTATGAAAATTTGTTTTTACAAATGATCTTTATTTTTGTTATTGGTACACATATTTAGTGTGCCTTAATCAATAGTATTAACAACTGGTATTAATATTAAATACTTTTATCTGTGAATAACGCAACAAAATAAATTATTTATTTTTTCAATCGTATATTTTTTACTGCCTAATAATGTACATATAAAGTTATACTACGTACTAATAATTGCAATTTTGTGCATTTCAACTAGTAAACGTATTAGAGATACAGCAAGCTCATGACTTGACTATCTCTCTGACAAGCATGTAATTTCTGTTTTCTAATGTAATGCAACTGTTGTTGTTGTTGTTCTCCCCAAAAAATAAAAGCCGTGCAAATAAAATAAATCAACTTGCTCAGCCGTTGATTCTCATTTGATCGTCATCTACAATTAAAGGAAAATGACCCCTAATTGGATAATCTAACTCAATTTCTATCATATTCCCTAACACTTTATGCTTGGATGTTAATGTATGTCTGTCATGTGTAATCTTATTTAATAATGTATATTGCTAAATGTGTTATGTTGACACAGAATTAGGTAATTTGACATAAAATACTAATAAATTTTCTTGAGAAAGTGATAAGTTATTTAAGAATTTTACTGAAATAACTTGCATTGTGTCGCCTAACTTTTAGTTTTCACAGCAATATCTGTGTAAGACAAACCTTAAAAAAATAAATACACGTAAGCTTAATTTAATCGATTATTAAACAATGTGACGGGTACAAGTTGAAAAGATATCTATTGTCACCTACTGTGTCTCGTCAAGTCGTCTTGCTCCTTTATTATTAATTAAAAGAATAGAAAAGAAACAAAACCCAGTAGTCTTCTTACCTCCGCACCGTCCGATCTCTCATTGGATAAATTTCTTGATGGTTTTAG
The DNA here is from genome assembly GCA_024721245.1 of Mitragyna speciosa. Taxonomy (NCBI): domain Eukaryota; kingdom Viridiplantae; phylum Streptophyta; class Magnoliopsida; order Gentianales; family Rubiaceae; genus Mitragyna; species Mitragyna speciosa. The sequence goes on from CM045552.1 coordinate 8,415,423, forward strand.
ATGGCCAATCATTTAAATGTGTCGGGGAGAAAAAACCTAGAGTACATCAATCATTTAAGCGTTTTCCTCTGTAACAAGTGGTATTACCCTGGTTACAAGCCTGAGCTACTCTTCGATTTTTTCTTGGTGTTGAACCGTTGAGTTATTTTTCTTTTTGATATTATTTTTCTTTCTTGGTGGGGTTCGGTAATGGGAATTAAAGAGAGGTTGGGTATATGAGTGATAAACATTGTGCCTGCGTTGAGTATTAAAGTGAAAAATTGAAGGGAAGTTTGGTCTTTACATGAGGGTTTACCATGAAAAAGGAAATTTGTCAGATTTATGGATAAGTTAGTGTTGTCCCACATTTCGTAGAGATAGTAATAAAGAGTGATCAAAACCTATACGTTTAAATTTTTATGTCAAGATTAAATTTCAATTTACTTATTGAATCTTTTAATGCATTTTGACGAATTTTTCATCCTAACAAAATGTTTCTCAAGGCGGCTTGGGGCTTCTAGTACTAGCATCTCCCTTGTTATTATTGACTTAAGCTGTCGCGTCTTTCTTTACACTGAAGGTAGAGAAATCTATCTACTCGGTTTTTTGCTCCAGATACTCCAAATATGATGACATATTGTCTGTTCTCCTGGACCCTCTGAAGATCATGTCATTTCCTTCAAATAAAAAGTTAAAATATACACCACACACGCGCGCGCGCGGAGTGTGTTTATATATGTGTGTGTATATATATGTATATATGTATATGTATGTGTGTATATATATGTATATATGTATATGTATGTGTATGTGTATGTATATGTATGCGTATATATATATGTATATACACACACATGCGTGTTTATACATACATACATACATATATGTATATATGTATGTATGTATGTACACACACATATGTATGTATATATGTATGTATACATGTATGTATGCATACACAGACACATATATACATACGCATATATATGTATTTTTTTATTATGCCTATACTATTCCATGGAGAAGGAGAATTTGGCGTTGGTGATATTTGAGCTCCCGACCTCTAGAGTAGAGTAATAGAGCCCTAACTGCTCGACTTTCTATTTGTTCTCATATAGAGATATATTGAACATGGTATAATCTAAAATCAGTAGCTGGTCCTGCATTTTTTTAATTTATAAATTATGATTACATCGCCAATTGTTCTTCATTCTTATAGTGGAACTCTTTTTTCTACGTGTTTAATTTTACTATGCTCTCAATTCTTCCTAACATGAATACCAACCTATAATTTGGAGATTAGAGAAGTAAAGAAGTGATTACCTTATCGTTGGGATACTAAATGGCACTGTGTGGCACGGAAGATGAGTCTCATGATCATTTGCGTTTTGAATGCAACTTGACAGCTGCAGTTTAGAGGAAAGTCATGGAACTTTGTCTCCTCTACAGAATCCTAATGAGTTGGGATGAGGAACTACGTTGGATTAGCAAGCATTGTACTTAAAAACATTTTGCTGGAAAAGTACGAACATTAGCTTTCAGAATTAGTATGTATGATATATGGACAGCCACAAATCAAGCTGTATATAATGATGTTAAAACTAGTGCTGTAATGATGGTTAAGAAAGTTGTAGCAGAAGAGATGAGATTAGTACTCAGTAGCATCATGGAAAGGTGAAAAGAGAACAAAGGAAAATATAGGAGTAGCTTTGGAGTGGGGATCAACTTTAGTTGTTTTGGGTAGTTTAGCTAGCAAGGGGCAGCTAACTGGGCACATTGAGTTTTAAAATCAATTTGTAACTAATGACTGTTTTCATACTATTTCAATAAAAATGACTGACTTACCAAAAAAAAAAAATAAAGAAGAAGAAGAAAGAAGCAAAATAATATAGAAAAATATTTGATGTAACTTGTGCATCATGTAACAATATCATATGATATACTAAAACTAATCACCTACTATCATGTTGTGACTGGACAATGGGTGATTTGTTCTAATGCATACTAAGGGTTGGACCTATGACCTGGTAGTCGATGATTAATTTTAGTGTACGCTATGACCTGATAATAGATGATTAATTTTAATACATCAAGTGGTAGGCACATGATCCACCCAATGGCTTCTCAAATATTATAACTCAAGTTATCGCACAAAAGAAATGAGGAAAAAAAGAGAAAACATACATGTAGAAATGAGCAAATATATAGCATCAACCTATACTTTGTCATGATCATGTGCGATAAAGTAGAGTAACTATTAAGATAGGATTAGGGTAAAGAATGGCAAAGTACGGCTTCATGTATAGAGTACCTTGGAATTGACAATACGGTTAAATAAGATATGTGAACAATCTAAAGTTGTAAATACCCAAAAAAAAACACTTAGAAGCATTAAACCGATGAAAATTTTGTGGGCATTAAACATTTAATTTCGTGGTAACTAAAAATTATATTTATTTTAAATATTATTTTTATGTAATAATTTTTCAATACTTTTACATAAATCATTTTTACTAACTTCGTAACTAATTAAATTACTTTCCACTGATCAATAAATTTCTAACGAAATCACATTGAGGATCATTTGTATATTCCTAACAAACATTTTGACATATCATGCGACTTTACAGTAATTTGTATATTTGTTATATTTTAAAATTTGATTTGATATTTAAGTAATTTGTATATTTGTTATATTTTATTTTGATTTGATATTTACTTGTATGGTTATTTCACATTTTTACATATTATGAATTCGTAATCTAGTGTTTATATATCCAATTTTAGTTTGAATTTAGGGATTACATTTAACTTTTTGTTATTGCACTTGGTTTAATTTAAAAATTGATAGTGGTATTTACTTTGGATGATCAAATTATAAGTGTTCAATGTTTAGAGTATTTAGAGATTATTTGTAAAAAAGAATATAACATGGGTATATAGTTTTTGCCTTATACCCGAATCACATTAAAATATTAATAAAAAAATGATAGATTCCATAAATTTACTTTATACCTTACACTATAAAAATGGGGTAGGATAAAGGTGCATAGAGCTTTGCATAGTATAGAGTAAAGGTAGAGATTTTAAAATCGATAAAAAATATGATAGGGTGCAAGTTCTGGGCTTTATCTCAACTTACTCATGCTCATTGTTAGCTACGTAGAATTGCCATGTGGTATAGCACTACTAATCGTATCCTAATAATAAAGTATGACAGGTCCCTTAAAAATGTAGACTTATCATACTTTAATACGGTGATATGTGACCAATGACGAGACACTATGTGGAACTGTTACTTGGGGTAGTTTGACTTAGACAATACTTTGTCGTAAGTATTTCAAGCTTGTAAGAGAATTTTAGAAAGAGAGGCAGGATTTTGGATTTGTTAAGTATAATTTTGCTTTCGACATTTTATGAAAAAGATTGGTACTTTGAAAAATTCTTTAAGCCTCAATTTACGCTTATTTCCCTCCCTCTTTCATCATAATATATAAGAGATGAATATAATTATTCATCTCTTTATTTTCCCTCCATTTCTCTTCTTCCAAAAAAAAAAATAAATAAATAAAAGTCTAAGTTTCGCAATTTTTTTTCCCAATCTCTCCATCAAACTAGGCCTCGAAAGTAAAAATAATTACAATGTTTACTACAAAAACAAGGCTGTCGACATGTAAGATTATGTTCAAGAAAAATTCTTGAATAGACATGGGTTTACAATTCACTTGTGAATTTTGTGATCCAAATAAAAGTTACATGAATGCTATTACATTACTTTCTTACACTAGTGTGCATCACTATACTTATATAATTATTATTCAAACGACAAAATCTACAGGTGAAGCCATGTACTTGTTACATTTAAAAATCTTTCCATTGTCTTTGTGTGAGGAATGAAAATGAATCATTTTATGTTTCTATCTAACCCAAAAGAATGTAATTGGTTTAATTATCAAATGTATAACCAACTGTGACATGTTGCTGGTAACGCACTATTGATAAGCTAGCCATTTATATGTCGCTGTCTAAATCGGCATTAAAAATTATTAAAAGTTACTTCAAGGTAAAATAATTAGTATGAATATACGAAATTAAGAAATGCATTGAGGTTACCCAGTCCTCCTATAAGTAAGAGCAATCAAACTTTGCATTTGTGCAATGTGTAGAATAAAAATGGACATAGTGGAAGAAGCCAAAGTTGCTGAACCACCAGCGGCCGGAGACCATATACCCAGAAATGGTTCCGACGGTGACAACGGGGAAAAGAAAAAAGTAGATGGTGTGGAAAGACTTAAAATCGATCTCTCTGAAATCATCGAGAAACAAGAGGACCGAATCCAAACCCTAGAAACGAGTGTTTTTCAATTGGCAAATTATTACTTTGTTTTCCAAGGAGTTTTCTTCACAGCAGTGTTCAGTGGTTCGTCTCATGTCAAGTGCCAGTTTCGTTACTTAGCATTCTCATTGTCCCTGATAGCAGCCTTTCTTAATTTGATAGCTCTACTAGTTATTGCCCTGAGACACCAAAGTTTGTTAAGTCACCTTGATACCACAGTAAAGCTGCGGGAAGAATTGGACCAAGTCAAGGAACAAAAGTGGTTGGGATGGAAGGGGCGTCTCCGCTTTGTATTATTGATTTTGGCTATGTTTTCGCTAGCAGTTTTCGCTGTTTTGAACCTATATGGTACCTGGAAAATTTTATGCTACGAGAATAAAAAATGTATCTGTAACTCTAATGAATGTATGAAAATTTGTAATTGAGAGCACAACAAAGAGGAGATCATCAAGAATACAGGTGAGTCTACAAAGGACTGATGGCGCAAGTAACTAGTGCCATAACAAACCTCCTCCCATGCACAGCCACGGAAAACGTTTCATTTGTTGTGCTTGTGTCCGCGTCTTCGTCTCTTTATTTTTTCTTTTTAAATTTTTGCCTTTTTTTTGTCATTTTCTCATTGAGGTTTATTTCCCCTCAAAACCCAAAAAAATAAGAAAAGAATTTACTTGTATGAAGGTCAAAATCATCTGTCTCCTTCTTCATTAAATGAATTTGTTAGAGTATATATATATATATATGTTGACAACATTATTGTGGTATTGTCTTTATTACGATTGCTTCTTGATTATTTGTGGGATTTTTTTATACGAATTTAATAACTGCAAGTTGCAAGTCATTGTGACACTAATTGATGCCGTGTGGTGAGACAGTGCAAAAAGAATGGAGAATTTCTGAGAAAAGATGAGTTCTCTGGGGGTCTTCAAAATGTTAAAAAATAAAAAAAATTTATTTTGTAGTTTTAGAAGTAAATATACATTTGTAGGAAAATGAAAATTTTGATTTAAAAAAAGAGAAATAATAATAAAGCAGTGTAAATCTGCGAACTAAAATAGAGGAAATGGCATCCTTTAGTAAGAATACCGCCGCATGAGATCATTTGTGTCACTTTTCTTAGTACCAATTAAGCGTCACTCTCAACACAAACTCTTGTAAAGAGATAAACTCCTTTATTTTAAAATTAAATCACGTGATAAAATTGTGATATTATATTGTTTTGAGAGTGACACTCAATTGGCATCGGTAAAAGTGACACACAAACTCTTGTAGAGAGATAAACTCCTTTATTTTAAAATTAAATCACGTGATAAAATTATAATATTGTGTTGTTTTGAGAGTGACACTCAATTGGCATTGGTAAAAGTGACACAGAGAATCCCATGTGGGATACCATCCATGAATACCAATTAGTGAAGATTTAACCTTTTGACAGTGAAATAAGAGAGAAAAAAAAATACTATCATTCATATCTTATCTTATTTTATGTGGCATGATCAAAATCACACCCAATTAGAAAAATTGAAATTTGACCATAACACACCAAATGACAAAAAATGGGTTTTCGTACCTGCTCTTCTATTCAGATTAAAATAAACATTTATTATTATAATATTCTTTTATTGAAAATTGTATAAGAGAGATAAAATTATGATTTTTTTAAACTATGACACTTATTTTGAGATGAATATAAGTAAAAAATATGACACATAAAATGGAACGAAAAGAGTTGAAGAACCTTAGTAAAAGAGCATCGTACTTAAAAGGCTTCCGAAGTTTTTTTTTTTTTTTTTTTGCGCAAAATGTGATGTTGTATTAATGATAAAACTTTAGAGAGTTTACAAAGCAGCAAGGATACTCCTACATGTCCTATGCTGACTGTACAGGAAGTCTATGCTTCCGAAGTAAGTGGGGCTAAGTGGGCAAAGTTCAATAGCTATGCAAAAACCAATTCAGATCCTTAGTGCATTTTTAAGTGTCAAGCTAGTGTCACTTACAAAGAATTGTCATTGTACTTTTACCTTTATCACACTTGAGATAAATCAAATAATTATTAGAGTGTGAATGTAAAGTGAGAATTCTTAATGAATAACATTGGAGTTGACACTAAAAATTGGCACTTAGAATCTGAACTGATACAAAAGCAATCAATGTTGGAATTGTATAAGTTAAATTCTCCATGTACTCCCGAAAACGAATAGAAAATTAACCCTTGTTCCCCATATCAACACTTCACAATCTCTTTAGCCACTACCTCATCATTTTTTGTTCCTAAATTTTTAGAGAGGAAGACCTTAGGCTATAACTTTGTTTGGTTACCTTATTTTTTTCAAAAATAATTTTACAGATACATTCTTTAACTACCTCTTTATCACATAATCACACTCATTCAAAAAATGATATAATAATAACTTTTTTTAAAAAACCTATAAAAAGTTCACCCAAACAAACTCTATATTGCTGGAACAAAATAAAGAGAGGTGTTTAACTGGTTAAGAGTCAACGAAGAAAGTGAAGGGGAAAAAAATAGAAAAAAGGGGTGAAATCCTTAATGAAGCAGATGACTTCAAAACCAATTGACTGATTTGCCACTCGAATACGATAAGCATTCGAAGGTACCATTCCTACTGGAGATCATGACAAACAAATAAACTTAGCATTAAGCAAATGCAAATTGTGTGATATAAGCAAATGCATGATAACTTTGCTATATTTATCAAAAGTATTTTTGACAATTAAAGCTAGTAGACATGCGGGCTAAATAGAACAATTTTTTACATACCTCCTAATATATGAGAAGAAATTTGTTGAAGGCAATATCCGCAGTACTTTAAAAGAATGATAGTATTGAAAACCTTAGTCTATGAACTTCTAGTAACATGATAATATAAGAACCGTGTTTGCTAAGAAAACCACATAAGAATGTTAAGGACAAACTATCAAAATCAAGTTGTGATAAAGATTCCAATGAAGCATGGGAAATTGGGTGTGGATCAAAACCCTGCAAAAAGAAAAAAGAATAAAACACTTAAAATTTGAAAATGGAAGAAAATAAATAATGTTATGCCTAAAACAAGAATGCAAGAACGAATAAGAAATTTTTAAGGATTACTGTGGAAAAAACTATTCCTGCAATCCGTCTGAATATTCTAAGAAAAACTTTGGAATAATAGAATATATTGAAGAGCAAGATTTAGAGACATGTCTAGAAGAAGAAATATATAAATATGATGTTATTGTCAATAAAGTTGAATATTATATATATATATATATATATATATATATATAAATATATATAAAGACATTGAGTTCATACGTATGAACAAAATAGAAATTTTTGAAACTGTTTTAGAGGATAAATTAAGTAAAACTCATTTAGGAGATATAGTCAAAGAAAACTTCAGATTTGATAAAGATAAACTTGTTAAGCAAAATAAAAAAATCTGAAGATTTATACAAGTAATTAAAATTTAAACTATGTCAAGCTGACTATTATGAAGTGTATGAAGGTATACAGAGGCAAAATCAACATCTCATGATGAAGTTCAAATACAATTTTTTGATAAAATATAATTAAGAGACTTAAGGAAATGTATCCTCAAATCATATTTATTCACATCCAAATAATACAAATAAGTGTTACCCCTTTATTTAGACTGGGATTTGATTCTCCAATGCAGTATGTCGTTCAAGATAAAAGATTTTACAATCCTAGGCAATCTTTAATTGGTAAAATATAATCCAATTGCCAGAGAAATAATGTTTAGAGTAATATCTATCTATCATATCTCCATAGAAACATGAAAATACCATTGTCTTAAATATTGAAACACAAAATATTAAGATTATTTGTATTCATAATGACGTAAGAGTATCTTCAAAAGCAGTCTATCAACTAACTAGTGATACGAGCGTAGAAAATAGATTTTAACACAATAGAATCTTATGAATCAAAGCCTTTTCAAATAGAAATCCAACCAAAACCGATAAATTGGTAAGACTGATATGTACCAAAAAGATAGTTATTCAAAAATTTTATCCAAGAATTCAAAAATTTCAGCCAAGAAAAAATATAAAAAATTTATTAAATCAATAAAATTGCAAGCCTCAGGAGATCATCTTTATTTTAAAAGAAGTATATTAGGTGCTAGTAGAAGATCATTCAAACTACTTATGAAATGGAAGAAAGTTCAGGAAAATGCTTTCTCGAATTAGTAGTAAGAGGCATTTTATTTACAACACAAAAATGCCTATCATCTAAGTCAGTTTGTTACCAGGATTTTGTTCTAAACTAGAAGCATTAAAATGGTACTATTTGAGCAGTTCATTATTGTCAGATAAAATATTTTTCTCTTATAATCAAAACAAAAGAAGATATTTTTACATTGGGATCACATTTGAATTCTTAGAATATTAACCGTATAATTTCCATGCATTAATTGATACAGAAGCAATAACTATTGTATGTCAGCAAAACACACTTCCTGCAAACTTTTAGCCAAAAATAAAAGATTCAATTTTAAATAAAATTACTAATAATGCCACAAGTATAATAGAATACAAATTAATTAAAGATATTCCTTTAACGGTTATGATTCTAAGAGGGAATAGACTTTTAGACAATATCTAAATTATTGTGCTTTGCTTATAGTTAATGGAGAAATCTTTCCAGAAAATAATTTTATTCCAATACTGGCAAAAATAATGAAAAATTTAATTTTAACTAACACTGCTAATGATATCACCAATATAATGGGATGAAAATCTACAAGTGCTCCGCATACAGTCATGACTACAATAGGGAAAAGGACTTTTAGAATACCTAAATTATTATGCTTTTCTTATATGTACGAAGATATCTTTCGCTGATCATGTCATACTTACAAATAAGAAAACAATCTCAGTCACATGTCATGGTTGGAATCACGTGATTTTATTTATCATAAAAGATTTATGCCAGTGAAGAGTGGAGATTCTAATCCAATTCTACAAAACTTAAAAAAGGAATCAATAATTTGGAGGATGCACATTAGGTTCATAAAATAATAGAATCCAATTTTCAGATTAACTTTTATTATTGTGGGAAGAAGCTCCTAGATATTTTCATCTTAAATTAAAAAAAAAAATAAAGAGATCATTACTAGGTAAATCCTATGATTTATACTAAATAAGATAAAGATTAATTTGATATTCAACAATAGAATTATTAGAAGGAGTAATGACAGAACTAACTGAAAATTCCTCATTCTATTTCTGCATTCATGGTCAGAAAAACATGAGATAAAAAGAGAAAAACCCAGAATGACAACAAATTACAAGAAATTAAATCAGAATCTTGTATTTGATGCATATTTCATTCCTAGATATATGACATTAGTGAATCAAACTAGAAGAATTAGGATATGAAGAAAATTTGATTATAAACCAATATTTTAACAAATAAAGTTGTCAAAAGAGTCAAGACCATTGTCTGCATTTTCTTCTTCATGTGGACGTTAGTCGATGGATTCCCTCACTTACTGTTGCACAAATTAACAGGAAAAATTACGAGAAAAACAAGCCCATAAAAATTTATGGAGTTTGATTAATTTAGCCTACGTCCATGAAGGGATAAAGAATTCTTATTTTTTGAGAAATTATTTTTCAGTTTACACTGTAAAACTCTATATCCATATATATGTAATCCACAAACGGGGCTGGTCCATACCACAGAAGGCCCCACGAGATCAGTGGTGGGCTACAGACTCGGGCTGCTGCTTTCACCATGGATCTCAAAAGAATTTCTTTTTTCAGGTAAAAATTTCAAATATCGGATCGGTCATATATCAGATCACATACAAAGTTCAATTCAAGGCACTCAACACTTACCAATGTCAAAAATATGTAGGAAGGCTGACAAATGGTAAATCAACAAAAATGCAGTAGACCGAGCTAGGACTACCATAGTAAAAGCAAGACCCTCCTAGGAATCTTTGCTAAAGAGAAAGAAAATTTAGTCCAACTGCCGAGCAGTCGTCATAGTTTTGTCATCTTATGTATTCTTGAAATGGTTTCAAATCTGGAGCTCTTCAATGTCTATAAATAGAAGTATACACAGTAGAAAAAGGCAGAGTTGAACGAGTTCGCTATTCGAATTCTATCTCCTTTAGCCATTAGAGTCTTTCTTTTATAGTCATCTATAGAATGATAGAGTCTAAAATCAAGGATCCCTATAAATCTAGTCCTAGTTTGTGTGTATCACCATTTAATCAAATTATTCTTAATACTCCCTCCGTCCAATAAAGATAGATATATTTCTTTTTTTTACACAGAATTAAGAAATGCAGTTAACATAGTTACAACAGTTATTTTTGTTAATACTTTTCTCAAATACCTTTTATTAATATTAGATCATTTATTCAAAATAAAAGACACATAGTACTATATTGTTCTTAGAACTTAAAAGTACTTTAATTTTTCAATGTGCATTAAATATGGGTAATGTTAGTAAACTAACAAGGTAACTACTCTTTAAAAAAAGAAAATAGGCATATAATTTGGGACAGACACAAAAAAAAAAAAATAAAATTGAGCCTATCTTTTCAAGGCGAAATGAGTTGTTTGTTTGATACTATTTTGTAAAATCATGTTTTTTAAAAACTTCAAGCATGTTTTTCCACTACCTTTTTATCTTACATATTCATTAACTTATAATAATCTTTAAAACTATTATGGTAATGTTTTTTAAAAAATATATCAAAAAACAACTATCCATACGCAGTATATATGCATCTAAGGAGTGTTATTTTCCTATCCTATAATCGGAACCCTGTTGTTTCTAGGCAAAGGCTGACATTTGTGTATGTAAAAGATTTGTAATGATGGAAGCATGTCGATAACTCGTTGTTAAGATGTCAGTTTATATGTTATTTTATTTGTAATCATTTTAATGTAAGTTTTTATGTTTATATATGTGCTATTCCGTAATTTTACTTTGTTAGAATTCGTGCTTTTTTTTTTTTTTTTTTTTTTTGAGGATTAGAATTCGTGCTTTGAGTCAGTTTTCAATGTCACGTTACTATGGTATTACTAAAATATAAAGGATTGTTACACTTTTGCTTAACATTGATTGAAGAAGGCTTCACACTTAATGAAGTGCAACAGGCCTCGTTATAGAAAAGCATCACATTCATAAGAATAGATCTTCTTTTTCTTTAACGTTAGTCGAAGGGGACAAAATGAAGATACGACTTTACTATATCTACAGGACATGGCAAATCTGGAGCATCCTGCAACAACTTCAAACCCAGCTACAAGTAGAGACTCCCTTTAACGTGTATGTTGGCACACGAATATCATCCGCCATAAACGAGTTAAACTACCCTCTCGATTCTTCTCCAGCGGGGGGAAAATCTTCATAATAAGATTGCTCTGTGGTTTAAATTTTCTACATCATTTACCTATCTATGCCACTTAGCAAATGGAGTCTGATGCTGAGGTGAAAAACTGTCTCTTTGAATGAAAGAAACAAAAGATCAAACAATCACATACTTTAGACCAAGGAAGTTATGGAGCCTGAATGCTAATTGAGATTAGATTTTTTTTTAAAGATATTTATAAAAATCTTCAAAAAAGAAAAATAAATATACATAGATCCGATCATGCAATTTAAAGAATGAATGGGGCAAAATCTTACACTCCATTAAAGACTTTTGGACCCCATTATCACAAAAAGATAATCTTAGAGGACAACAGTGTCCGAACGTGCCCCAAGTTTGTATCAGAAAGTTCAAATATTCGTCATACTTGACATCTAAGTCCTAACTAAGTATAGTAACATTCATCAAACAGACAAATAATAAATCAACAAGGACACTTTTCTCACATCAAAACTGTATTTTTAGATCACATTAGAAAGGTCTAGAGCATATAGCCCACGAGGCGAAAGAATATTTACAGCACCTTGAACTTTGGATGAGCCAAATCTATCTGAAAAATTGGGAAAAATTGTCAATTCAGAAATAAATAATTCATCACGACTCTTAGACAGATTCATGTAACCAATGTTGTGTTCTTGAGATTAATGATCGTCTATACATGTAAAATGTGTTGGAATTCAAAAAGCTCTCTTATTACAGATGAACTTTAAATGTATATCGAATCTTTTTTTTACATAAATTCAGTCTGATTTATGGTTTTTGTAACTAATGGCGTCACATTCTACAAGAGTTTTGTCTGCTACCATGCCTGTTTGCAATGATGCCATTGTTTTGCTTCTAAAATGGTGTCATTAGAATGGAGCGTCTGAACTATAAGATAACATCAAATAAAGGCTAATGGATAATTTCTAATTATATGGATGCACGCGTAACCAAGACAAAGCAATGTAATTCTTTTTCTGTACGTTTTATACTGAGGCTGAGACAAAACTGAAGCAATTCTCATATCTTACAGAGAAGATGATAAAGCATTCTAGTATAGAATAACTACCAAACAACGAAAAACCAAACAAAAAAAAAAAAAAAACCAATTTCTCAAAGCCATTAACATTAAATTAAAAGCAAACTATCAACTAACCTAACTAAGCTGCAATATTACCGAAAATATAAAAAATAATTAAGGGCCTGCTTGTTTGAGGGAATTGGAATCATGGAATGGAATGAACTACTTGATTTGAGGATATTGGAATCAAGTTTTTTGAGTCATTTCTAGAAATATTCATTTCACCAAATCCTTAGCAAATTGGAGGGTTTGAAAGTGATTCCCTCACCCATTCCTCTTTCTAAAATTTTCTCTTCCTTTATACAAACCTTTCGCTTCTCCCCTCTCCATCGATCTCCCTTCCCCTCTCCTCCCGACCCCCTGCGGCGGGTATCTCTTTGTTCTCTCTCTCTCTCTCTCTCTCTCTCTCTCTCTCTCTCTCTCTCTCTCTCTCTCTCTCTCTCTCTCTCTCTCTCTCTCTCTCTCTCTCTCTGTGTCTATCCCATACCACCGATGTCGCTGCGAGTTCTGTAACAAGGATTGGGCACACAACTCCCAGGGAAGCGAGATATATTTAACATCGGTAGGTAATAGTCATTTCTTCATTCAATCTGAAGCATGTTAATGACATTCTTTATAGAACCCCATATCCGACATGGTAATCTTGAAGCTCGCTACTTGTCCCACAGGATTTTCTAAAATCCAACCATTGTCTCACTAATTTCCAGTTAAAAATTGATGCAAGTTTTCAAATTCTTTTATGCCTTACTGCAATTTGCATGAGAACAAAATAGCAGTAATTTCGTGTTAACACCTTTTAACGTAAGCTAGGATTTGATCTATAAAGATTGGAACTTGATGCTTCTTTGCTAGTTTTGTTATTATCCAGTTAATGAATTTGAGTCTATTTTTTTGAAGAATTTAAGCAAACATGTGATGCTCTTAAGAGGGACCATCAAATACCTAATTTTGGGGGATGTTCTGATAACCTGAAAAATTCTTTACAGGTAGTCCATTATGTATTCTAGCAGCAAAGTTTTGGCAGAGGGTAGATAATCTATGGGATACCATTGCTAATTGTAAATGGCTTCTTCGTTTTGATTACATATATACAGCATACTTACCCTTCATTATCATACTATAATTCATTTGATTGGAATTGGCTGAGGGGCGCATTGGCAATTGTTGACCGAGATTATGGTGTCTTGAACAAGGTTTTTCATAATATCAAAGACACACATGTGGCTCACCATCTTTTTCAACAATGCCACATTATCATTCAATGAAGGCAACTACAACAATCAAGCCATTTTTGGGAGAGTATTACCAATTTGATGGCAGTCCATTTTACAAGGCAATGTGGATGGAGGCAAAAGAGTGTCTTTATGTTGAGCCAGATAAAGGCAGCATGGGTGTTTTCTAGTACAAGAACAAGTTTTGAGGGGATAAAGTGATGGTTAACTAGCTAGAACTCTGTAATGTTGTTAGTGAGTGGTATGTTTAGTGCATTTTATGGAGAAACAGAAAGAAGTAGCCTTTATTTCTCTAATGAAATGCATTTTTCAGTTGTATATAATTTATTACCTCATACCAATAAACACCTAGCTTGTGTCTCTTGGAACTAATATGGTGTTTTGTTAAGTTTCTGGAGAGCTTAAATGAAAAATGAGTATTCATGTGTATTCATTTTATTTTGAAATAAATTTTATATCAGGGGCAAATATAAAATTTAATTGAATTTCATTCCAATACATTCATCCAACCAGGCATCCAGAATTGGAATCATACCCATAACAGTATGTGAACCAAGCAATGACATTGGATGAAAAACTTCATTTCAATTCCAAAGTACATGATTGCGTTTTCAATTCCAATTCCGATTCCGATATGTGAACCAAGCGTCCCCTAAATCCATGAGTATACTAATTCTGTTACTGACTAACAAAATAATTGTAACCAAAGCCAATTTCAAACCCAAGACTTGTCCCTGGTTCCAAACAAATAGTTTCTCCCAAGCAGTAGCCTCTCAAATTGGAACACCCCTTGATCTGGAGAAACTAATACCTTCACACTGGACAGCTAATTGTTTTCCAAAACCAAAACTTACAATCTGGGCATCATACCCAAGAATCCAGGTTAAAACCCACGAATCTCATTACAAAGATAAACAATATGAAAAGATTTTTCTACATCTAGGATTGATTTTACAATAGAAAAAGCGTACCTCGTTGGAACTAAGAAGGGTGGAGATTGCTAGACGGAGAATTGGAACTATGAAAGAAAGAGAAGGAACTGAACGTTTTTGTCTCTATAACTTTACTCTTATTTCTTTGTTTTTTCTTTGATTTTTTTTAATTCTGTTAAGGCATACGTACGAACGTCTGGTAATAATATTCCCTATGTCCCATTTTGATAGGTTTATAGTTTTTTCACACAGTTTAAGAAAAATTAGTTAATTTTATTAAAAGAATAAATTAATCTATGATATTTTTAAAATACCCTTATATTCATCATTAAACATTTATATTAAATACAAAATAGAAAATTGTACCATGAAGTCAAATTATTTCCATTTGATGAGTGAATACACGGTTTACTATACACCTCTCACTTATAACAAAGTAATTAAATAGGGACATTTTAGAGAAGTTAAAAATTAATTACATTCTTCAATTGGAAAGTAGACTATAATTTGAGACGGATGAAAAAGAAAAACAAAGCTTATCAAAATAGAAATGGATGAAGTATTTGGCTTTAGTGAAGAAAAGGTCCGTGTCCTCTCTATTGCACAAACATATGGCGAGAATATATCATTGCAAGAGAGGGCATATCAGCTGCACTGCCATGATTTCTCGCCAATAGCATAAAAAATTTGGCACACAAGAATCAGTATTTATAGAGAAGCTTTCCCGCGCTGCTTTTGGTAACAAGTTTGAGCGAGAAAATTCTTAGCTTCTCCGCCTAGGTATAGAGGCTGGCTCCAGCCTCTGGTGAGGTTTTATCCATTTCCTTGCTATATAGTGTGTTAATAGCGTCAAACTTCTACTTCTTCGCTAGAGTTGTTGTAGTTAATGCCTTTTGTTGTTGTTGTTGTTGTTGTGCCTGATACACACATATCCGCGTATTTGCTTAGGAATAGGTGCAACAATATTACTAAGAATATTAACTATAACTTTTTTAACTAGTTATGAGCTAACATATATGGACGTGGAAATTTTATAAAATTTAGCAAGACCATATAGATTGAAGGAGAATTTTACAATTTTTAGCGGGAAACATATGTTGAAATTTGAAAAAATTCAAAACTTCTAAGCGAGATTACACATTTTATCAATTTTGGTGTTATCTATGACGAATGCAAAGTTCACAATAAACTATAACTTTTTTAACTAGTTACGAGCTAACATATATGGACGTGGAAATTTTATAAAATTTAGCAAGACCATATAGATTGAAGGAGAATTTTACAATTTTTAGTGGGAAACATATGTTGAAATTTGAAAAAATTCAAAACTTCTAAGCGAGATTACACATTTTATCAATTTTGGTGTTATATATGACGAATGCAAAGTTCACAATAATTCTCTGTTCTTTAACTATTTTAGATTTTTTGGAATATACATTGCAATAATTTTTGCAATATTATCATGTTAGTTTTTATGGTCAAATACTTACTTGGTTTTTTGTGATTATTTATTTACACTAAGTTGACCTTTATTTTTCTTTAACATTCCCCTTTCAAAAACAATATTGTTTGTTTTCTATGTAAAGTAACTCGAAATACCAATATTTTGAATTCTAAGGGTTTAGTTGCAAGTTGCCCATAAAAATTGAATGACATGTTTAAAGACACATCTCATATCCTCACAAGGCAATGACATGTTATCTTCTTATTATTATATTCATTAATTTCTCTATATATTTTTCTCTTTTATTTTATTATTCGCCTCTTTCTGGTTTTCTTTCTCAGCTTTATAAAGACCTTTAAAAAGTCAAGAACGCTTCTTGAGTAATTAAAATAATCATAAATAGTGGTCATTTTGATGAAAGTTTCCTTCTACATATATTTTTTAATTTCTGTCTTTAAGAGCTTAATCCATAGGTTCGGGTTTGAATAACCAAAGAGTAGGTAGAGTCTCACTGTTGATCCTTTAAAAAAAAAAAGTGATAGAGATAAACTATTAGGCATTTGTACGAGTGTTAACAAAGTTGTTTTTGTACGTATCATATGTACACGTATTGTAAATTTGATGCATAGGGGTGTATTCATATGCACATATTACCGTTTGTGATCTTTATTATTTCAATTTCTTCTATCATAATTGATAGTGAATTACCACTTCGATCATTTATATTTCCACCCTTGAAAACGTAATTCTTAGAAACTAAAACCACAACAAATTTGCAATTCTTCCAATCAATATTTCCTGAGGAACCAAGATTTTTGCTACGGTAAGTCAACCAAAATGCTGAAGGTGACAAACCAAGTTGTCATTGGCTTCTAACGCCATACATATTATTCACCAGGTTCCATATCAATAGAACTGCTGCACGAGTTATTAATTGTTGAAGAATATGATGAAAAATCTTTTCCCCGTTGAACTTGTATACTTTCTTCTCACATTCAAAAAAAAAAAAAAAAGCAACCTTTCAAACTCATTTAATCGGTTGCAAATTATTCAATATGTATCTTATTTGTATGTTTTGATCACTTGCAAGTTTGATCAATAATTAAGTATATTGTCAATTACGAATCTCTCGCATGTAGCATTTTTTTAGAAAGCTAGAGAATTTTAGTAATAGAGGTCTTAAAAATTAGATGGAGCTTCTTTAAAAGGTTAGAATTTTGTTGGGATTGAATTCTTACTTTCCGTGTCCGTTAGTAACTTTTCTTTATATCCCTCCGACTAAAATTGAGGAAATTTAGAATAAAAACTGTCAAAAATATCAATATTGCTCATATATAGAAAGAAATTTTACCTCATGCAGGATGATACCATATACAAACTCCCTATATTTTAATTAATTATTATTTAGGCAGGCTCTAATTAACACTTTATCCTAATGGTACCCAATGGTATTAATTCCATCACCGTCTGGTAAAATCTTCCTGTATAGTATAAACATAGAAATTTATTTATTCATTTTATTGAAACAGAACATAGGTATAGATTTGGGTATATAATCATATATTTAAAACCTATAAATTTCTTGATTTTAAAAATCATTCCTAAAATAGCTTCATAAACAAAACTGAAGCAATAAATCCATATAAAAACGTTTACAAACAACATGCAACAGGCTTTTTCGCAATATAATATTATACAAAAACGAACAAACAACATGCAACTCGCTTTTTGCAATCTGATATTATACAAAAACGATCCAGAAAAAACATTTACAAACAACACACAATACACTTTCTCGCAACCTAATATTATACAAAGACTGATCCTTAAAAACGCTTACAAACAACATACGACACACTTTCTCGTCACCTAATATTATACAAAGATTGATCCATAAAAAGCGTTTACAAACAACATACAACACACTTTCTCGCAACCTAATATTCTACAAAGATGAGTTTGCTGTCACTTTAGATTGGCGACTCAATTTCGATCGGTCATAGCTCAAAAGACGTTTGCATCCTGACCTAGTGTCTGAGACCCCGGGAAGGCAAAGTTTACATCCAAGTTTTTCTCCTTCAACTGGAACGCCAGCAGAGCATTCCGTTTCACATGGCCGAGGTTATCCCCTTTCCGTTTTGGTAGCAGCATCATTCCGATTGTTCTGGTGAAAAGGAAAAGAAAAGAGCTTAGTGAATTAGTCCGTTCAATAACAGTTACAGAATAATATCAAGTAGAAGACAGATTTATATTCAAATTCTATAGATCAAAGACGTCATAAAACTTGACGGGTACTATCAAAAATAAAGGGAAACTGCAATTTCATTAACAACCATATAAAGCCAAGAAAATCCTGAAAATAATCCAGTATCATATTCCAGAAATCAATTATGTAGTAGCTCTAAAATGATGGGTTTATAGCTTCATAAATGTTAAAGCAGTTAAGCAAAAAAGGCCATAAGGAGAAATAGATATATGGAAAATGTCTTTTGGAGTTCGATCTAATTGTGACAATATGCGGGTGAAAACAAGTAAAGTTTCTTGAGGCTTAAAAATCCCAAACACAAAAATTTGGTTAGCAACAAAACAATCAAATTCAGGCTAAATCGAGTAATAATAAGAAAAAAAAATTCTTAGTATAATTCACTATTCCAACGACTGCATGAGCTAAAAGCATAGTTCATTGTTCCAATGACAACACGAGCTAAAATCAACCAAAGACACGCAACAGTAAGATGAAACAAGTTCACGTTTGGATTGAGTTCAAAGAAGATGCATACAAAAATACAGGCATAATCCGCGAGCCCAACATACCACAATGGAGATAATTCTATCTTTTAATTCTTCTTCGCTTTCTATTTTCTTCCCAGAACTCTTGATTTCCTCCTTTGAGACAAGGTTCCTTTACCAGCTTATTATTTCTGCCCATGCTGATAACGAAGCCTGCGGTGGCATCAACTTCTTCCTTTGAGAGCTCCACTCCGTTCTTGCCATCTTCTGGAAGTGAAACCCGCTTATAAAATATTCCTTGAATATCATGGATCTCTTTCCAACGCTCTGTAAACTCTGATGGTTTTATGTTGGTATGTTCATCTTCCCCCACATTTTGACATTTCAAAGATTGTGTCACTTGATAGCTATCGAACTTCGGAAGATACTTCTTCCAGAAGTCTTCGATTTTGATATTCCGACCAGCACTGTTGACAACAAGACAAATATCTTTAGCCATTTTATAAGCACGAATTGGATGACCACCAAATCCCGATCTCTAGTTTCTGCAATAAAAAGCAACAGAGATGTCGGTAAACAAATATGTAATAGTGAAGGGTGCAGTTATAACTGCTGGATAATGGTTGTAGCAATTTAAAAGGCAAAATGCAATAATTTAAGGTCAGTACTGACTTACCAAGAGAATTGCCGGAGAAGTTGGAAGTGCGTGTAACTTATATAGAGGATGGAACACATGTATTAACAATTTTATTACTGCTCACCACAATGAAGAAAGATGAAGGCTCCAATCCTAGTGTTTGGTAATGGAGCTTCCACTACTGGCGAATTAAAGCACAAGGAAAGAATTCAAAGAATCCCTCCACTTGGGCCTGAGATAATTTAATTATGTATCTCTCCAATATCTTCTGCAATTAAGCAGAGTCTGATACAAATTCTCTTTTTAGTGAATGAATCATCATTTACCCAGATATTTAAAAAAAAAAAAAAAAAAAGATAGGCAGAGTATAATTACTGTATTTGTGGATTGTTTACAATCAGTGTTAGATCAATTGAACATTATAGGTCTGTACGCACATATTCCAAATCAGCAGAATAAAGACCAAAAAAATTCGTATCGAATTTATTAACTTGATAATAAAAGATCGCTTTGGAAACTGATAATCTTTCACCTATGGCAGTGTAAGTATGCAAATAATGCAATGAAAGAGACGTACGTGACCCTAATAAGTACTTTAAAGTTCATCCCAGGAGAACGCGTGGCACAGCTAGCAATTGCTGGTCTTGCAAGGGAATGGATTCTAAGCCACCCAATTGTGCATGCAACGTAAGTGCTTTCGTCCTATTTGTGACGTACTTCTCTGATTCTTCATCAACTCACGGAGCATTATGGAGCAAGCTTGACTAACTTTTCTGTAGATGAATTCTTTTAGGTGGAAATCTACTTGGCCACAGATATAACAAATGTGAGGACTTCAGAAGTGGTCTCCTTCGGCTGCTAAAATCTTCTGCTTATTGGTTTTTTGAGGGTCTTGAAAGGTAGAAATTTGTGGAATAGAAATTTTGGAATAGAAATTTTGGGATATAGAGCCTAAGAATTTGGTACATCTACAGCCGTTTCGGTAAAATACGCAACTAAATTCGGGAAAATAGCTCATGTGGAGTCTTCTTTTTTTTTTTTTGGCACGTAAGTTCTTAATTCGTGAATTTATTGTCCCTGAAACCTTTCACTACTGCATTAGTACATTTTGAAATGTACATCAATTGCTAGCTTATGGAACACCTCCATCCGACCGTCAATTAACGGATCAATTTTAGGATTGCTGCTCGTCGCACAAATTTGTATCTTATTTTTCGTGGTCCTGGATTGACCTTTGAACTTAGATGTTGTTGCCCTACATTCGCCTAACTTGGCCGTTATTTTATTTCATTCAAAACATTTGTATTAGTAAGATTTTAACATGGATTAATATGTAATGATTAACATGGATTCCTCCCTTCTATAAGTCCTTAATAATATGCATTTGTATTATACTAAGGAGGTGTTTGTTTCAAGGGAATTAGGAAGAAGAATGGGTGTCTGTAGTAATGGCACGCATTGTTAATGTTTGAAAGATAATTATTATTTTCCATCAATCATAATGAAATTGATTAATTGAGATTTCTATGTGATTCTCCTAAAATATTATTCTATCAAACTCATTAATTTTTTTTACAGGAAATGATACTCATTTCATCACTAAACTATGTTGTCGTTTGAAATCCATACTTATAAGGTTAATAATATTTATAGTGATAATAATCGAGAAATTTGAACCAAATAGCTCCTAACTTATTTGCTCAAATAACGTACTATGCTTGGCCGTCTTTGGAATATGAGAAGAAGGGCTTTTTCACTGAATGTTTTTTACTTTGTTTTATTTTTTCTCAGTGAAAATGCATAGAATAGCTTCTTTGAATATCCCACTAATTGACTCGTACATTTAGGGACGAGACTGATCACGAAAGAGGAGTCCTTTTCTGGTTATGAAATTGGTTTGACTGACGTGAGTTGATGCAAGCTGAAGAAAATTGAATGCAACGATTTTAAAGTTGCTATTGACTATTTTTTTTTTTTTTTTTTTAGAGCGATGCTATTGACTATTTTAGAGTTCCTACCCTTATTGAAGGTAACAGTCTTTTTCATGTGAACATACGGAAAATGATTGCTGGTGCAAAACCCCGACACAATCTGATTGCACTTGCATAATTGTTTTTGTTTCCAGATTACGAGAGTCCAATAGCTTACAATAATAAGGTTCTGGTTTCAAGCTTAACGTATTTTCATAACGTGCAAATAACAATGAAAATCAAATTTTTTAAATCCGTTCCATGCCTCGATTAACATTGTAAGACAGGTAAAAAAAGCTGGTACTCTAGGCTAACTGATGACGAATGAAGCACCACAATTAAAGGCGTAAAAAATATTTCGTAAATAGTAAATTTTATTAAAAGATTAATATATATATTTTTTGATAACTTACCATTTCAAGAGGGAAAAAATTTACGTTTATTCTTTTGTCACAGAATTAAATGACTCGGCTTCACCTTCACCGCCTACTCCAAGATGCAATGAAACAAGCACTAATAAAAAAATTGCTAGTTAAGTCAGGTATACATGCAATAATGCAACATTGATGCTCTAAAAATAACAACAAAAAAAGTTATTGCCTGTTTTAAGGATACAATGACCATTGATAATGCTTTTTAGAACAAAACAACAGGATTCTTTGTCAAAGAAAACTTTTGATAAAAATAAGCTTTATCAAAGGAAAGCCAAAAGAAGTTTTGGTACACTTTCATTGACTTCACCATAAAAAACTAACAAGAGTTGCACTGGTGACTGGGAGTGGAGAAGAACATGTTCCCTACTTGCAAGTTGCAATTCTAAACACATCTTTGTGCAACAAGATTAAGGAAGTTTTCAATTAAAATATTCACATCATTTGTAAGTTTTATACGCTAAAAAACAAGTGATATTTTGAAATTCTTCTGGCAAGATTAAGAAGTTTCCTCTGTGCTTGAGCTAAAGATTGGATGACACATAATACGAATGCAGCGGAAGCATCTGCCTTTTCTGTGACAACTAAATTCGCAAATTAGAACAAGTTTTCGCAAGTTAAGGCAGTGTTGTGACATGGAAGAGGTACCGTAGCAAGAAAAAATGGCCCTTTTTGTCAAAAAATTAAAAAAAAACTAATAAGTTTATACGAAAATTTACAACTTTTCTGCAAACAAGTATATCATTTTTTTCAAGCCTCTACATCTCCCACAAGGTATTTTTTTAAAGATATCCACTTGTTGTCGTAAAATTGTTTTCGGTAAATAAATCAGGCGAAGATCGTAAAATCAGACAAATAAGTCTCATAGTCATATTTCTGTAGATTTTAATATGTTTTAACAGTGTTTCCACATCAGATCCGGAAGAATCGTTTTAAAATATGATTCGGCCGAGTCAGATTCTCCATAGCAGGATCAGCTAATATTAAATCCCACTATCTTCTTCAGTGGGCTTATTTTGCTTATTGGTAGTCAGGACTTTTGTCACGCCCCGTACCCGAGACGTGGCACCCGCTATGCCCTAAACTAAGTTAGGACACAAGTCTAAATCAAAATAATTATCGTCTAAACATAACATAAGGCTCCAAAATATCAAGATGCCCAAAAGAATCCATTTCATTCATCTTCCAAAAGATATACAACATTCATTACAATTCTCTTCCCAATTAACAAAAATAATTGGGAAGGTATGTATAATCTAATCCATACAAAAATATGGCTATACATCAATGCTATCAAAAATAACCTCATTCATGTCTACCCTAACTAAGACTATGAGGCCCAAAAATCTGTCCAATCACCTTCAACAAATTCATCACCTGCGGGGTTAAACAAAGAGAGTGAGTGATATAATCACCCAGTAAGTAGTAGAGGTTCTCTTTGGGGCTTAAGTTTGTTATTCATACATAGGTACATTTCCAAATCAAAATCAAAGTCATAACATCATAACATGTGGTCAAGTCAAAACCATACACATTCAAACATTGCATAAAGCAATTCAAAGAAAAGAGAGCTCAAGTAGTTAGTGGACACATGACCCTGGAATTCCAATTGTTAACTATAACCCGGTTAACGCGGTTCAAAACCAACTATCACCCGGTTGGTGCGGTTCAAGACTAACTATAACCCGGTTAGTACGGTTCAAAATAATTTGCTACCATTACCAATTTAGGGAAACTAGTCCCGTCATATAACCATTTCACATACAAGAGCTTCAATCAAGTATTCATTCAAATAATTCATTAGACCACATAACTTATTTCATAGAAAACCAAAGTAACCAAACGTAAGCCCATTTATATAAGGAAAATATCATCCCATTCATTTCTCATCATTAAAAACATTTGCAAGGCAAAGAGAATCAATTGCTACTTACCTCACTCCAAGACTAATTCAAATAGTCGGAATAAGGGTAAACGCCGTCGTCACCTATAATACACAAATAAGACTTGTATCACATACTGATTCTATTAAGAAACCATAAAAGAGGCTTAAACCTATCTTAACACGCAAAATGAGGAAAAGAGGCAAAACTGTACTGACCCACGGCGTCAACCGCGGCGCGGCTCACGCAGCGGCTCAGCTACAGTACCCAGCCGTGACTCCAGCCGCGGCGCGGCTGAGGTCGCGGATCGGGTCAGAGCCAGCGGCCCCTCATCCGCGGTCTCATCCATGGCACGGATGGAACCGCGGATAAGCCCAGAGAAGCTGCTGCAACGAGCCGCGGTCTTATCCGCGGCGCAGGATGACACCGCGGATAAGCCCAGCAAGACGGCCTGCAACCTCTGCAACTCTCAAAATCCAAAGCCAACTTCCTCAACTTGCTCCAACACAATCTAATCACCAAAATAGCTTCAAATGAGGCATAAAATGATAAGGAAATACTATTTTAACATCATAAGCAACATATTTCATGGATCATTCTCAAATCACACAAGATCTCTACAAGTCTTATGGCCAATTTCCTCAAATCCCTAACTCACTCACTTCACACACTTATCCTATTAAACATACACTTGCACCACTACTACAAATCATCTATTCCAAGAACAACATAGTCTAAGAGCATCCAATAAAGCCATAATTTCGAATTCTCAAGCAAAATAATCAAAGTGTGAAAGAGCTAAAAAGAAGAAGTAGGGAAAAGAGTTACCTTGAGGGGGATTTGGGGAAAAAGCTTCAAAATGACTTCTACTAGCTTCCTTTGGGGATGAAATCCCTTCAATTCCTCCTTCAATGGGTTGAGAAAATGGGAAGAAGTTTAGAGAAATTCTTTCAAAAGGGAAGAGGAAGAATGAAGGAAAATGAAAAAGGGATTTTAGTCTTTAGGCAAAATGGAGTTTCAAGAAATACAACTAAGGACACTACTTCTTACAAAGCACACAATGGCCCAAGAAGGTTTAATTTTCATAAAGGTCCATAAGGGCCTTAATATCACAACTTTAATCCCTTTGAGCCATTTCTATCACAAAATTTCTCTCTCTCTCTCTCTCTCTCTCTCTCTCTCTCTCTCTCTCTCTCTCTCTCTCTCTTTTTGGGTAATGGAGCAATATCTTTCTTTTTTTTTTTTGAATAAAAGGTGATAAAATTTCATTAATAAACAAGCAGTAATATCATCAGATTATGGCACATCTAACAAAACTAAAACTAGTCACTACTAAAAAAGAAGTCTATAGTCACACACCTATTATGACACTTTTTCCAAATGTCACCATAGTAGTTTATTGTAACACTCAGTAGGGAGTGTCATTAAAAAGGTTGAAAAAAATGATCAAAACTACGTCGTATTAGGAAATTTCTTTTTTAATAAAATGTTCATAATATGACACTTTTCTCTGAACTGTCACCATAGTAGTTTATTGTAACACATAGTAAAAAGTGTCATTAAAAAGGTTGAAGAATTGATTAAAATTACGTTGTATTAGAAAGATATATTTTTTAATAAAATCCTAAAAAATATAGCGGGAAGCCTTTAAAAAAGGTGGGAAGTTAAAAAATAAAAAGTGATAAGATAACAAAACAAAAAAAGAAACGATGCCTTTTTTAACTCTCTATCTTTATCTCCATCTCTATCTCTATCTCCTTTCCCTCTCTATATCTCTCTGTCCACCACTTCTCTCTGCTTCACTTAATCCAAACATCAGAAGTCTCAGCACTTCTCACCAATTCACCAGCAACTCTGTTCATATTCCATCAGTGCAGGTTACTATTTCACTTTTTCATCAATACATTCTTGAATCTTTTATTTGGTACTCCTATATTTTATTTTTTATGCCTTTCTTTCTTTCACTATTGCTCTACTTTTCTCTTTTGTTTTCTAAGTTTAAAACTATAAAAGAAGAGTTATGTGAATTATAATTCATATTGCTTGCTTTATGACACTTGCAGGTGAATCTTGAAGGAAATTAAAGAATCTTTCGATCGAATAGCTATTTTTTGAAGACATTGTCAATGCTTTTTAAGTGGAGTTCTATGTATTGAGATTGCTACTGCAATACTCATGACTTTTGTAAAATTGATATGTATTGACAATGTTATTGCAACAATTTGTTTGAATGATGTACTTTTTACCAATTTTGATAATGGTATTGCACTATGATGACAATAAAAATGTGGTCTTGGTATAAAAACCCGGATAGTGTATAGCAACTGGGATTGGACCTAATGCATATTGCTGTATTGACACTTGAAAGTGTCATCATTTTATTTTTTATTGCCCAATACAACTGTCGTAATATCCATACAGTTTTATATTAAGAAGTGTCATAATAACTTAATTTAATTACACCTCAAAAGTGTCATAATATTTCACTCAACTTATATAAAGAAGTGTCATAATAACCTAATTTACTTATATTGCAAAAGTATCATAATATTTTGTTGTACTTACATTGTAAAGTGTCAAGATAGCTTCAAAATATGACACTTACAAGTATCACTTTAGATTCGTATAACATCAATATTTTATTGTCAGTTAAAAAGTGTCATAATAGCATTAAATAATGACGTTTATAAGTGCCAAAAAAATTACAAATTAAGACACGTAGAACTGCCATAATACTTATAGTGACGTTAGAATGGACGACGCTCACAGGAAGCGTCATTATAGTTAAAACGCCATTAAATAAACCTTTAATGACACTTTTAAATGTCATAAAAAGCAATATTTGTAGTAGTGAGTGGACAAAACTCAAATTCATATTATTATAGCATTTTTTATTTTAAGGGGAAGATTTAGAACTATAGTCAATTCCAGATGTTAGTCCAAGTCTCTTCAACTCTTGGACTGTCACTGGTGATTTGTCAAATATACTTCATAGATTCTAAATCTATATCAAAAAGTGATGATGAGAATTCACAAATTGTCAAAATTTCTAAGAACAAATAAAAAAAGGCAATACTTTCACTAGAAATACCATTAAGGGCGGTAGTTTGAAATAGTAGAAATTAAAATGCTTTTACATGCTTTCAATTTCAATGTCATGTATGTATAACGAAAAAAACGTCCTTGTTCATTTGAGTCCAACACTACAACTCTTATTTAGATATGTCAATTAAAAAAGGTGAATAAGTTTTTCTCCAACCATAGCTCTAAAGCTTTGCTAAATCAGGTTTTGTTTAATGGAAAAAAAATCTTCTAAAGCTTTTCTAAAGCAGGTTTGCTTAATGGAAAAAATCTTTTCAAAGAAAAAATCAGGTTTGTTGACTATATAAGTGAAGAAACTTTTTTTATTTTTTATTTTTTAAAGAAAGCACATGGGTAGCTCTGCATAACTTATATACCATTTTGATTGCAGGAAAGAAAAGAATTCTTAAATAGCTTTCCCACGTAGCTAAGTTTTTGCGTAAAATATTGAATAAAAAAAAGTGGTACCTAACTTATTAAGTGGTAGACAAGTTTTGTTGTTAATCATATTTGGTACAAAAAAGCTAATAAACTTTTAATTTATAGTTATTTAATTAAATTGTTAAAACACTTGTCTTCTGGTTTGAAACGTATCCTTACCATCTTTCGATTGGAGTAAATCCGTTTTGGTGAGTATCAATTACTTGTAGCCGAAGAATTGACCATAATCTGTCAACTAGTACAAGGCAATTGAGAGTGGGGCACGTGCTCAACATAAGTATGGTGCTTTCGAGAAAAGTTTTTTTTTTTTTTAACTCAAAATGCAAACACTAAACTTAAAAAAACAAAAAAAGAAAAAGAGATCAATGGACAACATGATTTTATTTATGTAGTGACATCTCTCTCCTATTGAGAGTATTTAAATTCAAATTTTGAGTTGAAATTTTTTGGAATAAAATAATTTGAAAGTCACTAAACTCTTTAGTTACAAATGTACGAAAACAAAAGTATATTTTATACTCTTATAAGGTAATCTTTTTAGGCCTACAAATGTAATAGAGTATCAAGAAGAAAGACAATAAAAATTTTTAGTTTGACTTATTCAGAAGGAATGATTCATTTCTTTTGTTTATATATAGCTAATTTTTAAGTATAAAACTAAATAAAAGGGTAAAAATTACCTTCTATTTCTTTTTCTTTTTTTTTACAGTGCATACTTATAATTTTTAACATATTTATAATGTAGTAAGGATAGAATAATCATAGCTTTAGGCTAGAAGTGTTAATTGGTAAAACCAATGATGTGCATGTCGTAATAATATTTGGCAAATATATTATTAGAAACCAAATTACTTATTCATTTGTATGGCTCATGTATTTATCGTTGCCTCTTTTATTTTTGTAATTAAATTATTAATTTCTTGGAACTATTCTTTATTATCTCTAAAAATTATTTTGTATTTCTTTAAATTCAAATGGTTTTCTTATCAGTTAAAATCTCTATATATAGAGGTTGAAATTGTAAAAGCATTCATTGGGCAAGAATTGCTCTTAAAAAAAGATTAAATGAAGTTTTTATAGCTTTTGAAAAGTATTTGAAGCATTAAAAAAAGTGGATGATGAATTTGGTTAAACGCAACTTCAATTCTTCACTTTTACCCAAGAAAAAGTTGATTTTATATTATTCTTCCCTTATGGTAGATCTATGAGTTATTACCTATCGATTTATTTATGTAAAGGTAATATATTAACTCATTTACGTGAATTTCCATTAAAGTATAAATAGATAATGAATGCTAATTGTTTAGACAAAATAAATTCGTCATATTTATACATGAAATTTATAACAAAATATGCTTCAATAAATAGCAAATTAACTTGTCGTTATGGTTTAAATTGCTACCTACAATTTCCTAGGCATTTTACAACAAACCTTTTAATTAATTGAGTAATAAAATCAAATAATATTCATGAATTCAAAGTTTATATCAAAGCTTGGAAAGTAAGAAAAATAAGTGAGACACACTTGATGTTTATAGATAGGGAAAATTTTCACAAGCTTTATAAAAATTTATTAAGGAAGAAATATCTTGAACTTTTAGATCTTCATATTGGCAAAGACAACTGAAGTTGGTTTCTCTGGCTACATTGTATGACATTTTTTTTTTTTTTGACCCATACATTGTATGACATTTAAAAACAATCGTTAGCCTATTGTCATGATTAAAACATAAAGCTTAATCCAATAAAATTAATCTACATACGAAAAGCTATTTCATAACAAGTTATTTTTCATAAAAGATGACAAAGAATTATATGTTCTATTTTTACCTAAAAATGACAAGTATCTAAAGTTTTGTGAAATGCAAAGATGTATTCTATAATTAAGAGTATAAAATATAATATTCTAAAGATGTACTCAATACTTTTGGATTAAAACTAGATAGTAGGGCCATGAATACTATAAGTATGTGATTAATTTGAATGTCTCTATATTTTTTAATAAAAAATCTAACAAAGAAGGTGATATGCTAAAATAAACATAGTAATGACTTTGTGTTACTTATTAAGCAAAATTGACACTTAAACATTTATTCAAAAGCATGTAAAATATTTTAAATGTCTTAGAAGCTTAAACATGTAAAGATTCTATTTAAATGTAAGGAAGAAAATTATATATTGTAGTTAGTAATTTCATCAAAATACGAATTAACTCACACTATGTGGGTTGCTTAGCAACAAAAGACAACCAATACAATTTCAAAGTAAGCATCTATGCAACTAAATGATGGCTGATTTTTTTTTTGCCTTCCTATATTTTCCCAAGTTTAAATTTACACTGATCATTGATACAAGGTCCATATTTTTTTCCCTTTCTTGGTTTTAATATAATATAAAATATCACATTTACTAATTAACATAGGTTGTAGTGCCATCTTTGAATTTCAATTTCTAGGAGCAAAACAAATTAACTAAACTATCCAACTTGACTTTAAATGATATATAAATTTAAAATGTTTGAGAATATTTGAAGTGAAATACCATATTTGAAATTTTCTTTGCATTTCAAATTTCAGGATTTCAAATTTCTTGAACCCATTTTTAGTTAGTGCAGAGAAGATGATCTATAGAAACATAAAAATAATATGAAAAAAACTTGAACCCATTTCAAGTTTTAACTTTTTTTCTGATTTATTTTATGAACAACCATTTTGCTTATATGTAGAAAGAAAAGTGTTTTGTTTTTATGTATTTGTTATACTTGTCATCTAATTCAATTAACAATTTCATCATATAAATATCTTAATGAATAATAAGTATATATTAACTGAAAAACATGATTTTTTTTTTTAGAAATGCATGATTATTATTACATGTCAAATAACAATTTATGTCTACTTTATTATGACATGTCTACCATATTTTATAAACTTTACTATAAGTATTACTTTCCTCTAATGTGTTTTAGAATTAAATATTTTAGTTGACATTCTCTTTAATAATATGATATTGATAGTAGAATAACATTAGTGTGAAACACCTTAACCATTGCATTAGGTTTATGCTAGTTTTCTACAAACATGAAGAACTATTCAAACAAAAACAAATTTATTTCTTTTGTTGTAAAGTGATTCGCTTTCTCCTATATCTTCAAATACTTTTTTTATATTAGTATTTTATAAATAGTATAGTAAAAAACTAACCACAATTTAATTTTGTAAACTTAGCATGCCTTAATCTTTACTTTTAATTCACTTTATTTGTGAACTTTAAAATTTATATGAATAGCCAAATGATACTACAATAATTTATGGATTTTAAAATATAATTTTTTAATAACAATGAATTATAATATTTTTTCTACAAATTGTAACAATGTTGATACATATTTTTGTAGGAGTTTAAAATATAAATTCAAATAGAATTTTGTATTCACCTTCCATTACAAAGTTACAAGGTCATAAAACATTTTTTGATATTTTATCAGAATTATATATTTCGAATGGGGGGTCCTAATTTTAGTTTGACAAGTAGTTTTAAACTCACACTGTTTTAAAAATAATAAATGTGTAGAGAGATCATCTATAATACTTTTTTTTTGTTTATATATCCATCATTAAGTATAATTGAATACCCATCAATCCAAAAAAAATTTGAAGCTAGTTTTTTAATTTTTCTGTGATAAATAAACAAAGAAATTAGTGAATTCAACTCTTTTGTTTGACTTAATTTTCTTAAAAAACTCCATCATTACTTGTCAATTAAAATAATGGCAAAATTTTTGTTATATAATTGTTAAAGAAAACAAAAAATTTCATTGATAGAAAAATGTAGGAGAAATTACATATCTCTTTCAATATTTTTGGTTATTTTTTTCTTCTTTCTATTGCTATTTCTTTTCTTTTTAGATTTGGAGTTTCTGTGTGGTATCTAGTCTAATGTTTGACCATGTAAAAATATGTTTAAAAATTTTTGAATTGACCAATTAAATTATTTTTTCTATAAACTATAATTTTCTAACTGTGAAAGATATGAAAGTATGATTTTTCTTTTGGGGTTTTAGACATTTGTTTTTTCCTTTTTTTATTTGGCTTTTTTTTTGGTTTAGAGTTTTTTCGTATGATATGAAATTTAAATTTTTGTGTTGACCAATTAAAATTATATTGAGAGAGAGATAGAGAAATTGTTATAGTAACCAATTTAAATATTTTCCTGAACAATCTAATTTAAAATTAATTCTTATTGTAAATGATTTAAAATAAAGAAATGTTGAATTTTATAAGGGTTTGATTAATTTAACTCTTTATGTTTTCATTGATGTACTTTTCTTGATGTGATAATAACTCAAAAACTAAGAATTGTTCAATTGTGAAAATGCACACTTACGGTCATTCATGTTATATATACGTTAGCTTTAATGGTCAAATACTTACGGTTGAATTTAGCTTGTAAGCATGAATTTTAAGACCTCACAATACAAATATTAGATGATAAATACAAAACTTTTTAAGATACGATGTATATTAGAAATGTGGCTGATAAAACACAAAATATTTCATAAAAAGGTCTACCCTGGGATCGAAGCCGAGGTGTCCGCAAAGGAGTTCAAAGCTTACTACAGATCCGATGGCATTTGGGGTGATATGCATGATTCTTGTTCTCCAATATTGAATCATGTCCCAGAAAAACCGAGAGGTCAGTATTCTCATGCCGGCCTCAAATTGATCTAATTTAACTGCTACAAACCCTTCTGGAGGCTCATGAGCTCGTTCCCAAGCACCAACTGCGTACATTCCATAGTGAAGACAGATGTACTTCCCCTTTGCTTTCCTGGTCTCATCTACATTCATAGTGGAAGTATACTTTGGCAGATCTCCGAAGTACTCTTGAGTAATACCTACGGGCCTAATGGGCTCGTCAGCATCTTTATCCTTCAAAACGTCAGACTGATTGAGGTTGTAACTCTTAGAAGAGGTCTCCTTTAGATTCCTCAGAAGAGTTGTTCTCAGAAATGCTCTGCTCCTCCTCACCAGAAGCTTCAGAGGCTTTGTCTCTTGTTGGAGGTGTGGTGATGGTTAATTCTAAGTTCTAAGCTGAACTACTTGGTCTCTTGGCTTCAGACCTGATATTTCTTACAACTTTGACTTGACTACCTGCTGTGATTGCCATGACTTACTTTCTGTTTAAGTTGTTGTTATGACTGTCCTACTGATATGTTGGTCTGCTAGTCAGGCTCTACGGATGTTCACTTCGGTTGTAGAGCAGTTCAAAAGCGAAAAAGTAACAAATGATGAAAGTTATGTGTATTTATACTTGGGGGCTTAGAAGTCGAAGTATCGCCTTGAAATTAGAGTGACAATTGCTTTAACTTTTCATATTAAATGTGACACCTCAACAAGTTTCATTAAAAAACCGTGACACGTCGACACTTCTACTTAATTTCTAAGGAAACGAAGACACATGCCCGTCTTCGGTCAGTATGTTGGATCTTGAAGACTAGTTATAAATTACGATCCTCAAACTTCGGTTTCATCATATTCGAAAGTTAACTATGGCCCTACTCAGTCATCATTACGTCATCAAAGGTGTTTTTTTTTACAATTCGGGAAAAGGAATTGGGATAGAATCTACTCTACCCAAACTGAAAGAAGAAATGGGAAAAGAAATCTAAGTTTTACCCCACAAACCTTTCTAAAAGCCATGATAACTTTTAGAGAAGCCACAGGAATTTAAGTACTAGACCCTAACAACCAACTCGTCCGATGTGGGACTTTATGTTTTTTTGACAATTCGGGAAAAGGAATTGGGATACAACCTACTCTACCCAAACTGAAAGGAGGAATGGGAAAAGAAACTTAAACTTTACCCCCACAAACCTCTCGTCATCAAAGGTGCTGGCATTAGCAATCCATCATCTTTCACTTTGGCCTTTCCTCTCACTTCAGCCAAATTGGCCAGACTTCGGCCTCCATGTTAATTTAGCACCGTAGCTAGACTTTGAACGCTTACTTTGGCATTCCACTTTTAGCACCTCGAAAGTAATAGATTGCCGAACTATTTTATAGGTAGTTATATCCTACCTAAACTATTAACATAATTGACTATCTACGAGACTAAACTGTACTTAAAAAGATTTTATTATAATAGGAGATAGACCATGTCACTGTTTAGTATTCACTATTCTCTTTCTCTTCTAAAGTATAAAAACATCTCAGAAACCTTTCATTTGAGAAGATCACAGGTATGTTACAAACTTGCCGAACTACTATACTCACTTCAGTCATCGGAGGTACAATGGGGGATATAGCCCCACTTCCTTCTTATTTGCGTGCAGGTGCATTATTCGTATTATCCCGGTTCACTCCATCTTGTTCTTTTGAACCACTTCTGACATAACGTACAGAATACCTCCTGAAACACCATCAAAACTCACTAGCAAACCTTTGTTCCGAATTTCTCATCTCAATTTTGATCATATAAAATCCCATTTTCTTATAGCAAACTGGCTTTACAAAAAGAAAAGAAAAAAGAAAAATCTTCCCTAATTTGTTTTCCTATGTCAAAATTCTTGTGGACGCCTAACTCCAATACTAGAATCCATTGTTGCCGCTGCTGCCTCTTATTCTCATCTCTGTTCCCCAATTAAAATTTTTTGCAGCAATTGTTATGCTTAATTTTAAAAGTATTTTTAAGTGTATAATTTTGCTAACGATGCATACTGGAGCTTTTTTTTTTTTTTTCTGAATTTAGTTTCTGTATGCAGTTAATTTGATTGTGGATTAGCATATCCTAACTTATGAACGTAGTTGTGGGTTTTGGAGAATGGTTTGGTGACGGAAAAATATCTTTGAAGGGGAAGGGCAACTATGGGTTGGATTTTCGAGAGTGGTTTATGCCATAAGAGTTTTGGGTTTCTTGGTGGTAAGAAAATATGTTTTGTCGTCTCTGAGTTGGGATAGATAACTTGAGGAGCAAGAGATTGGCCATATGGAGATTACAAATGTGGCAGCAAAATTGTGAATTGATGGGGTGGCATTAGATTAGAAATAGTTGAGCAGAATAATTTTGATGATGTGAGAGGAAAGGTTTGGTAGAGTTCGTGGAAGATAGAGGAGATGGGTTGGATGGAGACTGGAGGAGAGGAGTAGATCCATCATTTTTATTTAGCAGAAAATAGAAGGATTTTAGGATGGCTAGTTTGTGTCTTGGTGAAAGGCCATTAATGCTGGCAATGGCGGTTTTTTAATATTTTGGCTGAACTATCTAAAGAATTAAATAGAAATGGCTAATGAGCGGGATGGGAGGGATTTGACGGGGATTTAATTTGAACTATAAAATATGGCTTATATCCAAACAGTCCTCATATTAGTCATGGCATCAATATTGGTAGGACCAAAATGGGCAAGGTTCATTTTGATACCACTCAAATGCACAATAAATTTGATCTTATTATTATTTTTGAAAATGATCTTTTCCTTATTAATCAAGTGCTTCTTTTTTATATTATTGAGTTTTTTTATTTTAACCTCAATATTGCTTTTTTTATACTATTTATTTTTGGCTTGTTAACCTCAATATTTTTCCAAAATTTTTTATTTTTATATCATTTTTTAGATCTCATTTTTAATTATATTATTTATTTTTTGGTTTATTAACCTCAATAAATTTCTAATTTCTTGTTTTTATATCATTTTATAGATCTCATTAATTGATTGTGTTATTTATTTTTTTGGTTTATTAACCTCAATATATTTCCAACTTTTTGTTTTTATATCATTTTTAGATCTCATTAATTAATTATATTATTTATTTGGTTTATTAATCTCAATAAATTTTCAACTTTGTTTATATCATTTTATTGGTAAATTTAATGTAACATGTAATTTAAACTTATACATTTGTATCTAGGCCCTGTAGCAGCTTGTCTCGCACAATATAAATCTTAATGTATACCTAATTCTACCTAGAATCTGCGGTGGCTAGAGTCTTATGCATTGAAGTTGTCAAATACGTGCCAGATATGTATGTTGTTTCCATGTCAAGTGCAGCCATAAAAGATACCAAAGAGAAGAAGCTTTACATCCGATAAAAACGAAAACAGAGAAAAGGGTACAGAAACTAGGACAGTCCCATGCAAGTATCCCAAACTAAAAGAGGTATCAGTTATTTGAATTAAGCATACTCTCTTAAAGCTAAAGAACATTACCCTATCCAAAAGTAGACACATCTCGAAGCATGTAGCAGACTAATGTACACCTCTTCCATTGCAGAGAGAGCTTGATTTATGAATATGAGGTGAAGACAAAAACGATGTGGTAAAGAGAAAGTGTGTGGAAGAGGTGGATCTAAATCAAATATAAATTTTTCAAAGTTTGTTTATATCGGGGTATGATAGTCCCAAATAATTCCCATATTTGAATGGATATTACTAGGTATAATTCCAAATAGCCCAATGTCATATTATTGATACTTATCCCGCCCAAAATAAATTTGGGCATGGAATCCCGAATGGTCTTGGAACTTATTGTCAGTGCTACAATTAAATACAGGAGGTGGTTGGTCAGTGGTACTAATAGATTTTCAAGATTTTTTTTTTTTTGGTATTTTACGTATTTGGTACAATGTATTCAAAGTTTTTTTTTTTTTATCAATTACTATTGTATTACATGTTTATTGACTCACACAAGTGAAGTGAGACTCCCAATGATATGCTGGGTGAAGCCCAAACTATTATTCAAATTTTTTTATTTGTTAATACAAAAATTCACAACGGCAATTCAAAATATTCGTTAGGCATTTTTAGTTCACGTGAGCAATTTGGGCTTTTTTTGGTAACCAATCGTATAGAAATTGGAGATGAAGGTATAGGTGTAATATTCAAAGTCAACTCGTGAGAAGAGTCCAGGCTAGGCTATAATAACCAAAAAGCCTTGGTGAGTGGTTCTGCACACTTCCTTAGTGCAGTTCAGATCCTCGGTGCCAACTTTTCCAGTGCCACCCCAGTGCCATTCATCAGGGATTGCCACCTTGCATTCACACTAGGATAGTTATCTAATTAATCTCAAATGTGATAAGTGTGAATGCAAGGTGGCAGTCCCTGGTGAATGGCACTGAAGTGGCACTGGAAAAGCTGGCACCGAGGATCTGAACTGTACTTAGTGTCCTCCGAGAATCAATAGCATACGACCCTCCTTCATATCCTCTGTGTTTTGCATCATGATTTAATGATGAAAATGACATGCTGGGAGAGAACCAAAAATTTTTTCTGGATGACATTTTCAGAGTTGTAATCTATTGGATGCAGCTGGTGCTACTGGGTGGGAGAATTGAATGAATCACGCATGCTGACGCTAGAAACATTGGGAAAATTTTTGGTGCATCTGATTCTCATTTATTGATGACTGCTATGGTTCATGGGATGAACCACTATACTATTATAGATGTAGAATGTATCTCCAACAACTAAAATACTTTGAATATACTAAGGCATCTCGCTTGTGGTTTTTTATTGGAGCATGAAGATGACTGTTGACTTTGTTAGTTCAGCGGGCCAGAGTTGAGCCTGTTACAACTTATAGCACTGTATACGAAATTCCCAGTAGATTATTCAACGCCATTCTTTAACCAGGCAACACTCAATACACGATTAATTCAGGCCCACAGTGGGCCGTCATAAGTAAAAGTTAAACTTGAAAGGCCAGACACGATGATGGTTGTGCCATCCTCAAATATGATTAAGTTCACTTGTATGCAATTTTCATGTTTTGCAGTTGTATTCAAATATTTTTATGAATGATCGCTTTAATTGTGTTACTAGTAGGTTCATCAAAACTGACAAAATTATACAGAATGGAATCCACCATTTGCCAAGTATGGAGATAGTGGCCTGAACAATATTGTGGCCAAAGAAATTAAAGCAACCGTGAGCACGGTGGAATGACAAGCCATCTGTTGTATGACTATCAGCGGGTCTAGATTAACACAGCTAAATTCTACTATTTCATCTTCTCTACCATTGTTCTCGACGCAAATCCTTTCCTTCTGTTCATATTTTGATAGTCCCATCTTGACAAGGGGCTAGCATGATTATTTTGCTACCATCAGTAGTTGAAGATCAGGCTTGTTACAGTGCTAGCGCCAGCAAAAGTTGGCTTCAAGTAGAGCTGTTCAAAAAGAACCGGAAAACCAAAAAATTGAAAAAATCGATCCGTCCCGAATTGAAAAAAGAGGGTAACCGAACTGGTTACTGATACTGGGTCAGATAGCGGGTCGGGTAGCGGTTCACATCCTTGTGAACCGGCGGGTACCCGACCTAGTCCATAATAAGGGGTAGTTTTATCATTTTGGTATGTTATATTATTTTACTAATTCATTATTTTAGTTTTTGATTTATTTTATTGTTACTACTTAATTTGTGCTTCTATTTCATTCTTGATTGATGAACATTTGACTATTTATTTTATTATTTGGATGTTCATTTGACTAGTTATTAAGTATTTTTTTATTTTTATAGCTAATTGAAATGTGATAATGAAGTTTAAAAAACTAAGTGTCTATATATTTATTTAGTTTTTTGTTTTTTGGTTACTTTGAAAATTACAGGTTTTATGATATAATTTAACTTTAAAATTATTGATACTTGTGTTACTAGTAATTTAATGATGGTTTACGATTTTTCCTTTTATTTTTATTTTAAAAATACTAAAAAATTATGATAGACCGGGTCGAGTAACCGGTCTATCCGAACCGATTTTGCGGGTAACCAAAAGGCCGGGTACCCACTATGTGTGGACTGATTCACGGTTCGAAATTCTATCGAATCGGTAGGACCGGTTCGATTCAAAATTTTTGTTCATAGACCGGGTACCCGGTCCATGAACACCCCTAGCTTCATGTACAATGATTAAAATGGCTAATGGGGAAGATCATGAATAAAAACCAGTCCAGATCCTCTATCCATTTTTTTTGTGTCCAATGTTGTCCAATATAAAGCTATTTCGTATCAATATGAAACTATATAAAACTATATTGTTCCATGTAGTGATACAATGTAGTTTTGTGGTAATACGACATAATTTTGTATTAGATACAATTAGACACCAAAAGAATTGAATAGAGGATTAAATCTGAGAACAAAAACTTGTAATACGGTAGGGATGATATATAAAATGGCCAGCTAATAACTGAACGCCATGTGTTAAATATCTTATGATCATTAAGGGTATTTCAATAAAATTGCCCGGTAATGGTGATAAGCTGTCTAAAATTAGGAAGCTAACTTCTAATTTATGTGTTAGTTTTCTATTAGAATTATGTTGTCTATTCCAATTAAATCTCTTATTATTCAAGTTTTGGGAGTTTATACACAGGGAGCTATATCATTATATTGAGTGGAAAAAGTTAAAAAGAGTTGAGTTTAGGAAAACCTAGGCGTGTCGATCTCAATACAGGAGTCAAAGACATTGTATTCTGTAGCTCCTCTCCTCTCATATATTTTTATGTGTTAAATAAAATTTTATTTTATTTTTATATTTTTTGGTTGTGCTAACAACTGAATTTTTGTTTGAATTTTAGTGACTTTTATTCTTTTAATTAGCTTGGGTCCATCAGAGTGATATTGGCGCTCCTAGGGTGTCAATTGTTAAATGCGGAGCACAAGATTTGTGTCTATTAGAATACTCAAATATTAGATAAATTGCACCATTGTATTGTCTCGGATTACTCGCTAGTATTGAGGATTAGACCAAAAATTGGTCCTAATTGGGCAGAGATTAAAAAATGACCTGTTAAAATTGTTCATTTCTAAAGGTAGGGCAAAGATAAAAAGAAGTCTTGCAAAATTATTTTAACTGTTTGATCGAGTTGTTAGCAACTGACGCTTGGAATTGAAGACAAAGTGAGCGATCCAATGTGTGGATTTTTTAATTGAGATTTAAAAATAGAATATGTAATAGAGATTTCGAAGTAAAACCCAATTACAAATTGATAATTTGAAAAAAAAAATAGCGTGAAGATTGTATCGAAAAAATGAACAGAGATCAATTGATTTGGGTTGTTCAAGATGGAGTTCGTGATGGAGTCGAACGATATTGTTTTTGATGAGCAGAGAATTTGGTTAATATTGTTTTTTTTTTATGGTCAGAGGGTTTGGTTTAAGAGAGACATTGTTAGCATGATTAAACCAAACTCCTAAAAAAAATTAGAAGTTATATTTTAGTTGAGTTTTTAGAAGTTTATTTAGTTAAAGTATTGAGCGTCATGTGTTAGTTTCCTATCAGAATTATATGATTTATTC
This sequence comes from Mitragyna speciosa, assembly GCA_024721245.1. Lineage (NCBI taxonomy): Eukaryota > Viridiplantae > Streptophyta > Magnoliopsida > Gentianales > Rubiaceae > Mitragyna > Mitragyna speciosa. Next base: position 8,455,292 of record CM045552.1, read on the forward strand.
CAATTCGATTTTCTTGTTATTTTAGTCTTTGAGTTTAGCTCTATTATTGCATTAAGTAAAGCAGAGTTGAGAGAGTTACTGTGTGGAGAGAAGTTGAGATTGTTAAGAGTATGGAGAAATTCTAGGTGAGGTTAAAATGATTGTACTATAAAGATTATGCCGGTCTCAATATGATAGTCGGAATTATGTTTTGTATTTTCTACATATTTTTTTATGTATTAAATAAAATTTTTGTGTTTTTTTTTTTTTTGTACTTACAAGTGGTTTCTCGTCCGGTATTTTTTACATATTTTTATTTGTGTTAAATAAAATTACTGGTTTATTTTTTTTCTTGTGCTAACAAGTGATTTCTTGGCTAAATTCGTGTGGATTTTATTCATCTAATTGTTTGGTCCATCAATAAGATTCGTCTTATTTTCCTCATGAATATTTTATTCAACCCGGCCAATTATGACTTCATGTCATTTTCGTTCCTACCACGCCAAAAGAAAAAAACAAAATAGTTACATGCCATTTTTCAGACCAACCCCAGGATTTGTACAGCTAAAGTGGCCCTATGAAGTTAATCATGATGAGAATCAATCTATATTATTGCAAGAACAACCAAAAGAATCATAAAAAAAAAAGACAAATAATGCCATTTTCACAACCAACCCAAGATTTGTACAACTAAAGTGGCCCTATGAAGTTAATCGTGAAGACAGTCAATCTATATTATAGCAAGAACAAAATTAATCTGCACTTAAGAATACATCCTTAACTTATAAAAAAATTATAAATAAAAGGTAAAAGTACATCCTTAGCGTGACTTTTCTGCCATCCGGCAGACATTAAACCGATATGATATTCTTTTCTTTTCTTTCTCCATGGAGATAATGAACTGACTATCTGTCTAATGGCACCTCATATAGCCCAAAAAAATGAATAATACAAAACGTTCATCGAGGTCTTCGTAAAGGTAATGTTCATTGCTAAGCGCTGCCATTTTAATATCACGTATTTACCTACTATAATATTACAATCTTATTGACTAATCAAGGGCTGTGCCGTGAATTTTTTTTTTCAACCTTTGTTAAAATATTCAATTTAAGTGTGAACAATGCAACAAATAAATTAATTAATTTTTCTAATCATATGTTTTATTGTCGCCTTGCGGACATGTAAAGTTATCTTATGTGCTAATAATTGCAATTTTGTAGACTTCAACTACCTATGCAAATAAAGAATCACACTCCCTAACAGCCTATGCTGGGATGTCGTTTACTGCTAACGCTTGTCATATGTCATCTTGTTTAATGATGTGTATCACAAATGTCAACAAACAAATGGGATAATTTCACAACGCTATCCTAAGGTCTATGACAATTTCACATAGTCTCCTTCTAGTTTTCAAAATTACACTCACATCTCTTTGTTTTGAAATTTTCTTAACATTTTTGGTCCTAAATTTAGTATTAATTACTAAAGTATATGCTAACTTTTACTTCCAAACTCAATCTTGCCATGCTATAAAGAGTTTGTAATTAATATTTGTTAAGAAGGAGTATATTGTACCCCTTTAAGTTACTCTTGAGAATCTTAAAAAAAGGAGTACACCTTCTTTGTATGCTCTTGAAATGCTTTTTTTTTTTTTGGCCCCCAACTAAATATTTGAATAAAAATTGCAAGAGCTAGCAGGTGAGTTATTAAAATAGTAGATATTTCTTTACAAATGACTTGTATACTCACTCGTGTATATTGTAGTATTCAATTTACAGAAAAGTGTATATTTTGTTTAAAAGCTGGTACAAATGTCCTTCATTGTGTACTATCAAAAATTGTACTCTCTTTATGAGTCTAGGATTCAAGGGTATCTTTTTCACATATATCCCCTAAATAAATTGAGTTTCTTTCTTTAAAGATTGTTAAGGTAAATCTGAAAACAAAATTCATCATGAACCTTAGAAATCAATATTTTATAGACATAAGTTTAAATATGTTAAAAGTTCAAAAAAGGACGCAAGTGCAATTTTGAGAACTTGAAGGGAGTTACACGAAATTGTCATTGACCTTAGGGGTGATAATTGTTGAGAAGATTTGGGTGTTTTATTTTTCTTCATGTGTATATAATTCTACCTGGTCTATTGAAGATTCATGTCTATTTCGCTCCCTATCACAACATAAGACAAAAGAAAGAATTTATGCCATTTCCACAACCAACCCGGATTTTGTAATTTTGTACAGCTAAAGTGGTCCTATGAAAATAACCTTAACAACTAATGAGTGTCAATCTAAATTACTGCAAGAACAAAATTAAACTGAAAGTAAGAATACATCCTTAGGTTTTTTTTTAAAGAAAAGGCTAAGCATACATCTTTAGCGTGCTGGAGGATTTTAATTTGAGACATTAAACCTATGTGGTATTCTTTTCTTTCTTTTTTGCTTCAAAGTGGAGCTATTTGATCCTCAGACAACCAAATGTTTGACATCCCAAGTGTCCAGGTTACTGCTAGGGGCGGTGCAACTAGCAGAGGCTACCGGACTAGAGGGTGTTTATATTTGTGTGTAAGAAGTATTAATGTGTGTGTGTGTGTGTATCATGTTGCCAATGGACTGAATAACTCCATTTGATGGTGTACGGTTTTAAGAGCTTGCCTTCCAAATCCTCATAAAGTTTAAACAGGAAGATACTGCAGTGACGAATATTTGCATAAAGTAGTAACTCATCCTAAAATTTATCACCTTTTTTTACGATTATTTATTATTTTTTATAATTTTTCATGACTATAAAAAATCGAAAAATAAAAAAATGTAACACATCAAAGTATTCGAAAAGGTAGCATGCATTGCTGGGAAGATTTATGGTAAGAAATTATGATTTGAGGGTAAGAGAGAGAAGGAAGCGTGTAGTGAGGTGTGGTGGGGGAAAAGAGGGCACTTAATGAGTTAGTGTGATGGACAGTAGAAAAAATGGAGAGGTGGCATGAGAGAGGAGGATTATGCTATTTTTTTGTTCTTATTTTTTATTTGCTTTTTTTTTTCTTGTTAAGAATGAGGAATTTATGTGTTTAGCTAGAGATAGACGAGTACTTTTGCACAATGAAAAGGTAATAGATATGAGTTTTTTGTTTTAATTTGAGGCTTCCAAAATTGTAAGAAGCTTCTAGGAATGTTTTTGAAATTATATCGACAATCTTACTCTGTATGTGTGTGTATATATACATATATGGAAAGCACCATTTGGTTTGTGGAGTATTCTCATTTTGTCTTTATTTTTTTAATTTAAAAAATTAACCACATTAATAACTATTCATAATTGTGAGTAATCGCAAGTAACTACTTATTAATATGTTTTTACTTTGTAGCATTTCCGCACATTTCTTCTTAAAACGTAAAATAAATTTTCGCACAAACTAATTTTTACAAATAATCTTTATTTTTTTATTTGCACATACATTTAGTATGCCTTGATCAATAGTGTTAATAACTGGTATATATTAAATAATTTTATGTGTGAAAAACGCAACAAAATAAATTATTTATTTTGTCTAATCGTATAAATTTTACTGCCTAGTAATGTACTTGTAAAGTTATACTACGTACTAATAATTGCATATTTTGTAAACTTCAACTACCCGTGCAAATAAAATAAATCAACTTGCCCAATCTTAAGAAAATGATAAGTTATCTACAATTTTGTGAGATAACTTCCATTGTGCCACCTAACTCGTTACCACAACATTTCTGTGTATTGCCTACCTTAAACAAATAAATACAGATATGCTTAATTTAATTAGTTATTATAATATGTGATAGGTGTGTGAGTTGAAAAGTAGTATCAATTTCAACTTCCCGTGACTCCTCAAGTCCTCTTATTTCCTTATTATTCATTACAACCATAAAAAACGAACAAGACAATGCATAAGAAGAAAGAAAACAAAACATTTTGCCTGTGTGCACCTTCCGATCTCCCATTGGATAAATTTATTGACGGGATTATATGGCCAATCATTTAAATGTGTTAGAGAGAACACCCTAGAGTCCATTAATCATCTAAATATTTTCTCTCTAACAAGTGTTCCCTGGTTTCAAACCTAGGCAACTCGTTGACAAGTGATTTTTTTTCTCGATGTTAAACCATTGAATTGCTTCCTTTTGGTATAATACCATGTAGCTTGAGGTTAGTATCGTGGGTTTGGGTAATATGAATTAAAGAAGAGGCTGAGTGTGTGAACGATGAATAGTGAGCCTATGTTGAGTACTAGGTCGACTTGAGGGGAAGTTTGGTTTTTACATGAGGATTTAAAGAGGAAATTTATTAGAGTCAGGGAAAGCTAGTATTATCTGATATTTATTAGAAAGAGAAAGAAAGAGTACTCAAAATCTATCAGTTTAAACTTTCATGTTAAGATTAAATTTGAACTTATATAGTAAATTAGATGGATTTTGACGAATTTGTAACCCTAACAAAATGTTTCTCAGGGCGGCTTGTGGCTTCTAATACTAGCATTTTCCTTCTTACTATTGTCTTGAAGTGTTACATATTTCTTTATACTGTTGGCAGAAAAATAGACCAACTCCGGTTTTTACTCTGGATGCTCCAAATATGATGACATGATGTCCGTTATCCTGGAATCTCTGAAGATTGTGGGGTACCTTCCAATAAAAAGTTATAATATACACAATACTTCACAAATTCTATTTGTAGAACACCGTATATTCTAAATTCAGCAGCTGGTCCAGCATTTTTTAAATTTTATTTAAATTTATAAATTATGACTACATCAACAATTGTTCTTCACTCTTATAATACATCGAATTTTTTTGCTACATGTTTAATTGTTCAAAGTTTATTTTTGTTTTGCTATGCTCTTATAATTCTTCCTAACATGAATAATACCTTACCGTTGGGAGTTAAGAGAAGTAAGGAAGTAAAAGAATATAGAAAAATATTAACTACGCCTTATACAACACGTGGCAATGTTATGTGGTGCATTATATTCAATAACCTACTACCACGTTATGATATCATGACTTCGAAGCAGGTGATAGGTTGTAGTACATACTAGATTAGGAATGACCCGTTAGCATGATTTGGTATTAGGTGAGTTAATTTTAATACATCGTGTGACATGTACATGATCCGCCCAATACTTTCTCAAAAATTATCACTTATATTACTAAACAAAAGAAGAGAGAAAGAAAGAAAAAAAGAGATCCCAATACTTTCTCAAAATTAAAAATCAAATTACTAAAACAAAAAGGGAAAAATGAGAGAAAACTTACATATAGAGATGAGCAAATAAATAGATGTACCTATACTTTATCATGATCATGTGCGATAAGGTAGGCAAGAATTTAGAAATTGTAGTCGATAGCCACGTGGAATTACTACATGGTATACCACTAATTATATATCACTGTAAAAGTATGACATGTGTCTTCATTTATAAAATAATGAGGACTCATCATACGTACATGGTGAGATGCGACTGGTAGTGATACACTATGTGACAACTTTTTATGTATTTTAACTATAAGATACCTTGTCATAAGTATTTTTTGCTTGTCAGAGAATTTTAGAAAGAGATGACATTATTTTGAATATGTTAAGTACAAGTTTGATGATAACATTTTATGGCAAAACTGACATTTGAAAAATTCTTTAAGCCTTCACTTAAGCTTATTTTTATCCATCTTTCTTTACATTATATAAAAGATGAATATAATTATTCAACTCTTTATTTTTCCTACATTTCTCTTCTTCCAAACAAGACAAAAGTCTAATTTTTGCATGTTTTTGTTTCCAGTCTTTCCCTCAAACCAGGCCTCAAAAGTAAAAATATTTAAGATGCTTACTTCAGAAAAATTCTTGAATGTACATGGAGACGCGGTCTTTTTGGTGAATTTTCATGTCACTTTCTTACATTAATATGTATTATTATACTAAATCATTTATGTTTCTATGTTTGTAGAAAAGATGTAATTAATTTAATTATTAAATATATAAACAGTGACATGTTGCTGGTTCAAGAGTCGTTCTTAGGTGGATCTGATTCACGGATAAAATAATTAGTGCTAGTATAGGAAATTAAGAAATGCATTGAAGGGACCTAGTTCTCCTATAAGTAAAACGAATCAAACTTTGCATTTGTGTGATGTGTTCAACAGAAAATGAAAGAAATGGAGGAAGAAGCCCCAGAGGCCAGACAACCAACGTCCGGATATGGCGGTGACAAGAAGAGAGAGGAAGAACTAACGGCAGGAGAGGCAAAACTAATGGCGGATAGATATATAAGCCACCTCTCTAAAGAGATTACAAGAAAAGAGGATCGACTCCAGACTCTGGAAACGAGTATTTTCCAATTGTCAAATTATTACTTTGTCTTTCAAGGAGTTATCTTCTCAGCTGTGTTTGGTTCATCCCAAGTCAAATGCGTGCATCGTACGGTGGCTATCGCATTGTCCGCGATAGCTGCCGCTCTTAATTTGATTGCTTTATTTTTTATTGCTCAGAAATACCGTGAGTGGTCAAGTGACCTTAATAAAACGATAGAACTGAGGGAAAAATTGGACAGAACCAAGGCACCAGAATGCTGGTCTAGGAACATTCGCTTAATGTCGTTGATTGTCGCTTGGATTTTGCTATCGGCTTTCGCTGGTGTTAACCTATATGGTGTCTGCAAAACTTCATGCCACAAGAATCCATAGCGTGTCTGTAGCTCTAATGAATGTATTAAACTTTGTAATTGAGAGCACAGTCGAGACGTTATCAAGAAGAACACTGGCAAGTCTATGATGGACTGATGGCGCAAGTATCCAGTACCGCCCCCAGCCTCCTTCCATCCACAACCAAGGAGTATGTTTCTTTTGTTGTGTCTGCGTCTCCGTCTCTTTATTTATATTTTTTTCGTTTTTGCATTTTTTTTAATCGTTTTCTCATTTAGGTTTATTTCCCCTCAAGATGAACAAATATATGTTTTAAAAAAGAAAAAAAAAAATTGCTTGTTATGAAAGTCAAGTCATCGGCCTCCTTCGTCATTACATGTTTTTGTTAAGAGTAAATATACGTGTTGAAAACACTATTGTGGTATTATTATTATTATTATTATTACGACTGCTTCTTGATTATTGATAGGTTCTTATGATATGAAATTAGTAACTATAAGTTGCAAATTATTGTGACACTACGATGACGTATGGTAAGAGAGTGCAGAAAGAATGGAGAATTTCTGAGAAAAGATCAGTTTACTGTGGTCTTCAAAGAGCTCAAAACTTTTCTTTTATTGTCTTCGAAGAAAAAACACTTCTAGTAGGAAAATGAAACTTCGATAAAAAAGGGAAAGTATTAACAAAGTAGAGTGAATACGCAGATTAAAACAGGGAAATGCATTCTTTTGGTACTGATACAGCCCAAGTAAATGTATCAGTGAAGATATAAATTTTTGCTGGAGAAAGAGAAATAAATATTATCTTATGTTTTATTCTATGTCTTATAATCGAAGTTATGTATAATTTTAAAAAAATTAAATCTGGATCATGACGCATCAAATTACAAAAAATGGGTTTCAATACATGCCTTCTATTCAACTTTAAATGAGCATTTATTATTATAATGTGCTTCTATTAAAAATTGTACAAGAATAAAATTTTGATTTCTTATGACACTCATTTCAAAACGGATAATAATAGAATACATGACAGGTGAGGAAGGAGAAGGAAGGAGTAGAAGAAACTCTTGCAGGCTGGTAAAACAAGTTTGTACTTCAGAAGCTTGGAAGTAAGTGGGGCAAGCAGTCAAGTTGAAGGAAGCTATGCTAAAGCAATCAACATCTCGGACGCACAAAAGTTAAATTCACGATAACCGATTGTCACGAGTTTCATTTGGAATAAGTTAATGCCCTGCTTTAGTGGGATAAAAATAAAGAGGCAAGAATAAGTCAGCAATACCGAATTTAAAATGAAAAAAAAATAATATTATTTTTGAATAAAGAGTGGTTACATCAAGCTTCAATAAAATTATACAATAATTATTTTTTATAAAAAAATGACCCAAATGGTTAAGATCACTAATTCACTCTATCTAGATAATTGTTGACTGGAAGGGAAGCCAATAGACCTTAAATAAACTATCAAGCTCACAAACTTGTCCTATGTGAGACTTTTTTCTTTTGAAAATAACTAAAAGGATTAAGGGAGTGAGAGAAGAGGCAAACCAAAGATAAAACTTACTAACTCACTCTATCTAAGTAATTACTAGCTGAAGGAAGAGTTAATAAACCTTAGGTAAAGTTACGCAACATTTCAAATTGTCAAAATGGCAAGAACGTAATTTGCTTGGTCCCGAATCATTTTAAATTCAACATATGCACCGGGAAATGAATAGAAACGAACCCTTGCTCGCCACGTCAACACTAGCCACTGCTAAAGATTCATTCTTGACCCTTGTATTTTCAAAGCGGAAATCCCTTTCGCTTTTATTATTTTTTCACTCTTTTAGGCTTGTCAATCCGGAAAGTATCGTTCTTGGAGTTTTTCAACGCAGTAGATCAACATTTCGTCAAACATCAAAAACCAATCCATTCTCAACACACGATCATTTGCACATAAACAACTGTGTTGGAAGCAGAATTCCTTCGAGGTTAAATATCGTTAAGAAAAATAGAGACACAGTAGTTTTTCTCAATTTTATTTCTGTCGAGTTGATCAAAATACTTAAGTAAAACAAAGTAAACAGCCTTGGTGCAGGGAGTTCCAACTTGTATATATTTAGCGACCTGGGTAGACTGCAAACCAGAATAATGTAAAATTCGAAGCAATTGGCTCTAGTTGCTCAACAATTTCATCCGCTCAAACTACTATGCATACTTGTAATTCAAGTACATTTTTACAGGAAAGTTGACATTTTGAGATGAAAACTCTGGGTAAGTGTATAGTCTATTGCATTCATTCATGTTTTACTGTTTACACCTACGAAAATGATGGCACGAATAAGAGCTTGAATTATAGCTATGCATGCAAATGCTTGTTCATTTCCTTAAAGATTCGTTCATCTGAACGCTTATCCTAGTTTTTAATCGTCAGGAAAACTTCTGCTCAATGTGACATCTTTGATCAACTCAACAATTTTCGCAAAATAAATCAAACATATGGTCTGCACGATCACCAGGGACCGATATAGGTTCAGAATGGAATCACCCGTTAAGATTCTTGGCACGCCCGCGCATGTCTCATAAACAACTTTGCCTGCAGTTCTACAGCTATGGTGGACAAGCGAACTCATTGAGATGCCAGAAGAGCGCCGACGCCATTTTTGAGCCAAACCAAAACAAATACTAAGCCATATCTAAAGACTTCGATAATGATGATTATACTGCATAAGTTAAATGTGATTTTCAGAAAAAAACAAAGGGATAAATATGCCAAAGACTGCCACATACGGCAAGATCTCCAAATTTTGAGGGTGGTGTCTTAAAGTGATGACTTTAAAAAAAAATCATTTTTTTGTGCTTGTTTCTGGACTCCTTTTGCATTTATAGTTCTGTATCTTTTATTATTTGTACTAATTCTGGGTATTTTTTTCTTTAATGTCTTTCTGCATTTAACGTTCTATATCATTTATTATCTGTACTCTAATCCTTGTATTTGCTTTGAGCCAATACTTTTTTGCCTTGACGAGATTGCTAAACATCTACAGAAAGCCATCACTAAATGTACGTTGTTTGCAGACGATATAATTTTAATAGACGAGACGACGGAGGGGGTAAATGCCAAGCCAGAAAATTGGAGGGAAGCTATAGAATCAACAAGTTTTACCATAAGTAGGGTCAAAATAGAATATACTAAGTGTCACTTTAGTAACCACAGAAGTAAAATGGGGTAAGTGTGAAAATTGGTGCATGAGCTAAAGGCATCTAAAAGTTTTAGGTATTTAGGATCTATTCTTGAAGAAAATAGGGAATAGATAAAGACGTCATAGGATTCAAGCAAGTTGGAACAAATGAAGAAGTATGTCATCCATGCTCTGTGATTGAAAAGTTCCATCGATATTGAAAAGAAAATTTTATAAGACAATTATATGACTGGTGATGCTTTATGGATCAGAGTGTTGGATGACTGTGTATGATCATGAACAAAAAATGAGGGTAACAGAAATGAAAATATTGAGATGAATGTGTGGATACAGTAGACTAGATAAAATAAATAATTAATGCATTAAAAGGAAAGTAGGGGGTACCATCAATAGATGAGAAAATGAGAGGATAACTGCTTGAAGTGGTTTAGGAATGTGCATAGAAGACTTCTAGACACCCTAGTAAGGAGTGTGGGAAATAGGGAAATCCTGACTCAAATTAAAAGGAGAAGGGAAAAACATAAAAATAATTGAAAAGAAACTATTAGAAAAGACATGTTATATATAAATCTCAATGAGAACACGTGTCTCAATCGAATACAATAGTAATGTATGATCTGTACAACCGACCCCACATAGTGGGGACAAAGGTTATTTGTTGCTATAATCCTTGTATTTTCATTAAAATTTTATACAAGGAATAATTCGTTATCTAGTTCTTAAAATACGTAAAAAATCTTTAAACGTCGCTTTTAAGCCGAGAGTATAAGTGTACAAGACCAGAGTAGCGGTTAAAGTTCTTTTAAGTGATACTTTATATGTTGTTAAGCTAGATCTAAGAGGTTGGGTGGGGCCATTCGGGATACATAATTAAAAATAGAAAAATGAAGAAAACTTAGTTATATTGGAGAAGAAGAAAAAGAATATCCTCATACAGAACATGTATATGAAAATAACGAACAAAATCTATAAAGAACAATCAATTTTTGAGTAGATTGTACGTGGGATGTTATAAACCTGTTTGTTAATATTGAAAATACTATTAAAAAAACATAAATATTGATATAAATAAAGATACTAGGAAACAATTAGAAATTATAATTAATAAGGACAAGAAATCCTAGTTTAAAGAATAAACAAAAAAAATGGAAAAAAAAAAGAAATTCCTAAACAATTTAAAGGAACTCGGTCATGATAAAGTCTAATCATAACCGTGGAAAAGATAAAAAAAAAAATTGAAATATTTTCAAGCATACACAGAGACAATTGAATGTTGGAGTACTAGGTATAAGGAAGAAAATGATATTGCTGAATTTATCAAAAAAATAATGATATTGCTGAATATAACAATATATAAATTAGATATAATTATTTTATAAACAACAAGAAAATGTGTTTCAAACCTATAACTGTATAATAAGTATAAATGAGTCTGATGACAAAAATACTAAATCATAAACAAAATTTTGGGCAACAAGCATGGTGAATTATGACTCAATAATGGAGAATTAAAAAAATTATGAATGGTGACGAAAACGTTATAGTTAAAGGAGAATAAATTTCCACATCTAATCCAAATCTCAACATAAAGATTAATCATATAAATATAATTGGTATCGTTTGGAGTCTCTTTAGATTAAAAAAATGTTAATCCTAAAGAATATAATAGAACTATAGATGATTGCATACCATTCTTGTCCATGGTTATCACGAAGAGATTTATCTAGAGAAAGGTCTTAGACTATGTCCTTGTTTGATTAATTCATTTTTTTTAAAATTATTTTATAGACACAGTCTTCAACTATCTTTTTATTTCATAAACAAATTCATCCAAAAAATGCTATAGTAGTAATTTTCTTTCAAAAACTCAAAAATCTTAATCCAAACAAATTCCATGTTTATAGAACACTGCAAAGAGATGTACTAAGAGTCTACGAAGAAAATGAAGAAATAAAGCTAAAAAAGAGTAAATTATTAGCGAAGAAAGTGATTTCAAAACCACTAATGAATTTGCCCCTCAAATAAGACAAGCATCTGGAAAAACCACTCCTTGTTAAGAACATTACAAACAAATAAAGTTAGCATTAAGTAAATGCAAATTGTGTGATATAAGCAAATACACAAATTTTGTTATGTTTATCAAAAGTACTATTGGCAACTAAAACCAGCAGATATGAGTTATTTCATAATACCAATTTTTTTGCAACTAAACTTCCTAATCTATAGGAAGAAATTTGTTAAAACAATATCCACACTACCTTAAAAAGAACAGTGGTAACGATAACCTAAGATTAAGAACAACCTTTAGATACATAGTAATATAATAATAATGTTTGCTGAGAAAGCATATAAAAATGTCAAGAACTGGCTATCAAAATGAAGTTGTGATGAAGTTCTTAATGAAGCATGAGAAATAGGTGTATGAATCAAAACCCCACAAAAGAAAAAAGAACAAAAACACTTCAATTTTTTAAAGTGGAAGAAACTGAATAATGTTATGCCTAAAAAGAAATACTGCAAGAAAGAAAAAGAAATGTTAGGAATAATTGTAGGAAAAGGTGTACATGCAATTTTATGTAATAAAAAGCGCCACGTTGCATCTGAATGTCCTAATAAAAACTCTAGAGTAATAGAATATTTTGAATTACAGATTTAAAGACATGTCTAGGAGAAGATATAGATAAATACAATGTTATTGTCTATAAAGTGGAATATATTTTTTCACGTAAAGACGTTGAATTCATAAGTAATTAGAATCCAAAACAAAATTTAAGTATTGATAGTGCTAAAATGTGTCATGTGTTTTTAGGTAAAATCTAGTATTTTTTGTTGATTTTCAATCTAAATATACTCATTATTCTTAAATTTTGATTTATGATGACTGTGAAGGGGGTAAAATGCATAAAGGGTCGAAGAAGGGTTGAAATTATACTAAAAGCTGAAATTTAGAAGTAAAAAAATCACATCACGCCCGTTCATGGATTAAGAAAATGCAGCTACAAGTGAAGCCTCGGATCATCATCAGAGAGAAATCATGACTTAAATTTGCAAGCAGATAATTTGGTTGTGGATCTTCGTCAGAGAGCAAATATGGAAAGAATCCATGGGCTAGAAGTCGCGATTGGTGGTCGCAGCTTCAATCTGTTGGATGAATCTACAAGGCATTTGTAGCGGATCTAGCCATAGATTCTGCATCGCATTTTTCAAATTTTTAACAATGAAGTCGCGATTAGTGGTTGAAGCTTCAATCTGTTAGGCAAATCTGCAAGGCATTAGTCGCGGATCTAGTCATGGATTCTACATTGCATTTTTCAAATTTTTAACAATTTACAAACAAATTTTACCTCTTTGTAAATCAACTTTGTCAAGAGTCACCTCAAAGAGAGTATCTTAGGGAGGAAATCTAGTTAGGGCAAAATGTCATGGAGTCTATTAGTAGCCTAGAAAAATCAAACTATCATAGATACAATATATGTAATTTAGTTATCTCATCGTTGTTCTAGGGCTTTGGCCATGTGTGGCTAAACTCTTTTATCTTGACGAAGGGAAACTAAAACATATGGAATTGAATATTATGAGATCGAATTAGTTTTCATTATTTAATTTATTACTTTGAGTATCAATCAATATTTTCATATTCGGATCGGCCTAATGAACCGGAGGAGGTCCTGTTCAAGGTCTGACCGGTGGTTCAACCTTTTTTTTCCACAATTATATAAGAAAATTCCTAAAACTCATACTTGAAACCTAGAGAATCATACACATCATCACAAGTTTTTTCATAAATTCATTACAAATATAAATAATATTAATAAGCATAGTCCAAATACTAATTAAAGTACATGCTTATTTTTCTTTTCACATATTCTCATAAAAAAATACCACGGAGCCTAACAACTAATTATATTATATTTATCATCACTGATGTTGAAGGCAAATAATTTCAATGATAAAATTCCTTCATTGTCACCACAAGGCAATAGCACCCATGCGAATATCACTACCTTGATAATTTCTTCAATTTAACCTTAAAAAGTCAAAAAGTTTCACACAAAGATATAAGTCCGATCATCAAACTCAAAAAAAAAATCAACTAACAAAATAAAAAAAAATTTAAAAGAGAAAAGAATACAACCAAATACCTAAAAATTTAATTGCTGCTAATCATCATTTATACTTAAAATATTAGAATTACCAGTCATTATTTTCACCACTATCCAAAAGACAGCTACATTGAAATACTTTCAAATCAATACTTTCTCCAATATAGAGATTTCTGATTCGATGGTAATTCGCCAGTAAAAATAAAAATAAAAAGGGTAAAAATATTGAGGATATCGAATAGGCTTTGCTCTAGTTAATGTTGGCCAAAAATGAAAAAGAATACCATCAATAGCCTAGAATATTAGTAGTAAAAAATAGATATTTCATCATGTAAAAAATTAAAATATCCATAATATTTAAGGAAAAAGTTGTAATTTTGGTTCCCAATATTGGTTGTGCATGAAATTGGTTGCTTAATGCGTTGATTAAAATAAATATGGTTCTTAAAATTTTTTATATTAGGCAAAGTGAGACAACTGACAAAATTTTAATAATTACAAATACAATGCAGTCATGTGTAGTTAATACAAAAACATAACATAATCATATGCATGTTACATGGCAGTCAATACAAAAAACATATTGGAATTTTGAATTTGAATTTGCAATTTAACTTAAAAGAGCCAAATGCTAAACTTTTAATGAGGAAAATACTTTAGTCATAAAGTAATAATTAAACACTTTTGATAAAAAGGACTAGGCTTAGTATGAGAGATTTTAGTAAAAGTAAATCCGAGATTTCATAATGAATTGGATGTCAAACTAAAAAAGTAAGAATCAATTAATTTCATTAAACATGATTAATGGAAATAAAGAAACTAAAAAAGTAAGGAAGAATTAATTTCATTAAACATGATTGACAAAGGAAAGAAAAAAAATAAAAATGTGAGAATCAATTAATTTTATTAAAAATGATTAATAAAGAAAATCTAAAACAAAGAATAAATAAAATAATTTGTCATATGCAACCACATCAAGCAAGCCTAGTTGGTTGGTTGGGCACTTAGGAGCACAAGTGGGAGGTCCAAGACCTCCCATTTGCATCAAAACAAACATTGATTGCAAAGCCCAAATACAAAAAACAGACAATTCGCAGTTTGCGATTCATGCAGTTCAAACCAGTTCGTACGGTTGGATCGATTTTTGTTGGTTCAATAACATCTTTTGGCTTTTACAAAGAATCGGACCGGAGCCAAGGGTGATTCGCAATTCAACAGGTCAAACTTGCCAGTCCAGTCCAGTCCAATTCTCAAAACACAGGTATCGAATTGTTCTTTTTTATTTATCTATATGATTGTTTCATATAATTGCTAGGAGGCATACTAGTTTAATTTATGTCATTATCTATTGCTAGATTAGATATTAAAAGAATAACCCGATATCTCTAATCTACGGAGCAACTAGGGTTTATGCATTTACTGCATTGGAAACCATAGATATTAAGAAGAACAATTGTCCAAGTTAAGTACAATTGCTTGTGCTTGTGTTACTTAGTTATCGATATCTCTAGTTTCTAAGGTAGTTGCTTGATTGAATCTTAGCGCTTGCCTATGGTTGTTAAGTAGTTAAGGTTATTTAAAGCGCTTGTCTTCTATTTAATTAAAAGTAAGTAGAGATAGGAAATTCACTCTAGTGGAAAAGCTAAACATTCAATAATTTAAAATAAGTCATTTGAAAATATTAAAATTATATAAAAGCCTCATTTGGTAAAGATAGCAAAACCAAAAATTACTATACTTTTTTTTCCCCTTTATTATATCATTTATTAGACAAATTTATTACATCATTTATTAAATGATTATTAAATGTGTAAAACACGTGCCTCATTTCTAGTGTATATATACACAAACACATACATACATATATATGTACATATATATATATATATATATAGATGTTTGTGTAAATATACATATATACCTTTACACCATTAGCAGTATACAGATATATCTCTTTCATAGTGTGTGTGTGTCTATATATATATATATATATATATATATATATGCATATGAATTTCAGATTATCATGGAATGATAGTCGTTTTTCCGACTTATATAAATCTGAAATTAATTGTGTTGTTTAATTTATATGTCGACAAAAGTAAAAGAAGATACAAAAATTGGATTCGAAAAAAAAGAAAATTGGATTCGAGCACCGCAACTAAAAGATATCATTTAATTACTTTCGCAACGGCCCAATCAATTGCTTTTATAGCTGACGGTTTTCTTTAATGATTCCGTGCCCACTCTTCGTCTGTTTCGTTGCCGTTAGTATCGCAGCGTGCGTGGAGTATGCATCAACCAGCACTGCCTCTTCTTCACCGTGCATTACTTAGGAAAATTCTTAAATGGACTGCACCTGTATACTTTGTGGTCTAAAATAAAATTAAACAAGTATTCTTACATCACTTTTTTATATTAGCATATATCATTATACTTATCACTTTCTTAGGTTCACATACATCATTATAATACTTATCACTTTCTTAGGTTAACATACATCATTGTAAGCATGTAACACCCTTTTAGGCTATAAGTTCCACTAAAAAATCTACCGTCTACCAATCTTTTGTGCATTCTCTTTTGAAGCATTATCTCTCACGACAAGAATGTCGTCCTTCATCCTATCGAATTCACTTCTCTCAGAAGAAATGCAGTTCAAAGATCGGTGAGTAATGATAAAGCTCAAATATGATTCATCATATCCACGACATAAACCTAATTGTGAATATATCATCACAGGTATAATGGAAATGGAGATGAGCTGAAGATGTTAGTTGAGACGAAGGCTTAAAAAGATTCATCCAAATTGCTTTAGCTTCCCAAAAAAGAAGACGTAATTAGCATCGGAACAGCTTTGGCAATATTTCAAGATGCCAGCTCCTTTTCCTCTTGACTTGATATGTAACATGTTTATTAAATTTATAGTAGTCTACCTGATCATAACTCTTTCATTCAACAAGTGAAGACTACATGCGTAAGAGAAAGGACAAAGCTAATTCCTGGACAGCAAAGACAATTGGTACACAGCCTGTGCAAACCGTCACAAATCAGCGCACACTAATGTTGATTGGGAAATTAGGTGTCCTTCTCTCAAGGAAGAGACTAAGGTGACAGTCAGTTATACACTTCTTCAGTTCCTTCAGGTTGAATAGAACTCTTTGGCAACTACTTCAAAGATTCAACCGAAAAAATTACCTAGATGCCAGATATAGATAATGCTGGAAGATGAGCGTGGCATGCTCAGCGCATCAATATTTTCTCATGATTGCGAAAAGTTTATTCCGTTCTTTGTTCTTTAGTTCAAAGAAGCTGATGACAATGTAACCTTCAAAATAAACAATATTTCTTATCAGTGTCACCCACCGTATGCTTCCTCAACATCACACAGTCAATTTCCAGTTTCCCAAAATATTTTGTGTCCACATCATACAATGCATTTGGTATTTTTTTATAATAATGGAAAAGGGAGTTATTTTGGATGGGCAGGTTGATGCCTCGACTGAAACGTTCTCCATTGTTGCTTGTATACGTTGCTGTGATAGAGAATGTCAGGGTTAGTGAAACAGGAAGCACAGCATCTTTAAGGCGTATACAAGAGCTTGCAGGCCAACATCCTCTGCAGTTGGAGTAAAAAGAAACTTTGACTTTGCAAATGAAAATGTAAAGGCCAAGCCACATGATATATTGAAGGAGTACGACTTTTAGCCGGAAACATGTGTTTTTTTTTTTTTTTTTGAAAGAATTTAACACTTCTAAGTGATTATGCATTTTACTAATTTTGGCGTTGTACATGATGAATGTAAACTTCACAATAACTCTACTGTTACTTACTACTTGAGGTTGTTTCGAATTCAAATTGTTATGATACTTGCATGCAATAATTTTTGCAATATTATTTTGTCATTTTTCACCAAAATAAAAAACCTATTGGAAAAAAAAATGTATTGCACAAAACTGAGCAAACCAGCCCATGTGAATTGAGAAAATGCATCAAATGCACACCGGACTGTTAGTTTTATGTATATCGTATTGTGAATTTAATGGTTCGATTAGAAAAATCAATAGAACTGCACTGTATTGAACCATGAATACCCCCAGAAGCCATTTTTATTTCGAAAGGAAGTTTGGGAATTTTTTTAATCAGTCTGGGAAGTTAAATGAAAAAGAAAACATTCCTTTGACAATAATTGTTTTATGAAACTCTCCTACAAATCCGTGATTTTTAATACTTAAGACAATATAGAAAAATTAGATTTTCTCCATAACCGTGATATATAGAAATATAAAAGATGTTAAATAAAGATAAAAACGTAATTTCAAAAGAAATTACATTTTAAAATAATGAAAGAAAGTTTACGATCAAATAGCTTGTGCCATAAATCAATGGAACAAAACGCATGAGTTGATTAAAGATACACGAAACTGTGTAATTTGGGTTGATCAAATGATATTCAAATCTAATTATTAATTATCCAATGACAAGGTTGGATGCCTACTTCATACTCTATGCCCCTAGCCCAAAGGATCAAAATAATAAAAAAAATTAATTACAGATGAGAAATACTTTTTGAAAAAAAGTTTCTATAAGAAAAGTTCGGTACAATCCAACTAATGTGTAACTCTGATCTGTCATGACTGCTTAGTGTAGAGGAGAAAGACTACAGCGTAAATTAAAAAAACTCACAATTGAAATTGCACAAAAGTAATGATAGATAGTTGTTATTTTAAAGAACCATTTGATTCAAATTTCTCAATCTTTATTACAACAAAACTAGGAATATATAACATTAAAAAAAAAAGATGTTTTCATTTGTCATTTCAAATTCAAATTGCCAGAGACCTAAAGAAAAAATATATTATTGAATGTTTTCTTTTTTTTATCATTTATTTACATTAATTAGACCTTTCCTTTTCTTACTTGTCCACAGACATTCACAGTTCAAAAACAAAAATTATTTGTCATTTATATAGAATAACTCAAAAAACCAATAATTTTAATTCTAAGGGTTTAGTTGGAAGTTGCCCATAGAAATAGGATGACATGTTTAAAGACAACTCATATCCTCATAAGACAATGAAAAGTTAAAGGACATACATCTTTATATTATTATATTCATACATTAATTTCTCTATATCTTTTCTCTTTTATTTTATTATTGCCTTTTTTTTCCATCTTTGTAATTACCTTTGAAAAGTCAAGAGCACGTCTTGAGCACTAAGAATAAATCATATTGGTTCAATGAAGGTTTCCTTGTACATACAACTTGATTTTATGTTTGAGAGTTTGCTATTCTTAATTTCATCATATTTATATGAATATCTACTTCACAAAGTAATTTAGTATCATGCATACCCTAGGCACCTATCTTAAATTTGATGCATTTGGGTGTATTGGTACGCACGTATTCCCATTCATGATTTTTTTTTATATATATATTTCAATTTCTACTAACTTAAGGAATAGTGAGTTATCTCTTCCAACATTTTAATTCATGCATATTTCCACCCTTGAAATCCTAATTCTTAGAAACTAAAACCATGACGAAATAGCACTACTTGGAATAAAATATTTGCTGAGGAAATAAGATTTTTGCTACGATAAAGTCAAATAAATTGCTCAACAGCAATTAACAAAGTTGTCATTGGCTTCCAATGCCATATATGTCATTCATCTTGTTCCGTGTCAATAGAAGTGCTGCACAAATTGTCAATTGTTGAGGAATATGATGAAGGATCTATTCCCCCTTGAACTTGGTCGGTTGCAATTTATTCAATATGTATCTTATTTGTGTGTTTTGGATCAATTTTTGATCACTTGCACACGAAACTCTCGAGTTTTGCATTGTTTTAGAAAGCTAGGGAATTTTACTAATAGATGTCTTAAAAATTAGATGGGACTTCTAAAAGTCTTAAAAGGTCAGGAATTTTGTTGGGATCGAATTCTTACTCTCCCCGTCTACAATAGTACCTTTCTCTATATCTCTCCGTATGAATAGAATATTGAGGATATTTTAGAATAAAAATTGTCAAAGACATCAAAATAACTCATATGTTGAAAGAAACTTTTACCTCCTGTATGATCTCCTATATAAATTAAACATATTTGGCTCCTTGTATTTTAATTATTTATTTAGGAAGGATTTATTAAACAACTCTTTATCCTAATGCTACCCCGATATTATCAATTGCATCAGCCTGGTAGAACAAGCTCCCTATCTGGTATAAACATAGAAACTGTGATATTAAGGCTCTTATGGACCTTTATGAAAATTAAACCTTCTTGGGCCATTGTGTACTTTGTAAGAAGTAGTGTCCTTAGTTGTATTTCTTGAAACTCCATTTTGCCTAAAGACTAAAATCCCTTTTTCATTTTCCTTCACTCTTCCTCTTCCTCTTTTGAAAGAATTCCTCTAAATTTCTTCCCATTTTCTCAACCCATTGAAGGAGGAATTGAAGGGATTTCATCCCCAAAGGAAGCTAGTAGAAGTCATTTTGAAGCCTTTTCCCCAAATCCCCCTCAAGGTAACTCTTTTCCCTACTTCTTTTTTTTTAGCTCTTTCACACTTTGATTATTTTGCTTGAGAATTCGAAATTATGGCTTTATTGGATGCTCTTAGACTATGTTGTTCTTGTATTAGATATAGTAGTAGAGAAAGTGCATGTCTAATGGGATAAGTGTGTAAGGTGGATGAATTAGGGATTTGAGGAAATTTGGGTATGAGACTTTTGTAAATCTTGTGTGATTTTGAGAATAATTCATGGAATATGTTGCTTATGATGTTAAGATAGTGTTTCCTTACCATATTATGCCTTATTTGAAGCTATTTTGGTGTTAGATTGTGTTGGGTTGAGTTGAGAAAGTCGGATTTTGGATTTTGAGAGTTGCAGAGATTGCAGGCCGTCTTGCTGAGTTCATCCGCGGTGCCATCCGCGCCGCGGATGAGACCACGGCTCGTTGCAGCAGCCTCTCTGGGCTCATCCGCGGTTCCATACGCGCCGTGGATGAGACCGCGGATGAGGGGCCACTGGCTCTGACCTGAGTCGCGACCTCAGCCGCGCCGCGGCTGGAGTCGCGGCTGGGTACTGTAGCTGAGCCGCGCCGCGGTTGACGCCGCGGGTCAGTACAATTTTGCCTCTTTTCTCATTTTGCGTGTTAAGACTAGGCTTAAGCCTCTTTTATGGTTTCTTAATAGAATCAGTATGTGATACAAGTCTTATTTGTGTATTATAGGTGACGACGGCGTTTACCCTTATTCCGATTATTTGAATTAGTCTTGGAGTGAGGTAAGTAGCAATTGATTCTCGTTGCTTTGCAAATGTTTTAATGATGAGAAATGAATGGGATGATATTTTCTTTATATAAATGGGCTTACGTTTGGTTACTTTGGTTTTCTATGAAATAAGTTTATGTGGTCTAATGAATTATTTGAATGAACACTTGATTGAGCTCTTGTATGTGAAATGGCTATATGACGGGACTAGTTCCTTAAATTAGTAATATTGTAGCAAATTATTTTGAACCGTACTAACCGGGAGTTATAGTTAGTCTTGAACTGCACCAACCGGGTGATAGTTGGTTTTGAACCGCGTTAACCGGGTTATAGTTAACAATTGGAATTCCAAGGTCATGTGTCCACTAACTACTTGAGCTCTCTTTTCTTTGAATTGCTTTATGCAATGTTTGAATGTGTATGGTTTTGACTTGACCACATGCTATGCTGTTAATGACTTTGATTTTGATTTGGAAATGTACCTATGTATGAATAACAAACTTAAGCCCTAAAGAGAACCTCTACTACTTACTGGGTGATTATATCACTCACTCTTTTGTTTAACCTCGCAGGTGATGAATTTATTGAAGGTGATTGGACAGATCTTTGGGCCTCATAGTCTTAGTTAGGGTAGACATGAATGAGGTTATTTTTTATAGCATTGATGTATAGCCATATTTTTGTATGGATTAGGTTATACATACCTTCCCAACTATTTTTGTTATTGGGGAAGAGAATTGTAATGAATGTTGTATATCTTTTGGGAAGATGAATGAAATGGATTCTTTTGGGCATCTTGATATTTTGGAGCCTTATGTTATGTTTAGACGATAATTGTTTTGATTTAGCCTTGTGTTCCTAGCTTAGTCTAGGGCATGGCGGGTGCCACGTCTCGGGCACGGGGCGTGAGAGAAACTAATATATATATTTTTTTTTAACAGAAGATAGATATAGATTTCGTTATATATCATATACTTAGAAACTCTAAATTTCGTTATTTTAAAATCAACCCAAACAAGCTTCATAAACAAGCCCACATCAATAAAACCATAAAAAGGTTTACAAACAATGTGCAACAAACTTTCTCGCAGCCTAATATCATACAAAAGATGAGTTTCCATCCACCGTAGCATTGGCGACTCAATTTTGATCGGTAAGAGCTTGAAAGACCTTTGCATCCTTCCCCCGGCCTAGGTTTTTGACGTTTTCATTTTTCCTTTCCCCCGGCCTAGGTTTTTCTCTTTTTCTTTTTGTGACCGCTCGGCTGAAGCACTATTCTGCACACCATGGCCAGAAGAATCATTCCGAATTTTTTCCTTTAAAAAAAAAAAAACAAAGGAAAGAGAAGAATTTAGCGAATTAGTCCGTTCAATAACAGGTACAAAACAGTCTCCAATAGAAGACATATTTAAATTTAAATTACATAGATTTAATCCGTCGAAAAAGTCTACTGTAAGATTACTATCGAAAATAAAGGGAAATTGCAAAATTTCATTAACAACCATACGAAGCTAGAAAAATCCTGAAGATAAACCAGTATCATAACCCAGAAATCAATTATATCTTGCCTCTAGAATTATTGATGTAAATCAAAACAATTAAGGAGCAAATAAGGACATAAGAGAAATCTAGCTATTTTTTTTAGAGTCCATTTAATTCTGGCAATATGCAGTAAAAATAAGCAAAATTTCTTGAGGGTCTTCGTATGATATTCTCTAATGATCCCTAAAAAATCCCAAGACAAAAATTGGTTAGCAACAATAAAATTCAGGCTAAATTGAGTAAAATTTAAACAAAAAAATTCCCACTGTACTTCACTATTCCAATGACTGCACGAGCTATAATCAACCAAAGTCACACAATAGTAATCAAAACAATTAAACAAGTTCACGTTTGGATTGAATTCAAAGCTGATGCATACAACAATACAGGCATAATCCACATCCCAACATACCACAATAGACATGACAAGATTTTTTAATTCCTCCTCGCTTGTTATCTTCTTCCCGTTGATTTCCTCCTTTGAGAAAGATTCCTTTACCAGCTGATTATTTTTGCCCATGCTGATAATGAAAGCTATGTTGGTTTGAATTTCATTCATTGACAGCTCCACCCCCGCGTTGTTTCTGATATCGCCCATAAGGGAAACCCGCATATATGGTCTTATATTCGAGCTCGGAATCGAACCCTCTTTTCTAAGTTTTGATGGTTTTATTTTGATATATCCTTCTTTACTAATGGGTTTTCCTTCTTTAACAAATGATTTTGCAGGTTGCTCAGCACCAAATGCCTCCGTGAACTCATCGACTTTGATATCCTTACCAGATTTGTTGATAACAAGACAAATGTCTTCAATATTAAAAGATGTAGACAGTGTATGAACACGAATTGAAGGAAGACACCTCTTCATTTCTAGTTCCTGCAATCAAAATGCAATAAAGATATCGTTAAACAAATATCCAATGGTGAAGGGTGCAGTTATAACTGCTAGATAATAGTAGTAGCAAAATATCTAAAAGATTTAATAAAAGGAAAATTGCAAAAATTCAAGGTCAATACTGATTTACTGTGAGAATTGCCGGAGAAGTTGGAAGTGCTTGTAAATTATATATAGAGGATGGAACACATGTGTTAACAATTTTTAGAATTGCGAGTAACTTATATAGAGGATGGAACCCATGTATTAACAATTTTATTACTGCTCATCACAATGAAGAAAGATGAAGGCTCCAATCCTAGTGTTTGGTAATGGAGCCTCCACTACTGGCGAAAGTACATGGAAAGAATTCAAAGAATCCCTCCACTTGGGCCTGAGATAATTTAATCATATAGGTATCCCTCCAGTGTCTTTTGCAATGAAGCAGAGTCTGATATAAATTATGAATGAATCACCATTTACCCAGATATTAAAAAAAAAAAAAGACAGTCAGTATAATAACTGTCTTTCTGGATTGTTTACAATCAGTGTTAAGATCAATTGAACATTATAGGTCTGTACGCACATATTCCAAATCTGCTGAATAAAGACCAAAAAAAAAAAAAAAACGTATTGAATTTATTAACTTGAGAATGAAGGATCACAATCTCAAATTAAATCTTTAACCAGAAGGATCGCTTTGGAAACAGATACTCTTTCACTATGGTAGTGTACCTATGCAAGTAATGCAATGAAAAAGAGACATATGTGACCATGGTTCGCCATCGCGGATCACGGACGCGTCACGGTCGCGGTTGTTCCATATCGGTGGCGGTGTATCGGCTGAATATCGGATGATACGCACATTATAGTAAATAAAAATTTTTAAAAATCTAAAAAAAATTACTAAAAATAAAAAATATCATAACTAACACAATTATCAAATTAAATTTACTAAATACTTACATTGTCATATATAGTCACTTAATACTCACTAATTATTTAAATAAAGTAGTTGCATGACTGTAGACCTGTAACATTAACAATAAATGATTTTAGCATCAATTGTATATGACATCACTTAAATATAATAATAAAACCATTATATCTTATATAATACAATAAAAATTGTACAAAGGAAGTAGTAATGTTTGCTTGAATACAAGGCAAGAAAGAGATACATATCAAATAATATTACAAAATACAAAGACATAAAGAAGCAAGCGTTCTTACCATATTCTCAATAACAATTTCCATCATAAATTGATCAACTGCAATGCCCAAGTGATTGATCTCAAATTTCTAAAATAAAAACTAACAATAACAAATATCATTGAAATATTAAATTCAAGATGTATGTGTAGATCTTGAATTCTATCAAATATAGTAACAGTATATTTTTACTTTCTTTGCATACCTCTTAATACCATGTAGAATAATGAGGAGGTTCAAAATCATCCTCATCTCTTCGCCTATTATAGTAAGAATAAGGCAATTGTTGCACAACACCCATGAATATGTGTGACTATAGAGAGTTAGGTTATGTTTTCAGTATTTAATAAAATCTAGTGCTAAATGATAGTAACAGTCAAATGAGCACACCCAAAATTATGAACACCCAAATCCACAAGAAAGAATGAAACTACGCCAGTTGTGACCTCCCTGGCTGACGCAAGATTCGATGGAGATGAACATATAATTGGCCCATCATTGTACCTAAAAGGCATATATTCCTTGCCTTTATGTGTATGACATGTGTTTAATAATTACTACAATTTACAATATTGTTTGGTGGATCATTCTAGTATATGATTATTATTCTTCAACTTTTGTTTTCCTTTTAGTAGGAAGAGTTGTGTTTACGTCTTTAAGTTTTTGGGCTCATAACGGTGCATATTGGATACATATCGCCAAGATCTCGGTCGATATTCACCGATACGGTGTCATACCATTCATATTCGTGGATATCACCGATTTCTCGGTGATATGTATCCGATATAGTTTAAAAGATGATGCAGGTAATGGTATCGTAACGGTAAGCTCCGTTCCAGTTACGACTCGGGCGATACGTCGCAAAATCGGGTGATATGGCAAACCATGTATGTGACTGTACTAGATTAATAGGCACTTTACATTCTAAGCCGCCCATTTGTGCATGCAACGTAAGTGCTTTCGTCCATTTTGTTACTTTACTGACTCTTCATCAACTCATAGAGCATTGTGGTGCAAGTTTGACTAACTTTTCTGTAGATGAATCCTTTTAGGTGGAAATCTACTTGGCCACAGACATGACAAATGTGAGGACTTCAGAAATGGTCTCCTTCGGCTTCTAAAATCTTCTGCATATTGGCTTATTGAGGCTCTTGAAAGGTAGAGATTAGAAAAATCTTTCAGAAGTGTAGTGAAACTCCATATTAAGGTTGCAGCTTTCCTTCCATTTTCTCGAGTCCATATAACCTTATGAAGCTGCAATTTCTCTTCCGGGGGTTATGTCATTGCAGTCTATTATTTGTACAAGATAAAATGGAATTGAAATTTTGGGATGCCTGTTACAGCCGTTTTGATAAAATACGCAAATAAATTCGGGAAAATAGCTCATGTAGAGTCTGTTTTTTTCCTTTTTTTTTTCATGTAAGTTCTTAATTCGTGAATTTATTGCCTCTGAAACCTTTCACTACTGCATTAGTACATTTTGAAATGTACATCAGTCGCTGGCTGATGAAACACCACCATCCGACTGTCAATTGACAAATTTAAGGATTATTGTCCAAATTTGTATCTTATTTTTCGTAGTCATGCACTGGCCTTTGAACTTAGATGTTGTTGCAATACATTCGCCTAACTTGGCCGTTATTTTTATTTCATTCAAAACACTAGTGTTAGTAAGACTTTAGCATGGATTAATATGCAATGATCAACATGGATTGTGCGCTTCAATAAGTCCATAATAATGCGTTTGTATTATACTTAATTAGGAAATGTTTAGTTTAGTGGAATCCAAAAAGAGAATAGGTATCAATAGTGATGACACATATTGTTGATATCTAGAAAACAATTACCGTTATCCTTTAATTGAAATGAAATTTATTAACTACGATTTCTATGATTCCTTTAAAATATTATTTTATCAAACTCATTAACCATTTTGGAGGAATGATACCCATCATGTTACTAAACCAAATATGTTAGAGGGAATCATACGTCAAAATACATACTCAAAGTAGAGTTAATGATATTTATAATGATAATGATGGGAGAATTTGAACCAAACAGCTCCTAACTTATTTGTTTAAAGATCGTGCTATGCATGGGCCCATCTTCAGAATATGAGATTGGAAGAAGGGCTCCCCCCCCCCCCCCTCTTTTTTTTCTTTCAGTGAATCCGTCCACCTTCACTTTGTTTTAATTTTTTTTTTCTCGGTAAAAATGCATAGCATAGCTTCTTTGAATGTCCCACCAATCGAAGTCATACATTTAGGGACGAGACTGATCGCAAAAGAGGAGTCCTTTTTCTGCTCATGAACTGCTTAGACTGAAGTAAGTTGATGCAAGTTGAAGAAAATTGATGCAACGATTTTAAAGTTGCTTTTGACATTTTTGGAGTTCCAACCCTTATTGTAGGTAATAGCCTTTTATTTTTTTGGTTAATTACATTTTACCCCTTGTGATTTTCAGATAAACGACATGACCCTCTTACATCACCCCCTGTGGTTTTGGTTAAAGTGTCAAACAGACAAAATTTACCTTCTGTAATGGTCTGTAAGTAAAATGTTCAAATTATTCCGTACGAGAAATTACCATGGGGAGATGTATAGATTTTAGAACCATAAAGGAGTTATGTAATTTATTCAAAAATCACATGGGATAAAGTTATTTTTTTACGAAAAAAAGTATGCAAGCATAGTGATGAATCAATTAAGTACTAGGGTAATTTGAACATTTTATCCACGCTTCCGTCACGGAAACTAATCTCCATCGCTTTGACACTTTAACTCAAACTATAGGGATGATGCATAGCTTTTTAAACCATAAGGGATTATATGATTTATCCGAAAATCACGTAGAAGTATAGAGTATTTTACCCTTTATTTTATGCCAGCAACATTGTTTGTTACTATAGTGCATTTTAGGTTGCCAATTTGACGTCCATTATATACTGCGGCGAAAATGGTTGCCGATATATCAATTGTTCATGTGAATTTTTCTGAACCTTCATATCTCGTTCTTAAGTCGTGCATGAACATACAGAAAATGATTGCTGTTACAAAACTCCAACACAATCTAATTTCATTTACATAATTGTTTTTTATTTCCATATTACGAGAATCCAATAGTTTAAAATGATGAAGTTCTGCTTTCAAGCTTAATGTATTTTCATAACGTGCAAATAACAATGAAAATCAAATTTTTTAATTCCATTCCATGGCTCAACCAACATTGTAAGACAGGCACAAGAAACTGGTATGCTAGCTAACTAATGAACAATGAAGCACCACAATTAAAGACGCGAAAAATATTTCGTAAACAGTAAATTTTATTAAAAATTAATAAAATTTTTCCATAACTTATCATTCAAAAGTGAAAATTATTTACTATTTATCCTTTTTTTTTTTCCGGAATCAAATGACTCGGCTTCACTTTCACCTTCACCGCCTGCCCCAGGATGGAATGAAAGAAGCAATACTCGAGAAGTTGCTAGTTAAGCCAGGAATACGTGCAATAATTTAACATTGATGCTCTAACAAATACACAGAAAAAAAAAAAAAAAGTTTTTGCCTGCTTTAAGGATAAAATGACCATTGATAGTGCTTTTCAGATCACAACAAAGGATTCTCTATCAAGGAAAACTTTTGATAAAAGTAAGCTTTATCAAAGGAGAGCAAAAAGAAGTTGGTATACTTCATTGACTACACTACACCACACCATAAAAGACTAGCAAAAGTTGCACTAATGACCGGGAGAGGAGAAAAACATATTGCCTGCTTGCAAGTTGCAATTCTCAACACACATTGTGAAAAAAGATTAAGGAAGTCGGTGTTCAATTAGAATATTCGCATCATTTGTAAGTTTTACATGCTCGCAAACAAGTGATATTTTGAAATTCTTCAGGCAAGATTACGAAGTTTCCTCTGTGCTTGCGTTAAAAAATAGATGACACATAATACGAATCCAGCGGAAGCATCTGCCTTTTCTGCGACAAAAATTCGCAGATAATAAGAACACGTTTTCGCAAGTTAAGACAGTGTTATGACATGGAAGATGTACCATAACAAGAAAAAATGGCCCCTTTCTGTCAATAATAATAATAATAATAATATTAAGTTTAAGTTTATACCGAAATTTACTACTTTTCTGCAAACACGTATATCATTTTTTTTCAAGCCCCCCCAACATTCTCCCACATGGTATTTTTTGAAAGGGATCAACTTCTTGTCCTAACATTGTTTTCGGTAATAATAACGTTCTATGTGTATATCACGTAAATAAATCAAGGGAAGATCGTACAAATTAAAATACAAAATCAAGAACTATTACATATAGATTAGTTTTAATAAAATAAAATCAGAAAAATAAGTCTTGTAGTCATAATTTCTGTAGATTTTAATATGTTTTAACAGTGTTTCCACATCAGATCCTGAAGAATCATTTTAAGACATGATTCGGCCGAGTCAGATTCTCCGTGTCAGGATCAGCTAATACTAAATCCCACTATCTTGTTCAATGGGCTTCCGTTTTGCTCATTGGTAGTCAGGACTTTAATCCCTTAGAGCTATTTCCATCACAAAATTTCTTTTTTTTTTTTTTTTGGAAGGGGGAATAATGGAGCTATATCTTTCCTTTTTTTTTTTTTTTTTTTTTGAATAAAGGTGATAAAATTTCACTAATAAACAACCAGTATTATCATCAGATAATAGCACATCTGACAAAACTGAAAACTAGTGGACAAAACTCAAATTCATATTATTATAGCATTTTTTATTTTAAGGGGATTTAGAAGTATATTCAATTCCACATGGGAAGTCCAAATCTCTTCACTCTTGGACTGTCACTGATAATTTGTCAAATATCCTTCATAGATTCTAAATCTATATCAAAAAAGTGATGATAAGAATTCACAAATTGTCAAAATTCTAACCAAAAAAAAAAAAAAAAGCAATACTTCCACTAGAAATACCATTAAGGGCTGTAGTTTGAAATAGTAGAATAGAAAATGCTTTTACATGCTTTCAATTTCAATGTCATGTATGTATAACGCTAAATCGTCCTGGTTCATTTGAGTCCAACACTACAACTCTTATCAGAGAAGTCAATTAGAAAAAGGTGAAATAGTTTTTCTCCAACGATAGCTCTAAAGCTTTTCTAAAGCAGATTTGTTCAATGGAAAAATCCTCTAAAGCTTTTCTAAAGCAGGTAATGGAAAGAATCTTTTCCAAATGTAAGAACAATTTTTTATACCAACTATGCAAGCTTTGTTGACTATATAAATGAGAAACTTTTATTTACTTATTTTTTTAAAGAAAGCACACAGGCAGCTTATATACCCTTTTGATTGCGGGAGAGGAGAGAATTCTTAAAAAGCTTTTCCCCCGCAGCTAAGTTTTGC
The DNA here is from genome assembly GCA_024721245.1 of Mitragyna speciosa. Lineage (NCBI taxonomy): Eukaryota > Viridiplantae > Streptophyta > Magnoliopsida > Gentianales > Rubiaceae > Mitragyna > Mitragyna speciosa. The sequence goes on from CM045552.1 coordinate 8,485,521, forward strand.
TTAAAATATTGAATAAAAGATAAGTGGTACGTACCTAACTTATTAAATGCTAGAAAAGTTTTTTTGTTAATCATATTTGGTACAAAAAAGCCAATAAACTTTTAATTTATAGTGACTTTAATTAAGTTGTTAAGACACTTGTCTTCTGCTTTGAAATGAATCCTTACAACGATAAAAATTATACCATCTTTCGGTTGTCTAACTTTGGATACTAAACTGATAAAGAAATGAGTTGAAGTAAATCCTTTTTCGTGAGCATCAATTACTTGCAGCGGAAGAATTGAACATAATCTGTCAACTAGAATAGGCCAATTTCAGAGCAATGGACAACATGATTTTTTTTTTTGGGGTTAACTCAAAATGCAAACACTAAACTTTAAGAGAGAGAGAGAGAGAGAGAGAGAGAGAGAGAGAGAGAGATCGATGGACAACATGATTTTATTTATGTAGTGACATCTCTCTCTTATTGACAGTATTTAAATTCAAGTTTTGAGTTGAAATTTTTTGGAATAAAATAATTTGAAAGTCACTAAACGCTTCAGTTACAAAGGTACGAAAATAAAAGTATATTTTATACTCTTATTAGGTAGTCTTTTTTTTTTTAAGGCCTATAAAATGAAATAGAGTATCAGGAAAGAAAGACAATAAAAATTTTTAGTTGGACTTGTTCGGAAGGAATGATTCATTTATTTTGTTTATATATAGCTAATTTTTAAGTATAAAACAAAATAAAAGCGTAAAAAAGTTACCTTCTGTTTCTTTTATGTTTTACAGTGCATACTTATTTTTATAACATATTTATAATGCAGTAAGGATAGAATAATCATAGCTTTAGGCTAGAAGTTCCAATTGGTAAAACCTATGGTGTGCATGTCGTGCTCTAATTAGAAACCAAATTACTTTATTCATTTGGGTGGCTCATGTACTTTTTCGTTGCCTCTTATATTTCTGTAATTAAATTATTAATTTCTAGGAACTATTCCTTATTATCTCTAAAAACTATTTTGTATTTCTTTAATTTCAAATGGTTTTCTTATCAGTTAAAAGCTGTATATATAGAGGTTGAAATTGTAAAAGAGTTCATTGGGCAAGAATTGTTCTTCAAAAAAAAAAAATTAAACGAAGTTCTTATAGCTTTAGAAAAGTATTTGAAACATTAAAACAAAGTGAATGAATGCAGTTGAACGCAACTTGAATTCTTCACTTTTACCCAAGAAAAAGTTCATTTTATATTATTCTTCCCTTATGGTAGGTTTATGAGTTATTACCTAATGACTTATTTAAATGTATAATTAATATATTTACTCATTTACTTGAATTTCCATTAAAGTATAAATAGATAATGAATGCTAATTGTTTAGACAAAATAAATTCATCATATTTATACATGAAATTTATAACAAAGTATGCTTCAATAAATAGCAAATTACCTTGTCATTATGGTTTAAATTGCATTTTACAACAAATCTTTTAATTAATTGAGTTGAAAATAAAATCAAACAATGTTCACGAATTCAAAATTTGTGTCAAAGCTTGGAAAGTAAGCAAAATAACTGAGACATACTTGATGTTTATAGATAGGGAAAAAATTTACAAGCTTTATAAAAAGTTTCTTAAGGAAGAAATATCTTCTTTTTTTTTTTTTTTTAATTGAAGGAAGAAATATCTTGAAATTTTAGAACTTCACATTGACAAAGACAGTTAAAGTTGCTTTCTCTTGCTGCATCGGATGAGATTTAAAAACAATAGTGAACCTATTGTCATGATAAAAACATAAAGCATAATACAATAAAATTAATCTACGTACCAAAGCTATTGACATAACAAGTTATTTTTCATAAAAGATGAGAAAGAATTATATGTTCTATTTTTACCTAAAGATAGACAGGTACCGTAAGTTTTGTGAAATGCAAAAATAGTATTCTATAATTAAGAGTATAAAATACAATATTCTTAAGATGTACTGAATACTTTTGGATTAAAACTAGATAGTAAGGCCATGAATACTATAAGTATGTGATTAATTTAAATGTCTCTATATTTTTTTAATAAAAAAATCTAACAAAGAAGGTGATATGGTAAAATAAAAATAGTAATGACTTTATGTTACTTATTAAGAAAAATTAAAAACTTAATCATTGATCCCAAAGCATGCAAAATATTTTAAATGTCTAAAAAGCTTAAACATGTAAAAATTCTATTTAAACGTAGGGAAGAAAATTATATAATGTAGTTAGTAAGTTCACAAAAATACAAATTAATTCACACTGTGCATGTTACTTAGCAACGAATGACAAAGTAAGCATCTATGCAACTAAATGATGACTGATTTCTTTTTGCCTTCCTTTATTTTCACAAGTTTAACTTTACACTAATAATTGATACAAGATCCATATTTTTTGCCCTTTCTTGGTTTCAGCATAATATAAAATATCACTTTCACTAATTAACATAGGTTGCAGTGCCATCTATGAATTTCAATTTCTAGGAGCAAAACAAGTTAACTAAACTACCCAACTTGACTTGAAACGATATATAAATTTAAAATGTTTGAGAACATTTGAATTGAAATACAATAGCTGAAATTTTCTCCGTATTTCCAATTTTAGGATTTCAAATTTCTTGAAGCCATTTTTAGTTAGTGCAGAGGAAACGATCTAGAGAAACATAAAAATAATATGAAAAAATTTTGAGGGTTGATTCTCGTGTAGACAAGTTTTAATTTTTTCTTTTTTGATTTATTTTATGAACAACCATTTTGCTTATATGTAGAAAGAAAAGCGTTTTTCTTTTGATGTATTTGTTATACTTGTGTCATGTAAATTAGTTAACAGTTTTATTATAAATAAGTATCTTAATGAATAATAAGCATATATTAATTGAAAAACATGATTTTTTTTAGAAATGCATGATTATTATTACATGTCAAATAACAATTTATGTCTACTTTATTATGACATTTCTACCATATTTTATAAACTTTACTATAAGTATTACTTTCCTCTAATGTGCTTCACAATTAAATTTTAGTTGACATTCTCTTCGATAATATGATATTGATAGTGCAATAATATTAGTGTGAAATGTCTTACCCATTGCATTAGGTTTATGCTAGTTTTCTACAGACATAAACAACTATTCAAACAAATCCAAATTTATTTCTTTTGTTGTAACTTGACTTGCTTTCTCCTATATCTTCAATAAACTTTTTATATTAGTATTTTATAAATAGTATAATAAAAAACTAACCAAAGTTAATTTTGTAAACTTAGTATGCCTTAATCTTTACTTTTAATTCACTTTATTTGTGAACTTAAAATTTATATGAATAGCCAAAAGATACCACAATAATTTATGGATTTTAAAATATAATTTTTTAATAACAATGATTTATATTATTTTTTTCTACAAATTGTAACAATGTTGTTACATTTTTATGTATGAGTTCAGAATGTAAATTCACATTGAATCTTGTATTCACATTCCATTGCAAAGTTACTAGCTCATTAAACATTTTTTGATATTTTATTAGAATTATATATTTCTATTGGGGGTCCTAATTTTATTTCTACAAGTAGTTTTAAACTCAAACTATTTTTAAAATAATAAACATGTAGAGACACCATCTGTAATACTCTATATATATATATATATATATATATATATAGAGAGAGAGAGAGAGAGAGAGAGAGAGAGAGAGATACCCATAATTAAGTATAATTGAATACCCACCAACCCAAAAAAAAATTGAAGCTAGTTTTTCATTTTTATGTGATAAATAAAAAAGAAATTAGTGAATTCAACTCTTTTTTTGACTTAATTTTCTTAAAAAACTCCATCATTTCTTGTCAATTAAAATAATAAAAAGATTTTTGTTATATAACTGTAAAAGAAAAAAAATATCACTAATAGAAAAAATGTGGGAGAATTTCATTTATTAAATGCTTTCTCTTTCCATATTTTGGTTATTTTTTATTTCTTTCTATTGCTATTTGTTTTCTTTTTAGATTTGGAATATTAGGACTGACCAATTAAAATATTTTTCTGTAAACTATAATTTTCTAATTTTGAAAGATATGAAAGAATGGTATTTCTTTTGGGGTTTTAGATATTCGTTTTTTCCTTTTTTTTATTGGGCATTTTTTTGGTTTCGAGTTTGTTTTATGATATCAAATTCAAATTTTGTATTGGCCAATCAAAATTACTTAGAGAGAGAGAGAGAGAGAGACATTGTTATGGTAACCAATTAAAATACTTTTGTGAACAATCTCATTTAAAATTAATTCTTATTGTAAAAGATTTAAAATAAAGAAAGGTTGAATTTTATAAGGATTTGATTAATTTAATCTTTATGTTTTCATTGATGTACTTTTCTTGATGTTATAACAACTCCAAAACTAAGAATTGTTTTTTTTTTCCAAATATTAAATGTTAAAATACATACTTGCGGTAACTCCTGTTATATACATGTTAGCTCTGGCAGTCAAATACTTGCGGTTGAATTTAGCTTGTGACTTGAATTTTAAGACCTCAAAATACAAATATTACATTATAAATACAGAACTTTTTAAGATACAATGTATCTAAGAAATGTGGTTGATAAAACACAAAATATTTCATAAAATTAAAAATAAAAAACGTGTGATTATCCAATTGGAGCCGCTGGACGACTCATACGAGAGAACATGCAACCCAATTGCAAAACTCACTCCGTATTTATCAACCATAACACAGCCATTTGAGACTGCATTATTGAAATTCAACTTTTATAAATTTTGATCCTGGTTTTGTTTGAGTTTAGTTTGTTGTAAGCTTGTAGCGTGAATTTTTGCACCTCAACACATATACTAGATATTTAGGCGATTATGTTTGGAGGTATTTAATAAAATTATCAAAAACTCAACCCCACAAACATAGCCACCACAAATACAAGGCACAATAGCAAAACTTAATCCACAATTATCAACCATGACACAATAAATTAGCTACCAGGCACAATATGATTTGCACGTTAAAACATTATCTTTCCAGAATCTTAAAATAGAGAAACCAGGCAAGGAGAACGAGGGAAGCGAAGCTATACTTCCATTAACATAAGATATATTCTAGCATCAATTGCAGAGAACGACTAATTTTACATGCTATATACATCTAGCGCTGCATTCATTATACACTGACGTTCTACAGCTCCAACTGTTAGTATTTTACCCAAACTAAAAGCTACAAATCTTTAAACATGGAAAAGAATGAATGTAAGAATAACCCCCATCACATCAATTCAAGCTGCCTGCCTGCCTATACAAGTGCATAATCTATTTTCCTCTGTTCAAGCCTCTCCTACTTAAGATTTCAGATCTCAGAAGTCTGATTTTACAAGCTTTGTCCGAGGCTTTATGGTAATGTTATCAAAGGGAGACTCTTGTTCTACATGGATGTAATCTCTCGTTTTAAGAACCTGTGTGGATTTAGATTAAGAACAAAAACATATAATTAGAGAGTTTATAAAAAAGTAGAGTCCAAATAAAACAACCAATAATGAGGGCAAGAGCAATAAAAAGGCAAATAAACTACGAAGGAAAAAAGAGATTAAAAACATATATTCCTATTTTTACTAAAGGTGGTTGACATGCAGATAATATAAGTTGGGCTGGAGCTCAAATTGATGTGTTTTTCTAATTGAATCCTTCAATATTTGACTTTAAAGCCTTTTCAACTGTTCCCCAGTCAGATCTCCTCACATTATCACCATTAAAGAGATAAAAGATGGAAGACAGAGTGTTCATAAACAAAAGCAAAGCTGACAGAAAGGGCCATGACGTTTGTATGCCATCTAATATGTTGAAACTAAAAATAAATAAACAAACAAAAAAGTCGTACCAAAGCTTCAAAAAACATCCTTGACGCCTCCTTGCGTGTTTTCCCAACCAACAAGTTGTCAATAGGAAGAGCCTTCCTACTGCATTCTGCCTCTTTTACAAATAATGTTTGGAGATATTTGGCAACAGCTCTACAAACAAGAAAATCAGAAAGTATTTATGCTGATACGTTACACTGTATGTAGTGTTTCTCAAAGTCAAGAAATCCATATTAAGAACACTAGTCTACAACAAGGCACAAAGGAGAAACCCACTGCATCATCACAGTATGTAGTGTGAGATATTTGGCAACAGCTCTACAAACAAGAAAATCAGAAAGTATTTATGCTGATACGTTACACTGTATGTAGTGTTTCTCAAAGTCAAGAAATCCACATTAAGAACACTAGTCTACAACAGGGCACAAAGGAGAAACCCACAGCATCATCACAGTCAAGCTTAAAATGACATGAATTGGCAAGCAAAACTTATTAAAACATCACAAGCTTAGAAAACAAAAAAGAAAAAGGAACATTAATGAATAACCAGAATGCTACTGCACCACAGCACAAAGGAGAAACCTACTGCCCCATCACACTCAAGCTCAAAAAGACATGAATTGGCAAGCACAACCTATTAAAACATCACAAGCTAAGAAAACAAAAAGAAAAAGAAACATTAATATATAACCAGAAAGCACCAAAGAGTTTAAAGTGTCATGATGTAAAGCAACAAATCAAACTTTCAACCATACACATTTAATGGGATCCTAAACCACAGAAAAAACATATTAGCACAATTAATGAAACCCCCTTCAAACAAAATCATCTTTTTAGATGTTAATTCAAAAACTAAAATGTAAAGCTAATGATCAAATTAAACCAGTAAAATTACTGCACTAACCATACAGCTGAAAAAAACAATTTACACCACCAACGGTCATCTATCACACATGTTAAAAGCAGTATCGAAAGAGTCAAACAGGAACAAGAAAACACAAACCAGGGCAAGCAGTTGGCTTAGCTAGGAAATTGAAATACAGAGGGATCTAAGATGAAGAGTGTCACACAATTACAACAATTTAATATAAATAAGCCATCAACAAAAGTTAACCACACCTACCATGTTTCATTTCATTCATCATTCAGTAAAGTCTTACAAGAGAAGCAGCAAATTCCACCAAATTGTTCAAGCAATGAAGTCAAAGGTCTTTATACAGTTATTGCATAGAAATTTGTACCAAAGGAAACACCGAATAAGTACTAGCACCTTGCAAGAGATGTTTAATAGTAAAATAACTACCTTGTACGGGAAGACCACCCACTATTCTCAACAAAACGGATTTCTTCAGCCTTAGGCGTATAATCATCAGTTACTTCAGCTACTTCGTCGTCATCAAAATTTAGGAACTCTGGAGAAAAAGGGCAAAAATGCATCATGCACAAGAGTTCATGCTATTATACATAAAAATTAAAAAAAATGTCCCTTAAAATGAGAGCCAAGCTGTTCTTAGACATTCATGTCATCAATTCTGAAAACATGCCTTAAAGCAATTCCTTTGTAATCTCACTAAAGAACACTTAGAGAGAAACATCTCCTAAATCTCCTACATCTTTAAAGATATTGCACATGCATCAGAATTTTGTATGATAAGCCTTGTTAGACCTGAGATTTTATCCCTTTCTACACATTCTCCTCCTGTAGGTATTCAGCAATGTATTTATCCTACAAGTGTGTGGAGTAGGCAGCAATACTAAAACCAGCAGCAGTGCAAAAGGAAATAGAAGCATACCTATATCATTAGCAGTAGCTGAATAGTTTAAGTCCTGCATCAATAAGTGAAGGAAATATTAGACGTGGCATACAATGGGGAGAAAGGAAAAGTGACATTCTAAATTGAAAATGGGTTGAACTTAATTTCTCTGAACAAGAAACAAATATAAGAATCAAAACCTTTCTTGTCTAACCTAAAAAAAATTATTTATAAAAAAAAAAAAAAACCCTTCCTTCCCTCCAGAAAAATAGTGTAAAGGACCTTTCGATTTGATAGGGAAAATATGAGTGCTCAAAATTCTTGGCGTCAAGAAATCCTCGAGCATAGGACAGAGCTTCAGCAGTCAATCCTAAAGACCAAACATCCCATCTTCCTTTCACTTAAACTAATAGCTAGACATTCAGACAAATATATTGTCCCTTGGTTCCAATCTTGGCAGCAGAGAGCTATGTTCAACTCAAAGAGGGAAGATAAAATGCACAGTCTATTAAGGACTCTTGTGGTGTATTTACTTACTAGCATGACTGTTAATGTTGCAGGATTTCAGAAGCTACAGGAAGGGTACCCTAAATCAAGCCTGATTATCCCTAAACCCACTGTGAGCTTTCCATTTGGTTGAAATACCCGTGTCATCATAGGAATGAAAGTATGTGGGTTCTCTCTCTACCAGAGCTAAGAGACTAGAATACCGAACAATAAAGCATTGGATGAAAAAATCCATGAGTCAACATATTTCAGCATTAATAAAGGTCAGAGAGAAAAACAAAACCACTATGAAGTATGCTTATCTTTTCCCGAAGAATCTTTCCCTCTGTGTCTCAGACTTGCTTTCTCCCCACCCCCTACCGTGCAGGGGGAGGTGGAAGAGGGGAAAATTGTTATCAGGTTACAATACAATGTCTTCACCTCAAGCTTTGCACTCAGATACATTCTCTAACAATTTTTAGGAATGTAGGAATGACAGTTATTTAATAAATTTATTACAATTAACATAGATGATAAAACAATTATACATTCAAGGACATACAGTAATCAAAGTATTATTACTAGTACCACTAACCAAAGTTTTTCTTGTTCCTACATCTTATAATTATAGATTCACTTTTTTCCCTTTCACAATCACAAATTTTCATATTGAAAATACTGTGGTTTTTCTCACATCAACCTCTTCAACTTCAAATTTCATAATCTTTTCCATTCCTCAGCCATTGAACAATGCAGAAGACAACTTACATTTTGCCTGGATTTACATCATTCACAATGGCAACATGCATTGTGTACTAAGTGTAGTAATATTCTTTTTCCTTTTCGCAGAGGGGTATTTGACTTGAGAGGCCTCACAATGGTCAATAAACTAAATCTGATACAATCCACTACGACTTATAAACTGTATAAAAAGCTAAAAGAAATCAGAGAAATTCTAAAACAAATAAGAGAATCAATCCAGAAATATCTTATCTGTGTATATAACATTAACAATCAGCAGTGCAAGGGCAAAGACTGTGCATAATATAGACTATTAACTACTGGTTAAAGTCATATTTACAAGTTCTTAAAGAAAAAGAATGTACAGCAGCATACTACCTTGTGAAACAAAATCCAAAAAGACAGAGACCAAGCTTCATTACGATTTTAATGAAAAAAACCATAATCAAGTAAAATGACTTACATCACGATCATGCATGTCAATGCCAGAAATTTCTGCATCACCTATATCAGCAAGATAAGAATCATGCTGCACTGGATGTTCCCCTTCATGCAAGAAAGATCCTTGCAAAGTAACATTTTCTGTAACACTGGATAAGCTGATGATTGGTTGTTCATGAAAGGTACCATCATAGACCGGGTCATTATTCTGCACTCTTCTACCATCCATATTTTCGATTTCGATTGCATAAGCATTATAATCCATTCCTAGGTAATACGCATCTCTTTCAGTTTCTGTAGCACCACTTTTGATGGCCTCCACTGAAATCCCATCCCTTCCACTATGTACAGTTTCAACTGAAGCAATAAAATCACCAACCTTCACTGTATCATCATTATCATCATTCATGATTTCACAGACGCCATCCATCATTGATGTGTCCACAGCAACACGCTCACATTCTCTTATCTTGTTAGATGCAACATGTGGTTCATCCATCTGCATCTGAGCATCCATCTCACTCCTATCCATTGAAACTCTCTGAACTGTATCAGCTGAAATGTCGCCAATATCACCCGAACCACGATCAGAATCTAAAGGAAAAGCAGGATTTACTGCTCCAGCAATTGAACTACTTCCTCCAATTTCAATTTCAGCAAAATTTTGTAGATGCTCAAGTCGTGAACTACTGGGATCTGCTACTGCCAAATCTTCAATAGGCTTCATCTGCTTTTCGATAGAATTAACACCCATGTTTGGGTCATAATCTTCACCATGTTTACTATCACTAAGTTCACAAGTCTCAACCTGTAGGATTTCACCATTTTCTTTGGCTGTTGCAGGCTCAACACCTATATCCATACTAGTTTCCACAACTTCTGGCCTGACGAAGTCCACAGCATTTTCATCATTCACTTCATCATGAGTGAGCATTATTCGAGTCAGATCATATGGTTGATTGTGAAGCGAAGCCAAACGTATCGACACTCCTGGCGAAAAAGAAAAGCTCAACACATTGAAGCATCTAGATAAGATAAATATAGTTTCAGAACTGCGTGGTGAAGATATCATCCAGGACAGCATTCCACCACAAAGTCTTAATACTGTCAAGATTTTAATATAAGAATCTCACATGGACTCATATATGAGAGGAAAAACTACAACTCTAACCAGACAAAGCAACTTGACAGATAAATGACCTTTTGGTAATTTTGTAGTGATTTATATCATGCTACCACATGATGCATGCTACAAAAGACTTCGTAGCAAGAGCCCAAAAGAATGTTATCCGAAATATAAACTACACAGGTTAAAGTTAGGGTAGAGCAAGACTACAACTTAAGTTCCTAAAGTCAATCGATGAAATGATACAAATGAGAAACTAAATGCTAAATATTGTCTTCCCAAGGGATGACAACAGCTAAACCTTAATCAGCATTATTATTACCTGAAAATAGTGATTCGCCAAATATTTCATCTTCCAAGAATTGCTTTTGGATCATAGCAATTTCTGGGCGCGTGCAGGGAGCTTTCTTTCTTAAGCGGCGAATGTCCTCAGTATTTATCAGCTGTTGGCGAATAATACTTTAAAGAAGCAGAAGAAATTCTGTAAGATGACAATATAACACAAAACAGGACAATATGCTATAGAAAATCAATGAATGGGACAAACTCTATACTGTAGGATATAGGATATAGCATCACAAGCCACATTTAAAAAAAAAAAAAATTGCCACCTGGATTGATTATTAAGCCACATATTTTCAAACATACATATAGATAGCAAAAGTGGAAAACATAGACCATATGCCTTTTATGCAAAGTAAGATCGCAGGAGAAACAAAAATATAAAATTAAAAACCTAAACTAACTTGTCACCAGTAGAAGAAACTGATGTAAGATCCATAAATATTAAATTTTTGCTTCTATTACCAGGCGAAAAAGTAGCTTGTGAAAAATAGGCACAGTAAAGAATTTATTTTTCCATACGCATAATTAAGCACAAGACTGAATTTTTTCTTTGATAATCCATAAATCATATATTCCAAGACAAAATGATGACTCAGTAGTTGAATTCCGAGAATTGAACTTTGTAAAAAGGTGTATGTCTTGAACATCAACAGGAAAATAATTGCAGAAAATAAACGTACTCGCCATGCAGAACCATGGTATCGTCCATGAGAACCTTCCTTTTAGAGGAACTGGTCCGCGGAGCCGACCGATGGCGCTTTAGAGAGGTTAACTCACAAGGCGGAGGGGGACTGGGCTTCACTTTCAAAACTGAGGATCTCCTTCCAACTGAACCAATAATAACTTCATCAGATCCAGAAGATTTAGTAGCAAAAGGACAAATTTCGATCACTCCACTAGAAAAACCCAATACAGGCATGACAAAGGAAGATTTACGGTTCACCTAGAATGGAAGAAAGCAGATCATCATCATCAGGAACAGCCTCCACAGCTTTTTTTCCACGAACTGTCCTTGAGGACTCAACTGAATATAGACTCTGCTCAGTCAGTGTACTTTCAGTATAACTACGCTTTCTCCCAGAAACAATTCTGCTCCCAGCATCACTTTCATCTACACCTGCCATGTCCCCTGGTGTAGCCTCCACAAGCAAGTTCCTTGGTTGATCACCAAACCCATCAGGTACTGAATAACATCTTCTCAGGAGCAGGAAAATCAATATCTGCAGAACTATTTTTATTATCACCCTGGTGCACATTATTCCCTTGATCATCTAATTTATCAGAATCTACAGGAGTGTCTTCAAGGGAAGCAGGTTCTATCGTATGATTGTCCTTTGAGTTTTGTTCTATATCAACTGAATTACATACTTCACCTGGATAGTCCAAAAAATGTTGAACATCAAATAAAGCAAAAAAAATCCACAAATTGTTATCATATGATAAGACAAACCTTTCTCGAAGGTGGAAGCGCCAGAAGTCCCCACCCTTTTAGAAGTTTCCATCCGGACAGCAGCTACATCAGATGGTTCGAGATCATTAGAATGTTCAGCACCAGTATGTGAAGAATCAGGCTCACCCAAATCAGCATTACATGGTCTAAGAATATGATCATGACCACTGGGAATTTCATTATCAAGATTTGAAGTTTGCGAATCTTTAGGCTCTCCAGATGCATGAGTTTCAGGCTCTCTAAGGCCTGACGTATCCTGGAAATCAGCACCAAAATGCGATGCATCTCTAGGAGAAGATGGCTTTTCCACATTCCCCAAATTATTAGAGTTTTCTCCATCACCTTCTGCTCCTTGCAGGCACAGACTAACCAAACCAGAAGCATCCTTAATACCTCCTCCAGAAAAAACTCCAATAATTTCTCCATGTTTCCCATGAGACATGTCAACAGAAGGAACATCAGTCCCATCAGTTTTGACAATCTCATCTTGTAATTCTTCTTCCCTATCCAAACTATCAGATGCTGTAACAATTTTATCTGCCAGTAGTCCAGATACTGCGTCACGGTCATTTGATGATATGTGCACAACATTAGCTTTGGTTGGAGGAGACGTTCCCTGTTTGATCCCCATATCACTTGAATGATACCCATTCTCATTAGGCATAGACCAATCCGCCATATGCTTATTCCCTTGGTGAAGATTCAATATGCTAGAATTGTTGTCCAAGTTCTCCTTCACTGTGGCTTCCATCAATTGATTATCCTCAGATTCAACATGATCATCGCATGCTGAAGTCTCTTGTACATTAGATAAATTGGGCTCTTCAACCAATCCAGGAGTACAAGGAGCCTGAGCATAGTCCATTGATTCAATCTGCTAGAACGAAATAATATTTACTGACATAAAGGAAGCAATTCACTTAAATACAAGTCATGGCAATATTGAGAGTGCAAAATAACATAGAAACAATCTACACCAAAGAACTTTATTCACGACAAAGACTAAAATACAAGTCATGGCAATATTGAGAGTGCAAAACAATATAGAAACAATCTACTTCACAAAAGGACTTTATTCAAGACAAAGGACACACAAGGGAGAGAGGAAGTAATTCAAAGGCAATATAGCTTTCTTATTCTAATAAGTACCTCAATTTCTGGATTTACAGGCATCCCTTCTTGTTCTTCTTCCTTTAGAGGTGTCAATGAGTGCAAGGATGCCTGGGGATCAGCACTGTGATTAGAAGGATAAACAATGTCAGCAGCTTCTATCATTAGAACACAAGGGATAAGTTTAGATTACAAGAATAGGACAGAAGGCTAAATAATTATCAGATACTTGAAGAGGAGAAATTGATGAATTGAACATACCACGATATCACATTTCATAAGTTGTATAAGCAAGATTGAATTCAGCTACTACTCTAGGGTTTTTAACCTTAGCACACAAGCACATATGTGAATGTGCTATGCTTCATTTGACACTAGTCAAATATACTCGCACAAATGGACAACATGCATAAATATTGACAGGCTGACAAAACATAATAATTTTCAGTGCCACACAATAAACCAAGAAAGATGTATCACAAATGATGCATCTAACTGCAACAATTCGTGATATCAAGTCTCTCTCAGCAGTTATTCTTGAACTTATAACTGGGCCTATCATCTAAATTTCTACAATTTCTTAGAAAATATTTCTTATACAATTCCTTAGAAAGCACTCAAAATTTCTACAATTTCCACTGAATATACCTTCCCACAAGGACGCAAGTTACATGCAGAAAGGATACAGTAGCTTATATATCAGATGCATCCAAAAATGAAAACACAAGACTCGCTGATAACAAGAAAGAATATTGACAGGATTCCAATAAAGAAAATACTCTTAAACACAAAAACAGTAACACACCATTTCTCCAAATGTTCAAAATGCATAATGCATTCTTTCTCAAAAGCAAACTACAGCCCCAGTGGGTAAAGCCAGTGAAAGCATGAAGAGGAAACAAGAGAAGCAACAAAGTCAAAGTTGTTAGAAGGGCAAGGCTAAACAATTACAAGGGACTTACGGGCTTAAGTGAAACATACACTTCAGAGCAAAGCATAGTATATACAGAATATAAATTTTCCGATCTATCATGCAACTATCCAACAAACTAATATCGACCTTGCATTCGATGTTTTTGTAGGTAAATAGTCAGTACTTGCACTTAGCCACACTATTTTGGTTACAATCAAACTTTATGTTCCAACAGGAAATTTAAAAAAAACAAAGGAATAGAGAAAGTTTGACAGATTCCCATTAATTTGATTGACACTCCAAGAGAAAATCATTTTTCTTGGCCATCATCTTCTTTTATCATCCCATTTAACAACATAAAAGAGAATGAGATATTTTACACATTTCCCCTCTTCTATCTTCTTCTGATCCCAGCACATGTAGTCTTAAACAAGCCTAAGTAAAAAAGAGTGGAGAGGCAAAGAGAATATTTGGTTCAGATTCAGATAGTTCAGCGCACGTGCACACACACACACACACACACACAGAGGGCAATCAGAAGTCAACCTCACACCCGAATGGCCAGCTGTACCAATCTTGCTCATAAATAATTCCTGTCATCATGGAAAAGGAGATTAATGAAGATGAGATTATAATTATGATTTGACATCTTTTATACGCAGACCAAAGGTTTTACTATTCCAATGCCCCAATAGCCAAACAATTTTTTTGGGCCAGTAAATAGACGTCAAACCCACCATTGGAAATCAAGTGTAGTAAGTCATGGTAAATCAAGTCCACAAAATTTCAGCTCAATTTGGCATGCATCTCAATAGACTTCGATAAAGAAGCACCGAAATTCGTTATAAAATTTTTAGAAAATATTTGCTCCCCAGTTTTTACCCTCTTTTATAAATACAACCTATCTGCACAGAAAAACAATTGACAGACTAAATTTGGCTAGGCAAGCAAATTTCATCAAACCTACAGCCTGCAAAACTTGTACTTCTAGATTGGAAAACACTACAAAAACAATTTCAAGGTACTATTAAAGAAATGAAACTATCACACAAAACGTCAAAAAGCCCACTTTATCTAACATATAAAATGGATGAGGAAATTATTTTCATAGATGTACAGAAAATACAGAATTTCAATAAGAAATTACAAGGAAAGAGCACTTTAATGCATGCTTTTTCTGTATGTTTTTAGCCTGTAATCACTAATCACCACATGCTCCGTTATCCCCACCCACTGCATCCCAACAGTTCTCTTTCCTTCTCCATGTGATTTGTTATGTTCTTCAATTAGTTCTGAAAAATTCCTCTAAGGGTGCATACGATGAATGTTCTCTTAATTTCAAAATTCCTTCTCCACATGATTTGTTATGTTCTTCAATTAGTTCTGACAAGTTCTCCACCGGCATACAGTGAATGTTCTCTCAATTCCAGAGGGGAGGGGGAAAAGAAAAAAAAGAAAAAAGGTTTCAACTCAGAAGCAAAAGTTAGAGATGTATTGCTGAATGTAGTCATCATGTTGGAGGTACTAAAAAGATTAGACAATTATTCAACAAACTAGATTAGACAATTATTCAACAACCTAGAACATCTTCCCCCCACCCCCAAAAAAAAAATACAAAACATTGCAGGGAGCGGAAAGGGAGAAGAGGACAAAAGAGTGGAACCAACTAGGTGGGACTAGAGTATCTTGTGCCCTAGAGTGTAGAAATTGAGCCAACTTACACCAGCCACTACGTATGAAGAAACTAGTACTCATCAATAAATGCAGGACAATTTTATAATAAGCCCAGAAGAATTGTTTCCTAGGAACTGCAGTTAATGGATGATCTGCAATCTGGCTTGTAACTGTATACTTTTCATCTTTCAATTTCCTCTGATCAAGTTATACACAAATCAAGATAAAAGCTATGGTGAGTTGAAGTTAAACAGTCATTTCGTGACTAAGACTTGATCCTTTTCTTTTCTTGTGGGGTGGAAATGTAGAAAATTGGATTGTTGCATCCATGATCTTCCTAAATAAGTTATACATAACATTAATTATTCAGTTAACATATGGTATTTTGTCATAAACTTGTTGCTACTATTGCTAGGAAATTTTTTATTTTTTATTTTTTATTTTTTTCATGCTGGAACCACCACAACCAGTTTGGGAGTTTCAATAGGAAAATATATCACAAGAACTTCTCCTTTCAAGCCAAGAGAGATAAACTTTTCAACCATTCTAGAATCTATAGAGCCCAAAATAGTGTGTTTAGCTCCATCTATGCACACCTTTAGATGAAAATTTCAACACATAACAAGCTATCATAACTTTTTCCCCTTTTGAATAATAGAAAAATCACAATTTTCAGATACAACAATAAATCGAAAGCAGCATACCATTAATCATATTACCTCATCAAGGTCTAGACCTGAAGTGTCACCATCACCAAACCTCTCTGAAAACAAACAAATAAAAAGTAACAAACTCTGACAATAATGCCTTAAAAGCATCCATCAGAAGAAAAATTTTTAGCAAAGTAAGAAAAGTTTTCATATTTTCTTCGAGGCACTGCACCAGAAGGGCGCATGAATCCATTGCAAGAGTATGATAGTTTCATAAACCATATCCCCTATCAATTAGAACACAATAGTACTAACCATCCAGTCCAAACTGGGACGTCGAATAACCCACACCCTCCATGTTATCCTGAAGAGTGATCTGCTCCCTTGAACTGATGTGATGATCTACATAGTTACTGCATTAATTGCCATCAATGCGGTTAATATCAGACCAAACTGGAAAGTCATAGTATACATGATAAATAGAGTTGTTTTTACCACCATTTAAGTAAAATACAACCTAATTATGGACCAAAAGCACACGGAGCTATCATCATGTTTCTCATGCATATACGCTTAATCTCCACTATGCAAGAAAACTTCAATCTTGTCTGACTTCAAATGTAATAATTTTTAAAAAAATAAAATAAAAGTACAAAAGATGTTTGCAGATATGTCCAAAGTTTGGATGTATAGAATCATCAAGTAGTAGATGAAGTTCGCAGTATGTTAACAAAATAAGTTTGTTTTCAATAGGATAATTTCACGATAGAAACAAAATTAAATATGTCAGAACTAACCCCTGAAAAATGTCATTATCTGGCAGCTCAAAATCATCAAGGTCAAAAGTCTCTGGCAACGTGATGGAGTGATAAGGAGCCTTAGACTCTTCAGGAGGTAAATCCACAGCAGTGGAGCGGAAAGCTTGCTTGATCTTGAGCAGAGCCTCACTGCAGTCATCAAAAAGGTAATTGACCTTTCTAGAGTAGATCCTCACCACACCCAGCAAAAGATGGCTTGACAACCGCAATGCAATCGGAACATCAGGGAAAAGAATTGAATCTGTTGTAGATGAGCAGCAAAAGTTTAATAAGGATCAAACAATATCTCATAAAAAAATAAAAAAATTCAAAAAGTAAGCTCAATTTAAGTGAGTTGATTTTTTAACGAAATGTAATACATGGCAACCACAAAATGATCAGTCATTTTTTTCTTTTAAACAAAAACTTCTATACAAAAATTCAGCAGGCAAAAAAAACTCAAATTAACTGACTGTAATCAACATTCATTATCAAAAATTTTAGCTTTAGATCTTGAACAGCTTGTGAATACAAGATACATCAAAAGTCCAAGTTCCTTCTCTTTTCCTACTGCTACAATTCTGGAAATTACAATCTGCAATGGCTGGCGAAAAAAGTGATCCTATAGGAGACATGGGGAAGATATGGCAGCACATCAAGCTAAATGGATGCTTAGAATTCACATTATTTCTACCATAAATGCAAACTTGAGGCACCGGGTAAAACTTTGCATGTTCGCCTAACAAGGATGACCCTAACAAAGCACAAAAAAGGAAGAAGATAACAAAATACAGATGCACACGTAACATATAGTTTGCATACAGCATGCAATATGATCATTCCGTATTAAAAAGCCACATAAATGGAGATTGAATTTCCGGAAGGTCACCATTCAAAAAAGTTCTTTGACTGCAACAATAGCAATCATCGTGGATCAAGCCTCTCTCTCTCTCTCTCTCTCTCTCTCTCTCTCTCTCTCAACATATATATATAGAGAGAGAGTCTTGATCATATATATATATATATACACACACATATATATACATATATATATACACATATATATATCTTCACCGATTATGAGCACCAAAAAAGCCAATTAGCTAAAAATTGTAAAATTTCTCTGGTCCCTCATCCAGTCTCATTTTAACTTTGAGCGGTGCGACACAATGAGCAATTGTAGGCAAGAACAGATAACAGTTTGTACTATTTGACCTACACTGCTTTCTTTGAATGCAGTTTCAGATGCCACCCCTTTAGGCCAAACACACCCCGAAAAAAAAAAAAAAAAAAAAAAAAAACCATTAAATCCAAATGACTTTATTCCTCCAGTACAGATTTACCTTCCGATACAGTTATATAGGCTATATTCATTTTTTGAGCTCCACAAAAAGCCAATTAGCAAAATATTGTGAAGCTCCTCTGGTCCCTTAATCAGTCTTGTTCTAATTTTGAGCACCGCAACACAACGATCAATTGTAGACAAGAAGAGATAACAGCGGCATTTAGTTTGTACTATTTGATCATTCTCACTCGGATCATTCAACATTTGTATTTAAACATTAAATGACAACAAGACATGACATTCCTGGACAATCATATTTAAGGCAGCCTAGCCTTTCAATTTTGTCTCATTTTAAGCATACAAAATAGGGACAAATTTACCCAAAATCTTATCAACGATTTAATTTCAACCAATCTGGTAAAGATTCTTTAATTTTCACTGCAAATGAAAAATCTTGCTTATTGTTCACATAGTTCAAGAAAACATATTAAATAAATCCAACCTGCCATGGGTAATAAACCTTACATCTAACAACACCAAAAACAGGAGATATTTTTAGCACTGATTTTTTGAATTAAAAAGATGCCATTCCTCACAACCATCTACAAAACAGCAATGTAGCAAGAGGTCGTACTAACGCATCTCTTTCTCAAAACTTTTTCATCAGTAAAAAAAAATGCACAACAGAATTTGTAAATGTTACTACAATTTCATTTTTCACAATTTATGCGATTGACACATCTTGTTCTCAGACTTTTGGCCAGTGCGAAACATGCATAACATTTTATTCGTGATATTTATGCTCAATATCCCTCATCAATAATTTGATAAACATAATCATTGTCCATAAATAATCAGCAAGTGATATACTAGCTTAAGAAATAACCATACAAACAAAATAGAAAACGCTGGTATGTTTTCACAAGCTGAAGCTATAGTAATTGCTTCCACAAAACGAGCGCATCAAAACTGCCACCTACAAATATTGATTGACGACAAGATATGCAGCTCTCATGAAAAGTTTAAATAATAATCAAGGACGTAAAAATCAATATGGGACGGCATTTCTTAAATCAAGGCATCATTCATGCATTATGTGCACTGAAAGCAGTACAAAGATAGGTTTTCAGCAAATTGCACCATCCAAATGCATGGATTTCTTTCTTACTACAATGAAGTAAAATTACAGGTAGATTCATAACACGTAAATGCACAAGGATACATACATTAACATAGCATAGTCTCCCAAACCTAATAATATACTGGCTAACTTTTAAAAAACAGCCATCTTCGTTCATTCTGGTAGCTAGCCATTTCAATCTGCTCTATTACTCCCGCATCACACTTCTTTAGAAACCATAGTTCTTCTCATCTATAAAAATATGTAAACAACTAATTCACAGAAACTAACTGCACCAACATTTCTAAGAGCACGTATAAGAAAACTAAGACAGATCAAAAGACACCAGCAACGAAAAATACTTACCTACGGATACACCAATATCAGTATCAGCCACCTGATTCTTTCGAAGCTTGCGCTCCAAATGTGCTGCTATCCATATGGTTCCTAAAGGACCCTTTTTTGCCAATATAAATTGTGAGTAGAACATCTTTCCTGGCCCACTCTTTCCCTTCCTTCTCCAAAAGTTTCAAACTTTTATACAATAAAAACAAAAACTTCCAGTAATTCTCCAACCACCTTTCATACACCTTCAATCACAACAGAAAACCCATAATTTACAGTTTCATTACTTCATAAACAGAAGAAATGCCCCAAAAAAAAAAAAAAAAACCCAAACCCTTTAAATCAAAAACCCAAAATTTAATCGCTTCAATCAGGACCAGCCATATGCAGAATTACTTCAAAAAACACCTCAAGACTCATAATTCCACCAAAAACCCTAGAATTCAAAAACCCAAAAAACCCCAAATTGCTACCCCTGAGCTAGGGTTTGTGCAGCAAATTCACAAAAGTCAAAAAAAATCCCAAATTAAAGCTAAAAATTGAAACTTGACTTGGAACTAAGCAGCTGCAAGCTTCGCACGCTCTAATTATCAGCTTCGATAACTGAAATCGAACTTCGAATAACTAGTAGACAACAACAATATATTACAAAATATATGCATACAACTGATCTGTATGTATGGGTAGAGAGAGAAAGTGAAAGAAGAAGCAAGTGGTGCGTGTTGTGTGTGTAATTTGATCCGAGTAAAATGAGAAGCTCTGGTGTTTCCGATACGCTTTGATTTTTTTTGTTTTTTTTTTTTTTGGTTTTTTTTTTTTTTTTTTTTTTTTTTGGTTTGTCTCGGAAGCGCCTCCGTTTTCGAATTTTAAGATTTTCGAACTGGGATCAAGTGTACAGCACGTGTGCGTCTGAATTAACGTGGCACCCCCTGATTGCTGACTACGATGCAAGATTTGATGATTGGGAATTTAAACGGTAGAGATCTGGTGATAATGTACGACGTATCGTTAGGTACTATTTGTAGTGTGCTGCAGCCTATCCTCGTCATGACAGTACAGTTGCTGCTATTGGTGTGTGACTAATGACTGCTACCCTAACGACACGATTTTGTGCTTTTTCCACCTTATTTTCCGCAAAATTATCTATTTTTGGAAGAGTAATAAAGACTCTCCGGACGACTTTTTTTCTTTTGAGGTTTTAAGAAAGATTTATTGTAACATTTTTTAGGCATATGGTTGTGAAATAAAAATATTGTGTTTGAAAAAATTAACAACATTAACAGAGTATATGGATGAATTCTTTTGGAAAAATTTTTAGAAAAATGCTATTTTGACATTTGTTGATAAATATATAAAACGGATTCTAAAAAAATGATTTTTGGAAAAAATGTTAACAAAAACGCCCTAAATATTTTAAAGAAATAAAGATGCATTTGAGGGGAAAAAATAAAGAATGGAGAATATTTTTCTAAGGGTATTGTATAATAATGCTTAAGTGGCAAAAGATAATTGATGAGGGGTGTTTTGCAATTGGTAGTTGGCAATAGCAATTCCATATTACAATGTACATACACAGACGAAAGTGTATACATAACAAATGCAAAACACAACGAATTTACATTTTCTTTTGTAAATTGTTTCTTATTTATAATTCCATTTGTTCAAATTCAAAATCATTAAATCTTCGGTCTAAATCTTACTCTATACAATATGTGATTGCAGAGCTCCCCGCTCCAAAATAACAAAAGTATAGATTAAGACCTAGTTTGGGAGTTTCGGAAAGAATCAGACGTATTAAACATAAGAAATCACATGAAAGTAAATGGAAATAGAATGTTTTGTTTACTTTAAAAACAAAAACAAAAAAAGAGGTTCATTATATATATATAAAAAAATTTTGGTCTTTACAACTCTCATTTTCATGTTCTTTGAGAGTAAAGTTACTATTATATAAGGTTGAAAGGTGAACCAAGTTACTCAATACTAAGATCGATTTTTATTAAGTAAGAGCTACTTTGAATTTGGTTTGTTAACTAATCAAGTTGATTTTAATAAGATTTAACATTTGCTAACTTTGTTCGTTTGACTCAAACATCAATAAGCATAAAACAAAAAATTTGTATGTAAAAAAATTAAATCACTCGATCTCAACATAAATTTGACTCGATGAAAATTCATTTGAGTTCGACTCAAAAAAAATAAACAAGTCAAATTTGAACATATATTAAAACTTGTTAAAACACACGTATCCAATGTGTCTAAGGAGGATAAGCTAATACGGGAATGGGAAAGGAATGAAATCTTTATGGTGAAATTAGGTTATAGGTTGGCTGCGAATTTAACTAAGCAAGCTAAGCTAGTCCTCAAACTAGTACCACATGTTCTATCAGTGACATTTATCCTTTGTTTAAAACCTTGTGGCAGTTGAAGCTATATGTGAAATTTCTTTTTTTTTTTTCTGAAGATTGATTCATAATATTTGCCCTACTATGACTGCTCTTTTTAAAAGGGGGTGTGTTAAATCTCTAATTTGTCGAAGATGTGGTGATCAACAGGAAACAATTGAACATTTGTTTTTTTGAATGTGAGACTTCTAGAAGGGTTTGGCATTGCTCTTCTTTAGGATTCAAATTTCAGGAGGAAAACAAAATATCATTTCAAAAGTGGGCTTGTGCCTGGTTTCGGGAAGCTCCTGGTAACGAATTGTTGGTTCAGACAATTATTATTTTATGGAATATATGGATCTCAAGGAACAGGTTTATATGGAATGATTTTGAGTTTAATCCGATCACGGTATGGTGTCAGGCTCAGAATGTGATCAGGGAAAATTTAGGCCTTTTTCGAGGCTCAATGCTGATTGATCAAATTCAAAAACCAATTGATAATGTTAAACTCTTTGTAATAATTTTTGGTAATTCTACACAAACCAAAGCAAAATGAATATGTCACAATTATTATTGACGGGGCATTTAACAGTCAGACTGCAAAGGCAACGGTTGCGATGATTTTTAAGGATTCACATGATACCCACATTTGGACCAGAGTCTCACCAATATTTGCTTCGTTCGCTTTCCAAACAGAGGTTATAGCATGTTTAATGGTCATTTCGCTTTCTATCCAATATGGTTTTCCAAGTATTTGCATTTTGATGGATTGCTTGATGCTGGTTAAGGGGTTAACTAATAGTAATCTTATTCCTTATAAGCTATGTAATATTTTTCATGATATCATCTTTAAATCCTCGTGTTTATTCCAACTCATTATTCTGCCCCGGGAAGGCCCAGACCAAGTCGGTTTAGCATACTCTCTTGGAGCATGCATGCAAGAAACCTATGTATTTCCCACCAAAAAAAAAAAAAAAAAAGAAACCTATGCCGGACAAGAAAGTTGGTTAGAAATCCGCCATAAAAGCGCGCCACGTTGTTATCTGTGGAAACTTTTTGAAGCTCACCGGGGATCCATCAATTCCTTTCTTTATTGGCACTTTAATCCTTTGTTGCCACCAGTCCACCATTGTCATCACTAGCCGACAACAGAAAAAGATCACTTTTTTTCCTTATTCTATCCTTCCGCACTTGCTTCAGCCACCAGGCATTCCCCCTCCAATCCCACTTTTTTTTTATTATTAAGGAATATACGTCACAGATCCTACAATTTCCCACCGCCCATTGAATTGTTTCCACCAGATACTCGAGAAAAGATCAGACTTTTAATCAGATTCTGAAAAGCTGGTACTGAAATACTCTGATTCTGATAGAGCCCAACTGCCAAGCATTTTGGAGGAGGAAATTAAAGAGAAAAAATGGTTTCTTTAATTGAGATTAATGAAGAAAGAGGGGGGAGGAGGAGGAACAGAGGCGGTAAAGATAGTACTAATGGTACCAGCGCTGATGCACAAAGTACTCCAACTAGTTCAAGCACCAGTAGTAGCAGTAGTGGTGGAAGTGAGAAAATGAGGAAATTGTTGTTGGGAATTGGGTTTTCGGTGCAGGGGTTGAGGTGTTTTCCATGGTTGGGTGTGAATTTTTTCTTAAAAGATGGGCTAAAAGTAGATTCTGCTACTTTGCAGATTCTTCAAAATTCTGCTAATTTGCCTATGGTTGCTAAGCCCTTTTATGGCGTCATTTCTGATTCATGCTACATTTTTGGCCAGCATCGCATTCCCTACATTGCCACTGGAGGTACTAGTAATAGATTTTTTGTGGCCCTTTTATCTTTTCATTATTTTTTTAGGCTATTTTATTTTATTATTTGCTTGTTCTGGTCTTTGGTTTGTTGCAAATTGCTGTGCTTGTTTACAATATTTTAACTCTTAATCAGTTGGAATGAATGTCAAATTAAGGGATTGGATATGCATATTATACACCAATTTTTTGATCAAGAAACTATGGGAAGCTTGCCTTGAGATCCATGAATCCATTTCTTTATTTGCGGTGAAGTGCTGATGTAATTCTGTTGATACCAATTCACTGCCGCAACAGCTAGCTCATAAGTATTCAATCACTGGAATCTCACTACCTTTTCATTAGCAAATAGACGTTCCATTTCTAACAGATCCCAAATTTCTGGAAGGCCTACTAATAAAATGGTCCCAAGAACAGTCTCAGTCCAGCATTGGGTCACTGCCAATCAGCACCAACCCATGTAGCCAAGACTCTGATTCTGATATAAGCCCGAGTAATAGTACTTGCTATAATTAATTGTAAGTTTGAAGAAAGAAAATAACAAGCAAAAATGGTTTCTTGATCTCAAACTAACAAGGAAAGGGATGGGGGGAGGGAGGAGGTGCAATAGTAACGGTACTACCAATTCCAGAGAACTGATAGCGTTGCTCCTGACATGCAGAGTATTGCTTCTAGTAGTAAGAAGAGAGAGGAAATGAGGGATTTTTCTTTTGGGCAGTAGGTGGCGTTCAGGGATTTCAGTTTTGTTCGTGGCTGGCTGTGAATTTTTTTCTAAAGGATGTACTAAGAGTGGACCCCTCTGCATGTAGATCCTTCAGAGTTCTGCTTATTTCCCTATGGTTGCCAAGTCCTTCTATGCAACATCTCTTATTGTTATCGTATTTTTTGCTGGCATCATATTCCCTATATTGCTATTGGAGGTAACACAATTGCTTGGATTTTCTTTCTTTTTCCATCAACCCCCCCCCCCCCCCCCTCTTTGTTTTTCCACTTATTGTTGTAACAACTTTTTGAAGGCTTTGGATTTTTGTTTATAGATAAAAATCAATTGGGAAGACGAATTAAGGAAGATAGTGATATAGGTTACCTAACATCCAGTGTACTGAATCTTTAAGGTTGTGGTGTTCTTTTATGTAGATCTGTTGGGACTTGGAGAAAATTTAAATTGTTAAAAAGTTGGTAGATGTGACATATAGACTTAGTTTGACACATCCAGTTTTGAAGTCTTAAAACAACAACATGGACAGTTCAGAAAACACATGAGAATTGGTTGCATGATTTAGAATGGAGCTCAACTTTCAGCATTTTTGAATGGTTGTAGTGCTGGTTTTAACGTATGAATTACTGGAATCTTAATCCCAAATTGTGTACAATGATTGCTACATTCATCAATAATGCTCTTTGGTTTTAAAAAAAAAAAAAAAAAAACTATTAGTTTACTTGAAGAATGACTAGTGCAGACATAATTTGTATTCAGAAAAAACAAGACTTCATCATTATAAATGTGACAATAAAATAAATCTGAACTGTCAAATTGATGGCTTCATTATCAACTGATCAAACAGTATCTTCCATGCCTCATCACATAACACAATCAACACTTGTATTCTCAATCCATCATCAGGTTAGTATTTGAAACTAGCCCACTTGCCTGCAAATGGAAGGTGAGAAAGGTAAGGTAAGAAAAGGAAAGGAAGTAGCAAATATGATTGAACCTTGGCATAATAATCTAATTTCACTGCCATGGGTGAAAAATACTAATGTCTCATTGTGTCAATAAGCAGGAATGAGGTGAGGCAGGCTCTTATCATTTCTTTAACTTTCTGAGGTTGAAATCTTTCAAGTTCTCATTGCCCTTATTTCTGTTAAAGTGCTTGAATGAAACTTACATGCTGTTTTGCAGTGACAAAATTAGAGCTCTAGGATGGAAATGAAAGTGATTATCAACAGAAATTTTTTGTTTCCATACTCTATAACTCCAGTGCAGAGTTCCCTTATTTCTTCTTGAATTTAGTGCAAAGTCTTGAATTAAGGAAAGAAGCTTTGTAAATTTTAAGGCATGGTTTCTTGATGTCTCTTGTGTAGACTTTAATTCCTGCCTTCTGTGTGCTGACTAAATGTTTATCCTGCAGTTGCTCTACAGGCAATTTCTTGGCTTGCTATAGCATTTCTTTCCAAAACTAGTATCTCATTCTTCATGGTTACCTTTAATCTCCTCCTTGGGAATTTTGGTGCTTCAATAGTGGAAGTTGCCAATGATGCTATTGTTGCAGAGACTAGTAAACAGCCTGTTTCCTCAAAGAACTTGAAACCATCTTCCTCTGGTGAGCTTCAATCATTTGTTTGGATGGCTTCTGCCATTGGTGGAGTTCTGGGAAACCTTGTAGGTGGTGTTGCTATTGACAAATTTTCTCCTCAAGTAATTTTCTTCACGTTTGGAATTATCCTCACAATCCAGTTTCTTGTAACCACTTTCATTCATGAAAGCTCTCTAAACCTTCCAAAGACTCCCTCGAGTATGGGAATAAAAAAACAACTTCTGGAACTCCAATCTGCGCTACAAAAACCTGAGATCTCATACTCAGTATCTTGGTTTGCAGGAACTTATGCTATAATTCCTTCCCTGATAGGCTCTATGTTCTACTATCAAACAGAACATTTAAAGATTGAATCATCAGTCTTGGGGATCTCAAAGGTAATCGGGCAGGCAGCAATGCTTCTCTGGGGTGTCATTTATGAGAAATACTTCAAATCTGTACCCCCAAGAAAAGTAATCTCATCCATTCAGGTTACCCTGGCCTTCTTCATGCTATCGGACATTTTGTTTGTGAAGGGCATATACAGAACGTTGGGATTTCCAGACTCTCTTTATGTGGTGGTTTTCTCAGGAGTTCTTGAGGTTTTATTCTTTATGAAAATTCTTCCTTTCTCTGTATTAATGGCTCAACTCTGCCCACCAGGTTGTGAGGGATCTGTTATGGCATTTCTCATGTCCTCTGTTGCCCTTGCACTTATAGTGAGTGGATACTTTGGCGTTGCGCTTGCATCATATCTCGGGGTCACTGGAAACGACTTCTCAGCCTTCCAACTTGCCCTTCTTATACAAGCAGCGTGTACACTTCTACCACTTTATTGGTCGTACTATGTTCCTGATACTGTGAAATCCAAGACGAATGGCAAGGAGCTGTAAGAGATTCAAGTTGAGTTGCAGTCATAAAGTCAAGGTTGAGCCTTTGTAGGAGCAAATCCACCATTTTTTTTTTTTTTTTTTTTGAGGAACTCCTTGTATCATAGATATAGGCAATTGGTGGATCCAACTGAATTTACATGAGTGTTCTTTGATGTATGTTTGTCCTCCAAATAAATAAATTGTGTGGTATTGACTATAATAACGCAGATAATTAAAGTCAGTGACGTCTAGTATAAGAAAAAGGGACTGAGAAGATGAATATGAATTTAAACAGAGCATGTTAATAGTTTGAAAATATTAAACTACTTATTTTATAAATAAAAAAGAATAACGGAGATAAAACTTGAAAATAAAGGTGGGAATGCCAGTTCTTGGCTATTTACCATTTTCATTAGTTAGTTACACACCTGTTTATCTCTAGCATTCTTTGAAAATACTAAGATTTTGAATGGATCACGCACTAAACGGGCGGATAGAAGCTTTATTAGGTTTTTTCGACAACTATTCTTGATTGTTTAATGAGGATAAAAAAGAATAATCAAGATGCCTAAAAGCATTTTGGTTTCAGAAACCTGATAGTCTGGAAAATGCTTTATAATAGATAAATATTGATTTTATATATAATTAGTTATTTTCAAACATTAGAATTTGATAAGTTTAATCATTTTAGGTAAGTTGAGAAGACATTCAATCGAATTTTGAGTTATTCAATAGGGATTGTAGAAATAGGGATTGTAGAAGAAATAGTGGTTGTGCCTAATAAAGAATCACATAATTGTTATAGGTTATCTAATTGAGAATATTTTTATTAATGTTTTAAGTAGGATTGTTAAGTTCTTGTCCAATCCAACCAAACAATAAAAATATGTGACAAATGCAAGGTTAGAGATCCAAACACAGTTCGTCCCCTGAACCAAAAATGTTTAAAAGTCATCAACCCAAACTATCTTTAGCAGGTAATAGCATAGTAACCTTGTACACATTGTAAAGAAATTCCTCAAATAATTTGTTAATTATTTTTTTTAAAAATTACTTTTTAGCCACGTTTTTTAACAGACTTTTTTGCTAACAAGTATATTTTTCCAAAATATACTGCAATAGTATTTTTCTAAAAAAAATCCAACAAACTTAATCCACATACATTGAAATTTTTAAGAATTTTTGCCTTCAAAAGAAAGAAAAAAAAAAAAAGCTGATTGGACGAATATTCTAGCCGTGGCATTCAGAACCAACGGTTGGTAGATTATTCATTTTTCTTTTCTTTTTTCTTTTACCAAATGCTTTGGAGAATTTCAGTCAAAATAACCTTTTTTGTTTTTTTCACCTTCCTCTTTAACCTTTGAAAAAAGCCGTCATCAGTCATCAGTATCTGTGGAAACACACAGTCACACACTTGTTGGATTGGTGGGGGTGGCCTTCTGACTCTCTAGCCTCTCTCTCTTGATCATCAAGAAAGATTATGACGGCGAAATGCTCAAGTTTTCCTTCAGCATCAATGGCAAATGCTTTAAAGCCCTTCCAAACCATTAGTGGCATTCAACAGCTCGCCGAATCTCGTCAATTCAAGGTACTCCACCTGGGCTGGAATAGAATAGACTGTTTCATTCTAAGTTTTGATTATTTATCAGCTCAGATTGTGATTATTCGGTATTTGAAATGTAGGAAGATATTTGACTGGATTTCTTTAATTTCTTGGTTGGATTTACATAATTAGTATCTGTGAATTTATGGTTATTAATATATTGTTTTTCTTTTTTATGATAGTAGATTTTATTTCATTGAGTTGCTAAGGTTTGATGGTTCTAGTCTAAAATGAAGTGAATTTTCTAGGACATTATTCATTAATGGCAGGAAAACTAGTATAATCTCGTGCATTGCATGGATACTACACTTAGCACGTCTTGAAACTATACCGCCTTTAAATTGTATATTAGTATAGATTAGTTTCGGATGTGCAATTGGCGTTTTGTAATTATAATGTCTGTGCAGGGTTGGTTATTGGATCAGTTTGGAGTTCTGCATGATGGGAAAAAACCTTATCCTGGGGCAATTTCTACATGTATGTTTTCATATTCTACTAGTTTTCAGATTCTGGTAAGCTTTTCTGACGTGTTTTACTGTGTAATCCGGCTGTGAAAAGAAAGATTTGAATAATTATCCATTCCATTTTTCTATACTTTGTGATTTATGTCAGTGGAGAAGTTGGCCAACCATGGTGCTAAGATGGTGATTATAAGTAATTCCTCAAGACGGGCATCTACGACTCTGGAAAAACTTAAGAGCCTTGGATTTGATCCCTCGCTTTTTGTGGGGGCTATCACTAGTGGAGAGTTAACGCATCAGAACCTTCAAAGGTTAATCACTCTATCGAAGTGCTTGAATTTGACTAGTTTCATGTAAATATATGAAAATGTTAAGAGCCGTGATTTACTTATATGTAAATATATGAAATTGTTTATGGCTTCTAAAATTGGACTTATAGGATTTCTGTTCCTTTATAAAGTAAGTAAAAAGTTATGTTCATTCCATTTGATTTTGTGTTGAATATCTGCAGCACAGGGCCATTGATTTTAAGTTTTTTTGCATACCTTCCATGGTTGCAGTTGGATGTTGGGTTGTTCAGCTGATAAAATTTGTAGTTGAAGCTTCTTTCCTTTTTTTTTGTTTTTTTTTTTTGAATTAATTCTTTATAGTTCTCTGCTGTTCTGTATGAACAGTTGGCAGTTCTACTCCATTGGTGCATGGATTACTAAAAGAGTCCAGCCATGCTTTTCATTTTTAGCTCCATAAAATGAAAAAATAAGATTGCTCAATTTGTAAAATATCTCTAGAAATTTAATTTTTGAATTTTGAATTAGGAGAAATCTCTATTCGTGCAATTATGCTGGAGCATTCATTCAATATCGGAAATGACTTGTACTTAGATACATGTGTGTTTGAGGAACTATGAACCAAGATCAAAAGCTTTTGTTGTTATCATGAGGCTACTTATCTAGAAATCTGTTTTTCAGCTTGATACGAGGTCATGATACTAAACAAGTGTGTTTGCCAAGAATGTTTTTGTCCTCTCAAGTATCTTAATCAATTTATTACGCTTAAAGGACCTGCTGTCATGGTGAAATTCAAGCATACTGAGTTCATCTTTTAATGTTGTGGAGTTATAATCTTGGTTTATGATATTCAAGATTTACCTTTTTCATTGCTATGCTCTTGTTTGACATTCTTTTTCCATCCATCTCCTATGAATAGGAGAGATGATCCATGGTTTGCTGCTCTAGGAAAATCGTGCATTCATATGACCTGGAAGGATAGGGGTGCTATATCTCTTGAGGTATAATATATTATAAACTTCTGTGGATGTAGTTGCTTTTTGAAATCTAGATCACCAGTTTCTTTTAGTTTTTAGTTGGTTTTTTCCTAGGTGTAATATGTTTCTCCATTACATGCTCTTAACGTCTTCTACCTATCTTCTTCCAGATTATGAAGGCTATACATCTTATTCACGAGAGGGTTGATAAAAGTTAGAGAACTTTATTAGCCAAATTTCGTTATAAATGTGTTTAGGGTAGTTGAGGGTCACTGAAAAGTAGTGGGAATCAAAAATGAAAAGACAAGAATAAATTCAGTGATGAGAAAGGAGGAGAAAGAAAAGGAGGAATCCTCTTTGCAAATTATAGGCCTAGTACCATTATTGGCTTGATATCCACTAGTTAAAGCTAAAATGATCCTACACAATTGTTTATCAGCTTCTTAAGTATGTCCTAAACTATACTTTACCAGTAAACTGGAAGCACTGACAAGAGAATTTGAAAATTTTTATGAGCTTCAAAATGGCACTAGACTTCAATGGAAAGTAAATGATTATCTTGACGAATCTGTGACTTGATCTCTGAATCAGGGCCTGGGATTACAAGTTGTGGAAAATGTTGAAGAAGCTGATTTTATTCTAGCCCATGGAACTGAGGCTTTGGGGCTTTCTTCTGGAGCTGCAACTCCCATGAACCTGGAGGATCTTGAAAAGATACTTGAGGAGTGTGTTGCTAGAAGTATTCCTATGGTTGTAGCGAATCCTGATTTTGTGACTGTTGAGGCCAGAGATCTGCGGGTGATGCCTGGTAATGGAGATATATGGATCTCTCTCTCTCTCTCTCTCTCTCTCTCTCTCTCTATATATATATATATATATATATCTCCCTCTCTCTACACACTGCCACATACTTTTTGGTGGAATTAGCTGTTTGAATTGGTTGAAATTGGGGGTTTAGTTTGCTCTAGTTCCTTTCAGGCTTGTATGATAGTTATTGAGTAATGGTCTCAATTCCTGATGAAAATTTTCAAATTGCTTATCCTCCTTTATACTTGTGGCACCAACTTAAGTCGATTAGATGCTGCTCATAGACACAAAATGAACTCATTCTTTAAATGGATGCCATGGGATGCATGAGTGAAGATTAAAGTTTAGGGCAAAATTTGATTCCTATTGCTAATTAATTTCTTCGTCATGGCAGATTTTCACTGTATGAGTCTCTCCCTGTTTTTCTTCTCCTCCCTTTCTCCACCTGTCTCTTTATATATACCTGTACACGTCTCTTGCACTTAGGAATGTGAAATTGCAAGTAACGGATTTTTGATATATTTTTAACAGGAACATTGGCTGCCAAATATGAAACACTTGGTGGTGAAGTAAAATGGATGGGAAAGCCTGATAAGGTAATCTTCTTAAACAGGGAAACACTTTCCACTTGTTCATTTTTGTGGTAGTGTTGTTTCGGTGCAAGAATTTTTGAGTTGGGTGCTGCAGAGATCATGTTTACTTGCATGCTTAACAATGCTCAGAGCAGCACAAAAGAGAGGATGTAGAATTGTCTGGGTAAACCTAACCTTATTCATTCTTGCTGGGTGAGAGTGTAAATATTATGGCTGTTTCTGAGTTTGCTTGCCTTTATTCGTGCTAAAAGCAATGACACCAAAATTAGGCATGAAATTATGGTGGATCTACTTTATCAAAAAGTTTTTAATTAAGGAAGCTGATAGTATCAAACAATAAAGTATTAAATAATCTGGGGGAATGCTGAATGAACATATAATTGTAGAGTCGTTAGTTATTATTCATGCTATTAAAGAAAAAGACAATCAATAAAGGAAGAAATGGGGTGAGACCAACTAGGACTAGTTCATTGAATTGTTATAGATCTAAATATATTAATGGCGTTCCCTGGCCCTTAATTTCATCAAACCTTGGCTATTAATTAGCAAGTCATATTGATATTTTATGATTATGTGAAGCCTTGATTCCTTTTATATCTCTTGGTCTCTCCTGGTGTCTGCTTTCGCTTAGACAATTTTGTGTGGCGTTGTTTAACTGTATTTTTTCTTTCTGTGTCTGTATCTAATTTGCAAGTGCTATTACACGGATGTTCTAATGATACCAGATCATCTATGAAGCAGCTGCAGTATTGGCTGGTATAGATGTTTCACAGTGTATTGCTATTGGAGATTCTCTGCACCACGATATAAAAGGTGCCAATGCAGCTGGTATCTGTTCCGTGTTTGTCACTGGTGGGATCCATGCAGCTGAACTTGGACTTACTACCTTTGGAGAAGTTGTAGATGATTCTTCTGTGCAAGCTCTTACCTTAAAATACGATGCTTATCCATCATATGTGTTGCCTTCATTCAATTGGTAATCTCTATAATGGTGAGTCGCTTTTCTTGATAAAAGTGCAAGATTTTGTTGGCTAGCATCTCTCCCCCTTATCTTTACTAAAAGCTCAAGTTCAAAGTAGTGGAAATAGGGGCTTTGTTTGTTTGACACTATTTTTTAGAAACATGTTTTTCAGAAACTTCAGATAGGTTTTTCAACCACCTTTTTATCTCACATTTACATTTATCGAGAAAAATCTTTAAAACAACTATAGTAATGTTTTCTAAAAAACACCTTAAAAGACACTCATCCAGACACAGTCAGGATTTCGTTGGAATTCTTGGGAATATAGATTTTTGAGGTAAGAGTCGGGTTTAAAAGGAGAAGTAATTATGGTAAAAATGAACTGGTTCCTTTACTTGGGTGCCGAGACAACTTCCACTTAATGTGTCAATTTAGTTTATTAAAATTGTACTGGCTTATTTCTACTAGATTACAACTGCCACCTCACCCATAATTTCTCTAATCAACGACTAGAATCAGCTTATCATTTGGATTTGATGGAATGGGAGGGAAATTGAAGGAGGAGAGGAATAGGGAGGGATAAGACTATGCGTGTTTGTGCTTATATTGATTAGGGAAAGAGACGAATTAGGTTTGGTTATTTTATGCTGGATAGGTTTCCATTCAAAGTAGGTGGAAATGGAGGAAAAGGAAACTTAAGATTTAATGAAATTATTTGTTTAACCTAAAATATCCTTTGGGCCTAATCTACAAATTAAGTTTTGAATTCAAATGCTAAGCAAACATGTAAATTGACGTGATACTTTCATATTTCTTTCTTTTCTCTTCCCAAACAATTATTTACAATAAGTTTGGGAGTTTATAATAGAAAGGAAAAGAAGAGAAGGGGAAGGGATGAAAAGAAATTAACTCTTAGTATGAGTGTGTTTAATAGAAAGGAAAAGAAGGGAAGGGGGATGGATGAAAAGAAAAGAAGAGGAGGGGAAGGGATCTTCCCTTCCCTTTCTTTTCCTTTGCTTTCTGCCCAATTTTGGACAGAAAGTTTTTAAAGAAAGAATGGGAGGAGTTTTCCTCCCAAATTCTTTCTTTTCTTTCCCTCTCTCCAACTCCCAAACACAACCATTCTTCCAAACTTTTTTTTTATTTCTTTTTTCTCTAACTGCCAAACAATCAAACCTTTTCTTTTCCTTTCTTTTCTCCACAAATCCTTGCTCCCAAACTAGCTGTAAAAGAAGGAAAGGGGATCTTCCCCTTCTTTTCCTTTCCTTTGCTTTCTGCCCAATTTTGAGCAGAAAGTTTCTAAAGCAAGAATGGGAAGAATTTTCTTCCAAATTCCTTTATTTTCTTTTCCTCTTGTTAACTTCCAAACAATGGCATCCTTCTCAACTTCTTTCTTTTCTTTTCCACCCTAACTCCGAAACAATGAAACCTTTTCAATAACTTTCTTTTCTCCTCAAATCCTTCTTCCCAAACAAAGTATTAGTCTTTCTTTTCTTTGTCTTCCATCTTTAATCCAAACAAGATAGATGAAAACCACTTTCCTCCACTCTCATTTCCTTTCTTTTCCATTTGGGTGATGTCATTTGCTTTCCTTTCTTTCAATCTAAGCTGTTAATTCCTGTGGACACTGGGCCTCTGGCTCTCTGTCTGTGCATATGTATCCATGCTTGGTGGTCTACGTGCTACCAAAATGTCAATGATTAGCATGATTGCACCTATTTTTCTTAATTCTGACCTTTGAAAATCCCTCAGGATTACATAGTTCTTATCTGAGAAGATATTTACTCGCATCATTCCTGCATTTACAGGTTTCACAATAGAGGTTTCACTGGTGAAGACATTCGTTACCACCAGTGTTATGATCACAATTTTTTTAGCTCTCTTCAGAGCCTGTATCACATTATCTAATCTACAGAACAAGCCTGCAGCTTTGAGATCACTCCCAAGGGGTTCATCTCCATTCACATCCTTGATTTGTTGAGGCCAGTTGTTCACGATATGGCAATTCACAATAAAATGTCTGCAAACCAGAAGCTGCAGATGTAAATTGTTCCTCAGGAGGTTTGCATAGTTGATTGCTTCAAGCTTTGCTTCCTATTTGACTTGGCATTCCCTGGTGTAATAGTGCAAGAAGAAGCTTACTCTTTTAGCCTGTCAATGCTAGATTACTAGCAATATATTGCAATATATAATTTTGATTATTAGTTGACTTCTCAGCATGACTGTGGCAGCTTAGCTGACTCGTGTTTAAAAGTTCACAATTATAAATATTTTTCAGATGCTACCTTCAACTGGGGAAGTGCGACGGAATGAGTGACTAATCCAGTACAATTCACTGTACCAAGTCAATTTATACGCCAGATACATTTTTCATATTATGAGTGAGTTCAACATAGTTTGTGCCAAAAATAGAGGGGAGCACCACTATGACTGATGTTTATTATTATCAATGACTAACTGGACAAGATAAAAAAATCCTGCCACTGCACATTTTGTTTCTTTGCTGCATTTTTCAAGTTGCTGTGTTTAATCAGGGGTACTAAAAGATTAGTACATTTCCCAGTTTCACGTTATGGTTGACCCTTTGGTTTCTATTGTGACAGACATACAACTAAAATCAAGATATTGCAGTTAAGGAACGCAAGTGCTCAAGAACCCAGCCTTCCTATTGCTTTCAGAACTCTTCTTTCCACAGGCTGACTGAAATACCCAACTCCACGTTTGGTACGTGAAAATGGGATGGAATGAAATGGTCTTTCTAACTTGTCTATTTCATTCTTGTGTTTGGTATAGACATTTTAAGTTGAAAACTCCTTTCACATCTGGAATGTCATTCCAGCTTTTTCTTGGAATCTCATTCTTCAACAAAATCTAAGGAAAGATTTTTTCAACTTTATCCTGCAAAGGCCTTGAAAATAAGACTCAATTTTATCTCTCACACATTTTTTCTACTAATTTTTTTATCTAGTATACATTCACTAATTTTTATTTTTAAAATTTAAAAAATATTAAATTTTTAATAACTTCTATTAATAATCTTTTATGATTTTTAAATCACAATTAGTTTAGTATATGCTTAGAAATTTCTTTCTTTTTGGCTATAAAAATGTTTAAAGTACTATTTTAAATTTTATGTGAATGTGTAAAAACTGAACTTTTGATTAATTAAATTAAATTGTGAATGTAGCTTCATTATTAATTTTTTTTCACATTTTTAACTATAACGGTAATAATTATAAAAATTTTAAAATTAATTAAAGAGTATGATTGATTTAAATTTAGCAATAATATTAAAAATTTTCAAATTAAAAATATTAAAGTCTTTTGTAGATATAGAATTACAAACAAACAAAATAAAAATAGGGATAATTACAGAAACCTCCCCTGAGGTTTCTGACAATTTCACTTGGCACCCCTTAAGTTTCAAAAATTACACAAACCTCCCTTACATTTATTGTTTTAGTAACAAGACCTCCCTTATCAACATAAGTTTTAAATGAAAATCCAATTTTGCCCTTCTTAATATAAAAACCAAAAAAATAATATATATATTTTTTACCACTTGAACTACCGCCACCAACTTCATGAACACCGCCATTAGCAACCACAAAACAATCTCACCAACACCGGTACACCACTGCCAACTAATTAGGAAAATAAAAATAAAAAATTCATCTTGTTTTTACCACTTGAACAACAACCACTACACCACCATATCACGCTAGCTCCATTTTTATCAGTTACTACCATCACAAACAACCGTATTATAGAGGCAAAATTCATAAATATTCCCTAACAAGACATCCAAATCTATTTACCCAAAACCAATTATATATTAGTAACTTTGTAACTTCCAAACCCTAAATTCATAAATCAATTTGCAAATAATAATAAGAATAATAAGTCAAGGGTTATTATAGTCATTTTAAGTGGCCAGGGGAGGTTAGTATAATTTTTCAAACCTCAGGGGTGCTAGGTGTAATTGTCAGAAACCTCAGGGGAGGTTTCTGTAATTATCCCATAAAAATATGATATATTCTAGTGCAAAGATTTAAGGACAATTAAGTCAAATAAATATATATTTTATTTCATTCTAACACTTAAATATGATTTTAATAAACGTAGAAAAAAAAAATAAACACTCTATTCTGAGTTGGGTTACCAAACAATGGACTAAAAAATTTTTTCAGTCCATTATGGGAGAAAAAACATTCTAGGCATAAAAACTTTTCTATTTTAGACCATTCCAATGTATCAAACGTGAGGCAAGAATAAAGGCAAATTCTGTAAATCTGAACAAATCTGACAAACCTGATCATAGATGTACACGTGCAAAACCTAACTGCATCCCCAAACGACACAAAATACGCTAATAAAATAGTTCAATCTCTAAAACCCAAAGTGAGAGCTTTTTTTCTGTCTGGCAGGGGTGCAGAGTACAAGCCTAGTATACAGTAACCTCAGTTAAGTACTATGAACCCTGCTGCAAAAACTTTTGCACCAACCTGGATATATTGTAAGGAACGAAATGATTCAACAACTAAAAACAGGTCCAACAACCCTCTCTCTTAATCAGTAAACAGAAATTCAGAACATCAGGCATAGGTCCAAACATAAATTCTTCTGGCTAATTGGAAGCAGCAAAGGAATAACTTCTTTTCCATTTTCTTATTAGGCAATGTGCATAAATAAGTACAAAAAAAGACACAAACATTTATTTAATTAGACCACAATTAAATAAACAAGGCAAAGTCCTCAAACGTGCCCATACAAACACCTGATGAAATGATCGCTTAGGCACAGTACTCAAATAAATGAGGTGGTCACTACTGCACAGAGACCTTTCGCTTCCAGTCAAAAAGCTCCAACAAGTTACAATTTACACCTGCAAAAAGCTGGCATACTTGGCGCCTAGGAATAGCCTTTGGATGCACAGAAGGGCATTCTTGGTAACCTCACCATTCTCATGATTCATCAACTTCATCACCCGCTCCTTCGCTTTAAGGTCAGTCACTATTACCCGACCAGCAGGATGATACTGAATAAATTGTGAGAGATCAAAGCAAGCAACAGCAAGTGTCCTTGGATCATTGGAGGTGTCCAAAATTGTGATGAGAACTCGCAGAATCTGTGGTGACAGAAAAAGCAATTTTTTATTTTTCACATATAGTTTATCATCAAGATTCGTTAATTAGAAGTAGAGATTTGCAACGTCTATGTCAAAGAAAATATTCAAAATTTGCAAAAACTGAGGTGAACTAAAAATAAAGAAATTGAACAGATATTTAACTGTTTTAAATTTGCAACTTGATTAAAGGTTTTGATTCTGCAAATTAGTTAACAGAACTGAATGTCAAATCATCAGTGAACTAGCCATGAAAACCAAAAGGTAACATGTGTAGCATAGCAAATGGTTTTGTTAATTCTCCACTTTTATAATGCAGTTGTCTACTAGAGATATGTATAGAAAACATATACCTGTACTAAACAAACCTTGATACTAAGTTAACTCAGGGAATCAAGTATTTCTAACCCATTGGCTGAGAAATTCAATAAAACTATAAAACACACTTGTTAATGCACAATATACTCATTCCTAAGTAACAAATTTAGCATTGCGGTTCTAGAGTGGCTTTATTTTTCTAAACTATGAAGTAGCTAACTCAAAGTCCTTATTGTGTGAAGCTCATGCTTGCCATATGCATAGATTGTGGAACATCAATTTCCAAAATCTAGAGCTCATTGATAGAATGCTTGACCATAATCAGCCTAAGCTATATTTTTGCATTTATTTTACTTTGGGGAGAGGTAAGTATCAGCCTCAACTTTACTTCCAAATGATTAGCCTCATCTATGATTCCAGATATAGGATTTCAAAATCTGGTTACAAATCACTGGGCATTATATAAAAGAGTTGATAAATACAAAAAAGAAAGAAGAAGAAGAAGAACCAGCAAAAGAGTAGTGATTCAACAACTAGCATGCTTGTCATACACTCTCCCAAACTTCACAGCAAACTATTTGTTTTAGTGTGCCACTCATGTATACATTAGGTAGTGCAACAATGTCCCCACAACTTCACTCAAATATATTATAGAGGAGTCTCTTCAAAGCTAAATATCAAAAAGGACATGGGCTACCTGGAAATCATTTTCTTCGAAGTTTGTAACATTCTCCCTCCAGAAATTGGGATCTTTGTGCATTGGAGACCAATCAAGATGGGCAAGAAGAACCTCCTGCTTGTACTTATCAAAAGAACTCAATTTCTTGATGTTGTCCTTCAGTCCTTCTTCCAGTTGATTCAGGGCATCCAATAAATCCTAATATAAGAGCACAGTTGAAAATATTAATTTACAAGACAACATTTACCTCCAAAAATGATGGTTTCCAACTCCTCTGCCAGATGGCACAACATCTATCCACCATTTTGGGTGCCCAGGAGAGGGGGAGGGGTAGTTCACATGACAGCATGAAAGGCAAGAAGCGAGAGAATAGCAAATGACATCCAATTAATTTTATCAAGATTTCTGTGCAGGATACTTCAATGTCTAAGTGGAGGGCTAGGTTTTATCTTATTGAACAGAGAGAGAAAATATATGTGTGTGTGAGAGAGAGAGAGGAAAAAAACTCCAGTTGCTGCAAAAGTGCTACAAGTGCTGGTAATCTTGGCAAGGCTTAGAATGATGCCTGCTTTAGACCCTAGCTTTGTAGCTGCAAATCAAGTTTTCTTGATCCATGTGATCAAATTTAACAACCACGAGAAAGGAAAGCAATGCTTCCAAAACTGGTATATAAGAACATGCAAAATAGATGTGCTTAGCACATCATCCAAAAGTTAAACAACAGTTAACACATAAATATCTCAGA
This sequence comes from Mitragyna speciosa, assembly GCA_024721245.1. Classification (NCBI taxonomy): domain Eukaryota; kingdom Viridiplantae; phylum Streptophyta; class Magnoliopsida; order Gentianales; family Rubiaceae; genus Mitragyna; species Mitragyna speciosa. Next base: position 8,525,521 of record CM045552.1, read on the forward strand.
GAACGCAATTAGGCAGGTCAAGGATAAGAACATTGCCAGTGGTGCCATTGTTCTGCTGACAAAAGCAAAATCATTGTATGGTTCCGAAGCTCATAAATGAAATCCAATAAAAAAGGACCAAGCAAAAAAAGAGGGTGAACATTAAATATCACAAAGGACATTAGTGTGACAATCTTGCCCAGCAACCATATCGGATTAGCATTACTCCGAATCCTGATGTCTCTTGAATTACTTGACCATGATTCTGCTTTAATTTGCTCTAAGGTGTGGCTATATAGCTAAAAGATAATAGCTATCAAAATATTAGAGAGTACTCTCTTACCTCATCACTCCAAGCCTGTGCTTTCAAACTTTGAACAATTTGTGGCAGTCCCAGGTCCACCATCTGAGCACCAAAATTCCCTTTGTGGAGCAAGTTCCTAAGCATTAAGATGACAACCCTGACTACCTACCAGACATGAATTAATGAATGTCATGAATTTGGATCAGCAAAAACATTGTTCTACAATTGTTTAACAACAGCTGATGGACGTTAAATATGCCATTGATCACAAAACTGTGGCTGACTAAATTAATGAATCTAAGAATGAAGACAGCCAATACCAAGAGAGATAAGCATGACAGCCACCAATGATTGTTATACCATGCTGTTCCTAAATAAATGCATAAGAATGATAAAGCTTAGCATAAGGACAGAAGCTTACCTTTTCCTTTGTTGAACCTTTAACAACTTCAACTAATCGAGGTAGTGCCCTAGATGTAGCCAGATATTCAATTGCTGGTTCATAGTAAGACAAAAGCCAGACACACAGGCATGTTTCATACAGGAGCTGTTCCCAAGAAGAACAAGAATCAGAAACAACTCTAAAATGCCATAAATACATGAACAACTAAACTAAGACTTGTGACCAAATTTTTTAATTTCTAACAAATAGAATCAGATGCATATCCAACCTAAATTCAATTCACAGGCTGAGTTACAATGGTTACAAAACATAAACAATTGTACCTGTAGCTATGAAAACAAAAATTCAATTACCTGGATGGACTGCTGAGTCGAAGCTGGAGATATTAAAGGAACAAGTAACTTCACTCCGTCTGCTTGAACAAATGAAGATCGGACTACTGGCTCTCTCAATAGAGTTGCAAGGCAATTGATAGCCGTGGGGATGCCACGACTAGGATGGGAAGGTTTCTTCAGCTGTACAAATACAGAAAGCTCAGGATTTTCAAGTTCCATATTGTTACCAAATATCTTCTTTGCATGTCCTAAATTTAATTCATTAATGTCTTTTCTCTGCCTTCATGTCTCCCTTTATTGTTAAATAAGCGAGTAATTAAACATTCGTTTCCTCAGTGATGACAGTTCTCTCTTATTTTTCCTCTTTTTTTTCTGGTCCCCTTTTTCCTTTTTTTTTTTTTGGGGGGGGGGGGGGGGGGGGGGGTTGGGGGGAGGAATTGGGTGTGCCAGGGGTGGTGGGTTCGCCGGTGTTGCAACAACTCTGTGTAAATATATCTCAGGTGTACAAGGTACATAAAATAACAATCAAATATGAGCTAAGCCTAAGAAAATTGTAAAGATGAACACTATGATTCAATCCCACCAGCTGGAGCTCAAGCTAGTTTATATGCCTCTTCTTGCCCGGCTAGTACTTTACCTTTATCAAGTAGCTTTGAATCGCTTGTGAAAGAAGGGATTCTTTTCCCAGGCAGTTTTCCTGCCCATAAATAGTAGGACCAATCCTTCTTTCCACGCTCCCTTATAAGTTATTCCGCTTGGTTATTCTTTAGTAATGCATTGGTGCCTGACCCTTGTGATTTCATGGGGCCTATAGCTCTATACACAACTGAACAAACACATCTTCGTTTGGAATATCAGATTGAGCACTTCATTCACCAGAAAAACAGCATGGGGAAAATATCTCTCAGATGCACGTATGAGTGACAAGTAAAAATCAAATTTTTGTGAATTTCCCCATTCTGCTTTGAAGAATGACTATTTAGTCTGAGAGATATTTTCCCCATGCTGTTAAACTTCATTTCCCCCCTTTCTCCCCCCCCCCCCCCCCCCCCCCAAAAAAAAAAAAAAAAAAAAAAACCCACCAAACAACCAAAAAAAATGTTACAACTTAGAAGCAAGATGGGATATACAAGTCATTTGCTCAAGTCAAAACTAAAATTTTATGTATTTTCCAACTATGTAAGTTTTATATTTTAAAATCAGGCTAAAAGGAAGTCTAAGAAATTTTACTGTTAGTAAACTTGTAAATTATAAGTACAAAGTTTGATCAAATCAACGATGCAGAATATTCAGATGTGCCAATACTAAAAACTGATGCTATCTTCCATCACCCATCTACTGCACATGCACTGTGCACATGAGTTCTACATAAACACATCTACTAATGCAACAAATCACCAGTTGCCATTTGGTTGCAACTCATCCCAACTAAATCACATTTGAAGAGATCTTTTGTACATGTGGCACAAAGATCATTGTTATGTACAATGGCAGTGTCCATACGAGTCTACCTAAATCTTAAAATACACACTGAAAATCAACCACCTTCTCATGTAAAATATCTCAGTTCCTGCTCATTAACATGATTTAACCCAGAACTTGATAAAATAAGGCAAGTTCTTAACTACTTTTCTGAACCTGCTTTTAGCTTTTGACATTGGAAAATCTGTTTTATAACGTTCTCAACTGTATTTTTCCCCTGCTATTAGATTTCTTTAAACTGAAATTCTATTTTCAGATTTTACAAGAATTGGAATCAGTGCAGGACAAGCCTATAGAAGTTGGGCATCATAAATAAAAACACCTATGCCATGCCCACCACACTAGTTGGTATCCAAAAAGAAAAATATAATCTGGTTTAAAGCATGACAAAGCAGGAAAATACAAACCTGAGCACAAAGCCACTCCACAAGGCCTCTCAACACATCATCAATGGTAGTAAATTTCTTTTTTGAACTGTAAGAGTCTCCATTTGTGGTAACACCATCCTGAACCTTAGTTCTAGCACTGAAAAAAAAAAAAAAAAAAGAAGAACGAGAAAAGAAATTGGCAGAGTTACATTCAGTGCAAAAGATCTGCCTGGTCAGCTTTACATGGTATAAGTCATGAATGCAGTACCTTACTAACAATGAAAGTATCTTACAGCTCTTCTCTTGGACAAACCAGTTACCTTTCCAGAGCAATCTGCAAGCAGAAAGCATTGTGGCCTTTCAGCTTTCATTCTGGTGAAAAAACTGAGGGATGTTTGCGGACATTCAAGTGAGAAAAGCTAGAGGTACACAACAAGAAGTTTTGAACATCTTTATCTAAGCTAGCCAGATAAAGAAAGGAAAGGAAAGAGAAAACTTTAACATTAAGAGAAAAGAAAAGAACAGCAAAGAAACGTTCTCTGTATGTTGGTTGAATGTTTAGGAGAGAACAGGAAGATCAGATACAGCTTTTACAGATTTACCCCTTTCTAAAGCTTCATATTGGTTGGGAAAAATTTATAGTTCATAAAAGTTCACAAAAGAGATCATTTTCTCTCAAATAAACTTGAAGTTTGAAGGATCCAATATCCTCTTCCTTTCTGCGCTGATAAATATCACAAACAACTGAAAGGAAAATCCTTATCTACATATTCTTTCTATTCCTACCAATCTAACCATCCAAACACAGCCAAAGAACAGAAGCAAAGAGGAATTCAATCACAGAATGCAAATGCAAAAAATGAAAATTAACAGATATGTTCCAACACTTCAGCCATGGCAGTAGTCAAAGAGGTAATAGAAATTAAACCATTTATGCAATAACACCAATGGCTGAGAAGTTCCCTTACACCAACTAGCCAGGATTTGTCCACTTTTTATATTTTCAAACCAACTAAGATTTATTGTCAAGAACTTCAATCACAGAAGGCAAATGCCAAAAACAAAAATCAACAGATATGTCCCAACACTTGAGCTACAGCAGTAGTCAAGAAAAAAATAGACATTAATCCAGTGACACAATACCGCCAATGGCTGAGAAGCTCACTTGCGCCTGATCTAAGACTTGTCTACTTTTTATGATATCAAACTAACAAAGATTAATTCCCTTGACAATCCAAGAAGTTGAGTAGTATAATCCGGCTCAATATAAAAGACTCTAAAAATGTTTTACCCATAATAATAAGGAAAACATCAATAACACCAAGATAATGAAATAATATATTATGAACGCCTTGATAAGTGCAAAGTGAGAGCAAAAGTGTAATAATGAGTTAAAAAACTTCCTTCCCATATTTTGAATAATTTAAAAATAAAGGAATGAATAATATATTCTTGGAGAGAAGCTCCAAACTTCCATATGGTCAATACTCTTGGAGAGAAGCTTTAAACTTCCATACTCTTCAGGCTGGATAAATCTTAATTGCAGCCTTACGTTGTTCCCTAAATTCAAGAAAAAGTGTGGGGTTTCTAACATTGAACATGAATCAAATTTTCAGGCTCCAAAAGTTGCATATGCTAGGACTCTCCCACTCTAAGGTCATCAATGCCTGTGCATGAGTGGGCATATGCAGGCATGTCTGTGTGCTGTTTGTATGATTGGAAGGGATTGAGTGGGAATGAGACTACTAATCAGGAAATAAAAAGTAGTAAGTATTCAGAAAATGAAGGAAAAAAAAATGAAGCTATTTGGTTCATATTAGGATACTGATGCATATGCAAGACATTCATTCTTCTGTAGGCTGGAAATAACAAGAATGGGCTAAGATCCTTGTTCACAACAAGAATTTCGGCACATTTGTGTTGAGCCACAAGAAAACAGTTTTGAGTAGAGAAAAATGTTAATGCCTTATTGAACACAGGTAATAACAGACATATAATAGATAAAAGTCATAAATTTTAGAGAAGAATTTTCCTTAGGAAAGGTTCATAAGTATCTTCGCTTGCAAGAGACTTGTCATGAAACAATCTTGCTCTTTTGGGATTTGCTGCAAAAGGGAAGCAAAGAATATTAGTTCACTTCAAACATGAAATCAGTCTTGCAAGCTCTAAATTCATTTGGGTTGCAATGGCCAAAGCAAATTTTAAAGCTCTATTATTTCTTCCTTACCAGTAAGCATTTCATCAATCAAAGCTAGAACATATTCTACTGTTTCTTCTTTGAATATGTCGCGAAGAATGCTTACGAACACACGGACATAAGATGGACCATCCTGTAAGTCAAGTTCAATACAATAATTTATGAAATGCAGATATTGTGAATCCCTGTATGCCATCCCATGATCCCTTTAACACATCATATATGAATAGAGAACTATCAAGACTTAAGAACAATTACCTACAAATACTTAGCACTAGGAGAATCAACTATAGTGCGAGCAACAAAATAGCCTCTAACACCTCATTTACTCCCAGGACTCTAAATGAACAGATGCACTTAAGAAATGATGGTGAGTGTTAAACATCAATGTGAACAGGCAGATGTCTCGTGTGTAATGTCACCAAATGAAGGTGCAAAGCTAGACATATGTCGAGTCACACAAATGTTGGTTTTAAGGCCTGCCAGGAAATTTCAATCACGCATTTAACTCTCAATTCTGGTTGCAGTTCTTAACTGGAAATTAAGTTTCCATGATAACTAAGAATTTTATCCCTTATTTGTATTATCGGCAAGTTCGTCACCTAATATTATGGGAAGATGCTATAAAAGAGACACGCAACCGTTTACTCCAAAAACTCAAACAAATAAGTTAGCATGTAATGACTATAACAAATACGTATTGTTTGAAGACAACCAAAGGTGAAAGGCATATGATATGCGGAAGCATTCAGGCTTCTTCAATATGCATCATTTACGATGCATAAGGATGAAACCAGAATTTTCAAGTTGAATAACCACAAAGAGATACACTTAAATTAGGCTCAATTATAGCAGTAAGAGACATAAAATTACATCATCCAGCAATTGGGCTTTGTAACTTTCGGCTTTTTTATCATATCGTCTTAACAGCTGAAGCCCAGTTCCAGTGATCAGCTTAGTTGTCATGTAGGTCTCCCATGGTATATCCCTCCTCAGAACCTGAAATGGATAACCAGATTGGATCCTCAATTAATGTAATATAATCAACCAACTTCTATGCAATCCCGGAATCCATTAAACATCCTTAATATCATCCTGGAAATGGACATGACAACATATACAGAAGCAGACAACCTATGTGTTCTTGAAGCATCTAAAAACTAAGGTACATTCCCATGAAGTTTTCTTAAGGTACTCATTTTTGTTTCCGAATCTAACTAAAAATTTAGTAATTTTTCTCTAAAACGGAGTTAAAAGATAAAAAATAACAAGAATGGTTGCCAACTGTAAAGCTCAGAAATAAATACTCTAACGTATTGCACACAAAGGGGTCAATTATCTCCAATTATTTGTATTTAACCATGATACAGTTGGTAATACTAATAATTGGAGATAATTGACCCCTTTGTGTGCAATACGTTAGAGTATTTATTTCTGAGCTTTACAGTTGGCAACCATTCTTGTTATTTTTTATCTTTTATCTCCGTTTTAGAGAAAAATTACTAAATTTTTAGTTAGATTCGGAAACAAAAATGAGTACCTTCTATCTCTCGAATCTTGACTCAGGGCATTATTGCGCTTGAAACGACTCAAATTTATCTTTTGGTCATATTTCAACCTCTTAACATACAATATGAAATACTCCAAACCAACTAAAGTCAAAGTACAAAATCCCCAATATATGGTTTACGGACAAACCAAAACAAGCAATTGGTGTATTTCCAAAACCAGTATGACCCCAAAACTCAGAAATAGACCCAAAATCAGCTCTCCAAATCCCCAACAAAAGTTCATAACAACCCAAGGCATTTTCACAAACATATACGAGGCAATTTACAAGCTCAATTCTTGTTTTCGAAGCCAAAATTAACTGGATCAGCAGTAACAGAACGAAAGCCAGTTGAGAATTGGGAAAATTCAACGTTTTTTATTAAACCTATTAACTACGTGAAAATGCGTGTACCTGCTCGGTGGTGAGCTCGGCGTGATCCATCGTCATTGAACAATTTAATAATATTTGCTGGACAGATCGAAATGCTGATGCAATTTAACTCTTATGCCACTGAGATTGAGATCGCGTCCCTCTCCTTCCAGCAGTTGCTCGCTTTTTTCTTTTTTTTTTCTTTTTTTCAGGAGACGGATAAATATGGGGAGGGAGGAAGAGTACTGGCATTTTCAAATGGGCCTACGAAGCTCAACTGGAATTGGGTTGAGGCTATCCGTGCTGGATTTTAAATTGAATTGAATGGACTTGGGCTCCATTTAACAGTTTTTCAATCTGCAGAAGAAGTGAGGGTTGGCTTTTTTTTATTAGACTTATTTGGGCTGGTTCTAATTTAACTTGTTCTTTCACAAAAAAAAAAAAAAAAAGTGAAAGGAGTAACCTGTTCTTAAGTTTAACTACCTTTTTATTTTATATCTCCTTTTAGATTTTGACTATGAAAATTTATTTTGTAATTTTTTCACTAACTTTTTTTTTCCCACCTTAATTTTGGCTTTTTTAAGATCTAAAAATCAGAATTGAGTAAAACCTTCTTTTAAATTTTTACATGAATATAAAAAATAGATAAGAACAGGTTATTTTACCAAATCCAATTGTAATTTCGAACAATTTTAAATTTGGATGATACTTTGGCTTTTGAAATATTTTCTTGATTAGTATTTTGACCAACATTAACATTTAGCTTAGTACAAAATATTACAAAAGCCAAAATATCATCCAAATTTAAAATTAACGAATAATATAACTGATAAAACTACTATGTTCTTAATCAAGAAACAATAATGCGTTTGCTTTTGCCATTATTCACGCAACACTAAATATTATTAAAGTTTGATAATTTGTAATACAATGAAACATATAGTTTCTTTGTAATTAGTGAAGCAATTGTTGAGAGCAAATCACAATCTCTATTTGTTTATATTGATGTTACCTAAATTGAGAACACACCTTCAAAATTTTAAAAAATATAAAATTCAATTGAATTTGACTTGCGTCAAGACCGATATGAATTTCAGTACTCCCAAATCTGAATACAGCACAGTATGCCTCTTTGAATACCATTGCTAATTAGTTAAAAAGCAAAGAAAAACAGTAGTAAATATTTACCACATTGTGTTTTTATTGATTTCTTGGTATTAACAATGGCTCCATTTATCTAGATTGCATTTTCTTTGAAATAATTTTTGAAAAATAATAAAGTAAGGCTCTATTTGGATAGATTATTTGGACTTTTTTGAAAAATAATAAAGTAAGGCTCTACTTGGATAGATTATTTGGAGTGTTTCTTAAGCATTTTTTGAGAAAATTATTTAGAGTGCGTTTTTTGTTGACTTTTTAGGAAGGTTAAAAGTAGATCAATTTTTGGACTTTTTTGCAGATGGGGGAAAGTGTTTAAATTTTGAAAAACTTATTTGAAATGTATAAAACTTTTCAATAACTTGTTCCACTTTTTACATAATTATTTACGAAACGTAACATTTTTTTCAACAAATTTTGTTTAGAAAAAGGGAAAAATTTGTGATGAACTTTTTGAGTTTCATTTACAGTACTAATGAAGTTGTAATGGAGTACCGAACACTGGTATCGGACAATGCCAGCATCCAATGCCATGAGATCATTGTTGAGAGGGAAAATTGTATTCAAAATTTAAAAGATAAGAGAAAATTTTGTCGACTTTTGTTAAAAAAATCTCCAAATAATTTTCACTCATTCAAACACCTTTAAAAATTTTTTTCCAAATAATTCTCAAATAATGCTATCCAATACTTTTTGGAATGCCTATTATTAAAAATATATATTTAGCAATTAAAAATTCACAAGTGCAAACAAAGTTTAAACTTTGGAAATTAAAGAAAAAAGAAAATACTTTTGAAATCGTTCCGGCGGGCCATCATTCCACACCACTCTAGACTCACAAAATTATAATTAGGGCAATCAATTTGCTCAATCGTTGATTCAAATTCCCTGAATTTTAACTTGTGAGGCCTCGATTAGGGTTTACGGAGTCCACATGGATTCACCCGTTGCTGCTCCTTCAACTCCTCGATGGAATCTCGATCGGCCTTTCCTCACCGGCCGCTTTCACCAGGTCCCCCGTTCTCTCTTATTCTCCGGATGTATTTAACTGCAAATTCAAAGCATTTTCTGAAATTAATATTATTTTTTTTCGAAATGTTTGTGCAGGAAACAAAGCTCACATCCGGAGGTGCTGAATCCAAGGGTTTCTCTAAGGATTCCTTTGAGTATGTTATTTTTATAAATTTCTTACTTTTAATTATTAGGAAAGAAAATGAAAAGAAAAATATCTTGATTTTTAATTTGAATTGTTATTCTTTTTTTTTTTTTTTTGAAGTGGCGGGTTGGACAAGGCCATTGGTTGCTACCATGCCGCAATTCAGGTATGTTCAGTCAGCCTGTTTGCGAAATTAGTTAATTTTTTTTTTCATTTGTTGATGATTGGTGAACATTCGTTTATTACATGCTCGAAAGATTGATGAAGAAATTATTTAGTCTCTTAATTCTTGTGCAAGCTTATAACTTTTTAGTTTTTTGTGTTATTGTTGCCATGAGTGTGGTATTAAGGGCTGTTTTTCTGTATTTTATTGTACTAAAGTTTTCTCCTGAAACGATGTGGTAGCTTGTAGTTGATCTAAAACAAAAAAGGAAAAAAAAAAAAAAAAGCTAATGAAGCTGCTCTTCAAAGTCAGTACATGGCGAGCATTTTGATTTTTTTTTAAAAATAATGTATATATATATTTCTTTGGGTTTCAACTTGTGGATATATTCTTAATTCTATTATTGTTAGCATTGTGCTTTCTACTCTGGCGGGTATCTGTATGCCATATGTAAGTATTGTTTGTTAGTTGGTGGTGTGCTCGTGTCTTGTGTTTCTGCTTCGTTTATCATTTCCTATCATCTACATATTTTGTCACTACTCCAAATCCATACTAAATCTAGCATTCTATGACTATGACAGAGGAGATTTCTTTTGTTATTTGTGCTGTAAAACATGTTCATACTGATCAAACTGACCCTTTCATGTGCAGGAACTGATTGTTATTGATGATCTTTTGTCTGCTTTGGTTGGAATTGAGGGGCGGTACATTTCAATAAAAAAAGTTCGAGGGAAGGAAGATAGTGTAGCTTTTCAAGTTGACCCATCAATGGATTTGACTCTTCAGGTAGGAGTGACGTAACTTTTGATAGCTTTAACCAGTTAGTAGCCAGAGCAATCTCTTGGTCCATGATTATGTAATTGCAATGCCTACAATATTGGTACCTTTCATGAAAATTATATTAAGGTCACATAATTGATGTTATATTATTTCTACCACAGCTTTGGAGTCATGAAGATATAATTTTTTTTTTTTCCTTTGGGACATAACTGCTGCTATGATAAATTTTCTTTATATTCTAAATATTGCAGGAATCCGCAAAACGGATCTTTCCTGTGTGTGAGAGCTATTTGTTAATTAATCAGTTTGTGGAGTCGAGGTCGCTTTCCAAGAATGGACTGGTTAACCACGCGTTTGCTGCTGCTCTAAGGGCTCTTCTTCTTGTAGGTTTCTTATGCTGTAAGTCTTAGGATAAATTATTTATTCTGGGACTATGTAGGTTTTTTATTTTTATTTTTTATTTTTAAATTTTTTTTTTATTCTTGTTTCTATAAATTTTTTATACATCCCGAAGGATCCTTAGTTTCTTTTCTTCATTGAGTTTTAGCTTGAAGTGAGTTGTTCTAGTTGGTGAAAATCTCAATAATTGTTCTAGTAGCTAGACTATCTCTAAATACAGACGGAGAAATATCTTTTTAGCTGTTTAATGGCCTTACAAAATTATCAGCTATATTGTTGAACCACAAAGCACATTTCTTCTTGCTTGTTCTGTGGTTGAAGCATATATGGAATTGGTTTAGCTGCACAACACTGTCTGTATATTTGCCAGCTTAGTAATTACAGTATGTTTGCTTGTGATTCTTGACCTAAGTGTACTTTTGGGTAAGCTATAGAGTGTTAATGAATATCCTTGAACCTTTTGCAGGATTACCAAGCCATGGTGGCCCAGCTTGAACATCAATTTAGATTAGGGAGACTTTCTGTTCAAGGACTATGGTTTTACTGCCAGGTTTGACTTTTTCAAATATAACTTCTTTGCTTAACTAACCTTTGCTTCGAGTTCAACATTTGATTCTTAATGGAATTTATTACTCAGCCAATGATGGGATCAATGCAAGCTTTATCCATAGTGATAAAGAAGGTTTCAGCCAATAACTTTGTAGGTTCTACAGTTCTCAACCTATTGCATAGCCAGGTAACAGCAAGATGCAAGTTTCTCTAGGACTTTTAAGTTGCTGTTCCCTTGGACTTTTAATTCAGAAAGTGACATTACCTAGTAGTTTGATATTTTTCTTTTCAATGTGCTATCATTTCCAGGCCAAGGCCATGGCTGGTGATCATGTGGTAAGGTCTTTGCTGGAAAAGATGACACAATGTGCAAATACTGCATACCTTGGAATATTAGAAAGGTACTCGAAGTGAAGTTCATATGAGCCAAATTAAAACAACCACAATTTCAGGTTTAAAGTAAACATGCTGACACAAACTCAGACGTTCGCTTATATTTAAATTGAAGCATTTTTTTTTACTGTTGCATGATCTCCTTGGGTGGTCCTTATCTTTGATTATCCTTATTGTCAACGGTGGAACTGAATCCACTGACTGGAATTTTAGATGGGTGTATGAAGGAGTGATCGATGATCCATACAGTGAATTTTTCATTTCTGAGAACAAGTCTCTTCAAAAGGTATAATTTCATTTGACAAAGTGACTAGAATTCTTTCTTTATGCTGATATTGGTTCTGTTATAGGAGAGTCTTACTCAAGATTATGACGCTAAGTATTGGCAACGACGCTACAGCCTCAAGGATGACATTCCTAGTTTTCTTGCAACTGCTGCTGAAACAATCTTAACCACTGGAAAATATTTGAACGTCATGAGAGAATGCGGGCATAATATTCAGGTTTTTGTTATTATTATGTTGTGTCTAGATTTTTCAGATTAATGTTATGAACCTACACCTGTGAAAATGAATTTACAATTATTCCCTCCTCTTTAGTTCCTTGATTTTTGGTGGATCCCTCACTTTTGTCCCAATTGCATGGTGTATGCTCTCAATGAGATTATTTTTTATAGGTCCCTGCAGCTGAAAATTCAAAATTGACTAGTGTTGGATCAAATCATCATTATCTTGAGTGCGTTAAGGCTGCTTATGATTATGCTAGTGGTGAGCTATTAAACCTCATTAAGGAAAAGGTATGATTTTAGATAGGTTTTTTATCATTTCAAGGAATGACTGCAATTTCTTTCCCTTCTAGTATAACTATGTATTTTTTTCTTTTTAATTTGCAGTATGACTTGATGGCAAAACTGCGTTCAATCAAGCACTATCTTCTTCTTGATCAGGTGTGCAATTACTCCATCTCCAAAAAGGGGAGGAAGGGGGGGTAGTTGCTCTTTTTCACTTGTGGAGGAAGAGATTGCCAGACCTAAATTTAGGAATTTGTCTTAGGAATTAGGATGAGTATGTGAGTGTAGTTGAGAATCTACAAATTAAAGAATCACTTCTAACTTTGTGGGCATCTGAAGGTTCTTACTGTATTTTTTTTTTCATTTCATTTCATTGAACTAATATTACTTTGATAATTTGCTTGTCTGAATACCTTGTTGATATTTTATCTTCATGAGGGATCGACTTGGCTAATGAGAAGTGATTTGTTTTTTCTTTGTTCTTGGTTGTGTAGGGTGATTTCTTAGTTCATTTTATGGATATAGCTCGAGAAGAGCTAACCAAAAAGCCAGATGACATTTCTGTGGAAAAGCTGCAGGTGATGTTTATATATTATTTAAAACAGGACTATTTTCTCTTCTGATGTTGATTAGCAACTTCAAACTGAGAAGCAAATTTATGTTTGATCCTTATTTCCGTGCAAATTAGTCTCTCTTGGACCTTGCACTGAGGACTACAGCTGCTGCAGCAGATCCATGTCACGAGGACTTAACATGTTGTGTGGTCAGTAAATATTCTGTGTTTTATCTGGAAAGATGAATTAGTAATTATTTCTTTAAATACTTTCTCCTATGACGTGGGTCTGTATGTGCATGGTCTAACATAAAGGTATCACTGTATTCCTTTCAGGAAAAAACTACATTGTTGAAAAGGTTGAACAGCCTCAAAGATCTTGAGATTAGCCAGACTGACTGTGCTAGTAATGACTTGGAAGAACAAGTGAGCATTACTGGGCTGGAAACATTTTCTTTGAGTTACAAGGTATCTATTTTGTATTTTGTCCCCTCCTGATTATACTTTTTTGTTTCTCTTTTTGGTCCAAAGACCATTTATTTAAATTGGGCTATGACTTGGTAAGCAATTAATTACAGAAAATGTGACTGCCTTTACAAGAAAGGTCATTCAATGAGTTTAGTTGTGTAACTTTCATTACACGCTTTGGCCACTAATTTCTTGCTTGTGCATGACTGAGAGAGGCCAATAAATGCTATTTAGTTAGTTATTCTTTTAAAAAATAATCCCCAAAATGACAAGTTGATTTTATGAGATTGATGAATGTGAAATTTAACAGTTTTAGAGAGTTAAATTTTGCTTAATTTCGCTCTTTTCTTGTATTCTGGCATAAAATTTGATGGATGCTTGCTTCCACATTTTCCTTTCTCTTTCTAACAATTTTGTTTTGCATGTTGGATCCTTTAGGCCTTTGGTTGCTTTTGTTTTCTAACATTAAATACTTTGAAATTTTCTTTTACTGATAATTATCATGCGAATTGAGTGTTCTCCTTTCTAATTTGTGCATACGAAGGATATTTCAGTTTTGCTGTTAAAAAAACACAGTGATAGTACTCTGTCTACTTCGTATTCCCTGTTTCTGCTTATACAAAAGTGTGTCTGGATGTGTTTAAGGTATTATTTAATTTCATTAACTTTTTATGTCTTTTAACCATTGTCAGGTTCAATGGCCGTTATCCCTTGTTATCTCAAGAAAAGCCTTGACAAAATACCAGCTGATTTTTCGCTTCCTATTTCATTGTAAGCATGTTAATAGGCAGCTTTGTGCAGCATGGCAAGCACATCAAGTACGGGGCTTCTGTTCATCTTTTTTCATGCTATTTCTCCCTCTTTCCTCCCTACTTCTGAACTTGTCTAAATATGTTCTGATTTTGTAGGGCGTCCGCAGACTTGACATGAAGGGAATCACAATCTCTCTATCATCTTTGTTGTGTCGTAGCATGCTTAAATTTATCAACAGTCTTCTACACTATTTGACATGTGAGGTGGGTCTTATACCACAATTTCCATGTCTTTATTTGTATTTGCATCTGTCTATCATTGCTTCATGTTCTGAAGATTTTAGGGTAATTAACTCACAGTTGCCTCTTGATTTGCATCATATGTGCAGAGTTGCATGCAATTTTAATTTAAATAAATGAACAAAAGCTGCATTAATCTTTCTTTTACACAAGCATAATCTTTAATGTTTGTCACAGAGGTTGATTCTGAAATTGTTGTTTTTTGTCGTTATCTTCATTTTCAGGTTTTGGAGCCAAATTGGCACGTGATGCATAATAGGCTTCAAACAGCAAAAAGCATTGATGAGGTAGGAAGAATGCAATTTCTTATTGGACTTTAGTCATGTCAAGATCTTAGATAGGCATTTCAATTTGTTCTCTCTCTCTCTCTCTCTGTCTGCCTGCTAACTATTTTCTAATCATTTTGTGCAGGTCATCCAATATCATGAATTTTTCCTTGAGAAGTGTTTGAGAGAATGTTTACTTCTTTCACCCGTTCTTCTCAAGGTTTGTTATGATGTTTTTGCTTGCAAATGCATTTCATTTCCTGTTTGTTATTTGGTTTCTCATTTGGGATCGGGTCATGGGCGTAGGATGATTAAGTTTTCAGGGCAAAGTTTAAAAGTATATTCATGATTTGTATTATTTTTTGCTTGGAAGGTAGTTTTTTAAGGAGTCTGGTGTCAAAATTATACATACTTTTTGACACTTAATGTTTAAGTTCGCCTTTTGTTGGTTATAGGAGCATCATGCCAAGGTTTCTTATGCTTCTTCCTTGACTTGAGTTGCCTGGATTTGGTCTGACCAGTAGCGTGTCTTTATCTTAAAGCAGAAGGTGGAGAGGCTGAAACTATTATGCCTTCAGTATGCAGCAGCAATACAACGATTGATTACCTCCTCTATTGACATCCCCGCAACTGGAATAGTATCCGATGGTTCTCTTGAGATTGAAAAATATAAGCAATTGAAACTTAGGAGCCGATCTCAGACGTTGAAATTGGCACCTGAAAATGCAACAGTCATTGAATCTATTTTGTATGTGACAACAATTTCCTATTGACAAGTTTCTTGCTTCTCTTTTCTGTCCAACTCTCACCTATTTTTAAATTTGAATTTCTAGGAAATTTGAGAGGGAATTCACAGCTGAGCTTCAGAGTTTAGGGCCAATCTTGAGCAACAGTTCTCGAGCAGAGCCATATTTGACTCACCTCGCTCAGTGGATTCTTGGGGTGGGCAAGGACCAGTGAGTTGCTGCCGTATTTGACCCTTTGTAATTTTTGAAATATAGATGTATTATGAGAACCGTTTGTATATTTATCAGTATGGCTGTGGTTTCCCTGAGGTGTTTTTTTTTTCAATTTCTTTTTTTTATTTTTTATTTTGGGTTCTGGGGGATTAGGATATGGTATTTTTTTTTTCAATTTTTTTTGGTGTTAGCTTTTTTTGGGAGAGAAAGAGAAGGGGGCCTCCGCCCGCGGGAGGAGGTGGGGGATGGAGCATTTATCAGTTTACCAAAATTCCATAGAATGGGAAAATATGAAGGAATCACTGGTGTAGACTAGGGTTCCAGCTTGTTACTTTTGTAATTAAAATGTTTGGCCCCTTTTTTTCTTTTTTTTTTTTTTTGGGAAAATTTATCAAATGTAGCTGGCTAGTTTTGGCTTACAAGTGTGAAGCATCCTTCAACTATGTTATGCTCATTTGAGTGGAAAAGTACTGAACTGAGGAATTGATTAAAGCCACAATGTCTCAAAAATGGCCAGAGTTGCATGCATTCTGGAATTTTTAAAGTTTCTTTTCAATTCGTGGAAGGAATTATTTGTTTGGTTAGTAATTTCTTGCAGTTTGGTATTCAAGTCATTTGAAGAGACTTCATGAACAAAGTTCTAGAAAACACATTAAATATTTGCATGGTCCAACATGGTTATTTAATTACATCTCATGTTATCCTTGCCATCTTCAGCTAGAAATTGACAGATTTTATGAAACTTGAATATGATGCAAAGAGCTGGCTACAAGACCTAGAAGAACACAGCTTTGATTTGACCGCTGCATCTGCTCGCCTTGCCATACAAGTGAGTAATAGGTGTATAACATACGTCACACTAGAACTAATTATATATTGTTAAATAATATAAGATATGGTTTACTGTTATTACGTGATATAGATAAACTATTAAGGGATAATTTTACATATCTCTTTTGAGATTTGTCATAATTATACTTGCTTTTCTTCAGGTTTTAAAAATTACATTTATATTCTCTGTATTTATATTTTTCATAATAAAACAAATTCATCTCGATAATATAACTCAAAAACACCAATTAAATCCCTTAAAATATCTTAAATTGCTTTTAAATTAGCCATCTTTTTTTATTAATATATTTATTTGTAAAATTATAATAGATAAAGCAAATTTTATTTAGATTAGTCAAATAACTAAGTAATGAAAAAGTTATATGTGGTGGCAATATGAAATTTAATGTAAGAATATAAGTAATTTTGATATTTTTGTGACTAATTAATTAATTTTTTAAGATTTATTTATGTTTCGAAAAGCAATTAAGTATATTTTAAAGTGTTTGGTTGGTGTTTTGGACATTATCAAGATGAACTTGTTTTGTTATAAAAAATATAAATACAGGGAGTGTAAGTGAAATTTTTAAAATTTGAGAAAAAGTGAATGTAATTATGACAAATTTCAGGAAGTATGTGAAATTATTCTAATTATTAATTCTAATGTGCTATGTGACAATTCACGTGATGTGTTTAATACTTTTACTATATTTGTCTTTCCTGCTGTTGCCGACTAACCACGTCTGACTGCCTTACAGTCCCATGAGTGAGTATTGCGTGCACCACGCGCGCCACGTGGCGTGCCACGTGGTGCACTAGAACCAATCACACATCGCCAAATAATACAAGGTATGACCCACCATTGCCACATGGCGATAAATTATTGGTTCTAGTACACCACGTGACAATGCACTTGGTGTATTATATACTTTTCCCAGTCCCATCGGCATTGATGCTGTTTTTGTTACCCCGTAGATTGATATAATTATGGTTGACAGTACCCCATTTGTTGATGATGTGATTGTGATCACTATGATAGACAGCAGTGGAGCTGCTGCCACTGCTTGTTGATGAACATCTGGCAGCATCTCTGGGACTTCATCCGCCTTGGTTATTCTCCATTGCGACATTGGTGGAAGTGGTGGTCGCCGGGGAGGGGTAATCCTTCACTATATTTCAGGTATACAATATGACACCCAACTAGGATTAAGAAAGAAAACGACACTCGCAGCTTAACTGTATGGTAAAGATTGAAAGTTAGGTACGCGGAACATTCAAGCAATGGTTGGGTGCGTGGCAGACATGCTCCAGTCTGCGTTTCCATGAACCCTATCACCGTAAAATGTTCCTATCAGACCTTTCAGATGATGAAAAAAGGACTCTAAAAATACATAGGGGGATGTTCATGAATTTTGGAATAAGGTTTTTCTGAATGACGGGGAACATAATAATGGCTTTTTCTGAATCCAAGTTTTAGATGAGTGAGTGATTCTGCTCAACTTCTAGATGAATGGATCAGAATTGCTGCAGAAAATGGCTTGAAAAAGCTTGAAGTTTGTTTGCCCGAATCAAGTTAGAAGACTGCTCGTTCTTGCGCATTAAGCTGTATTCTTCCCTGTATTAATTCACCAGGCTTAAAATTTTATTCTTAGAATCCACAAATATGGACATAGCAAGTCCTTCAATAAACTATCCCAAAATCAAAGCAGTCAAACGTTGCTGGAGGGCGCCATGGGCAAAAATCGACTTCAAATATGAGTCATTCTTGCGTGGATTAGGTCATGGGATAGTGAAGATCTGAGCCACCAAGGTTCGGTGGGATCTACTAAGCCTTGGTGGTTCATACATCTACCGTTGAGTTCATGAGTAGGGTTCGTGGACTCGGTCCACTCTAGAAAAATCTTTCACATGTAGAGTATACATTCTGCGTGTGGAAAACTTTGGTCCATTTTGAAGAGTCTAGATTCTGCAGATGCAATGCAATTGCAGCAGAAACAATGGTCCTTTTGCACTGCTGTGCATTTTTAGTTTCAATATGATTACCAAAAATAAGTAAACATCTTCATATGAGCATTGAAGTTAAATTGACATCTCAAGAAACAGTCATTTGGTATATAATTTTCGAGAATAGGCAGTTGATCAAAATAACTTCTCCACAAATAACAGAGTATTTAGATTTAAGATTCCAACATGCGGATGTAGTCTGCATCTTTTATGATCACTTTAAGCTAGAAAGATCATTTCTCATCAATGTCTTTTATAGGGATACTAGTAATCAAAATCAAGTGTAAAAGGACAAACTACCGGATGTGAGACATCAAATTTGCTGCTTATTCCCTCTGCTAAACGAGAACATATGATTTTTGCAACTTGTTTAATTTTCGTCTCTTAAGGCCCAAAAATACAATTGAAAAAAAAAAGAAAGCATTTTCTACACCAATTTCTAAATGTAATATGTACTAAGCATCCTGTCTTTCAGGAATTTGGCATTTCCCTTCAAATTTTAATTACTTTAAAGGAGTGGGAGATTTGAGTTTTGGGCTGTCTGGTCTGGAGAATGAAGAATGTGAAGAAAAGTTAGTTTTTTTTTTTTTTAAATAAAGGAAAAGTTGTATTGGCAATTAACGATCTGATCTAACTGATGGTTTTTGTTTCTTCTCTTATAACATGTTCTGTAATTGGTTTCTTTTTTTCAATTCTTTTCCTGGTAAATATCATAGAGAAGTATTAAAGTTTTGTTGCAAAGATTTTTTTTTCCCTTCACTCTTTTTATTCTTACCAGTTCTGCATTTTTTCCCACTTGGTGCGTCAAACATTTTTCTTTTTTTTTGCTTGAGCGGCCATTTAGAATGATGGAATTGAGTATATTACTAAATTCTAGATATGTAATTGGATTGGGAAGCTATCAGAAAATTTATATTTTCATTGTATTAACTTAAAAGTTTTTTCAAAGATATTAAGTGCTCGAGAGCACCCCGAAATGCTCATTTCACTATTACGTTTTCAATACAGAAACCATTTTAGGGCCTTGACAATTATTTTGTTGCAAGAATGAAGAAATAAATTAATCAATTTTATCCACTTTCCCTCCGGATCTTGAAATTACATACCATCCACATTAATATAAATTAGGGTTCCATCACAGTATAAAGGGTTATTGTTCACTAATAATGTTCAAATACTAAAAGAAATGGGGTTGATTATATTTAATTTATATATAATATTATGCAATAAGACTGCAAAATTTTCCTTAAATAATTAGTAGATTAAAAACTAAAGCCTTCATAATCTTTTTAATTTTTTGGGTTGGTCAGGCAGCAACTCAAGGGTGCTCCCCGTGCCAAGGCCAGGGGTTCAAACCCCGGCCTTGGCATTTAGGAAGGGGGAAGCAAAAAAAAAAAAAAAGAGTAGACTTAAAGATTTAAAGTCACACTTCAATTGTGTATGACAAAAAGTTTAAGAGCTCACCTTAGCACCAATTTAAGAATCTTACCCCAATTGTGTGAAGAAAAAGTATATATTATAGTGAAAATTGATGATACAAAAAAAAGTAATTTTTTGTCCAACACCAAAATCTACATGTCATCGTAATTCAATACAGAAACTTCTAGTTCTTTTCACGATTCATCAACAAAATGAAACTAATTCTTGAAAAAACACAGAAGCATTTTGATACAGAAACGCTGATTGTGTCAATGCGTTACAGGCCAGACACAGGAATGGAACTTGACCAATTCCTCCAAATCATCCTCCGAGTCATGGAACTATAATGAAAAGTGAACCCTGACACAACGGCTGATGGAAACTGGTAATAAATGGCCGTATAATTCTCTTGGATGTAAAACGTATCCCGTGACAGTGTCAGATGGAAACAAACAAACGATCCGTAGGATGAGGACAGTCATGTTCCAGGTGAAAAATTTAAAGTCCAGTGATAGCAGTAAAAATATCTCACAAAATAATTAGCAGTTAGCAAGATGATCACATAAAATATATCTTGCTCTTTACTTTTCCTTTACAGTCATGGTCTCAAACACCGGAAGACGATAATAATACAGCTTCAACAGATAAATACCTTGTGAAAAAAGAAATTAAAAAAAAATGAGAATACAGAGAGCTGGAAAAAACTAAAAACACTTATCTAGCCCTCACTATTTCCTCAAATATACAAGACAACAGGTAACTTTTCTGAGTCAAAACTTTGCACATCACAAGAGCTAACTGGAAAACAAATGCTAACTCGGCAACCACTTCTGGGCTTCATGAATATTCCTTATTCTGTATACCAGAAGTGCCAAATGTTTTATCGTAAAAAAATAATATGGCAGACTAATCTAAAGTATGGCACTAATGATGAAAATTTGCTCAATGAAATCAAAGTCATTGAAACTCGCACCCCGTGATATCTAGGATATGTAGGTATTTACATCAAATGAATGTCAAAATTGAAACTGACAAGAACTCAATGATTAGACTGATGTGTCCTTACTGATTCAAGGACTGTGCAGATTCCTCAAGTGGTCTACAACATCAGAAGTACCACTAAGGCGCTGAAAATCAGATCGATGAAGGACATTGGCTGTCAGACGATTAGGATTGTTGGTTCTTTGATTCATAGGCCTTTTCTTGCCTAAAAAGCAGTGTCGCACACGAATTCGGTTGCTTTTACACTCAGTTGAGAAGCTACCGCGCACCTTTACCACCAACATAACTTCCTTATCCCTTGAATCTTCACACCACCAATTCTGTGGGGTACCATCAACAAACTCCTCTAGCGTCTGATACTCTTCGTGATGAACTGAAATCTCCGCAATGTGACCAGGTTTGATTATGCCAGCTGCTGGATTGACCTAATTAAATAAAAAACCCAAAATATTCAATTTCCAATAGCAATAGAAATCTTCGGAATGGTAAACACTGGACTTAATTTTAACCACCATGCTAGACAAATCTACACAGCAAAATAGAACTTTCACGTTCAATCGCACCTTTTATATTCTTATATATAGGAAAGCATAATTTGTTGCCATAATAAATAAGAAATGATATATTTGCATGCAAAATATTTGATTGATTATAGTTGATCATCCATTCAAAATACAAATAATGAGACAAGATTTAAAACAAAATGTAACAACAGAAAAGAAGCTTAAAAGTTGGATTTATCAATTACAAATGAGTTCAGTTTAATGGTCTGTAACACTTCATAGACCGTGTGGAGGATGCACCACAAACATCATCAATTACATCTATAAGTAACTCCATCTGATTCCAGCAAATGGTGTGAAAAAATGCACCACAAACTTTAAAATCAGCAAAAACAGAACAGATTACAATTTGAGCAAAGAACATCTTGTTTACTATATCCCTCAGAAAAGTGAGAAAACAATGCTTAATAAGCAGCATAGTTGTAGAAAAATTCTGGGATGAAATATGCCCCAAAAAAAGTGGTAAGTATCTTAATGGGGGGAAAAAAGTGAAGTTGTCCAATGAGTAAACAAAGAGCATGACCTCGGTTAATGCAATTGCAACAGTCAAAATAAGGACTGTAGGCCTGAATTTTAAACTTCTAGCCTTTTGTTCTTACTCTTTCTTTTCTAGTCTACATGTTTTCCTTAGTGCCCCAATTATTTAGCAGTATGAAGAGGATGTCGAACTGCAAAGGATCAGCTTATGAGCAGATTTCAGAAGATTCCAGCTAACATGCTAAACTCAAGTTCCCCCAAACTAACTGAAAGGATGCCCAGTCATCTAAGCAGGAAAAAATTACCTCAAGCCACCGAGGAAAGCCAAAAGAACCTCTAGGATGAGGATCATATGCCTGTCCATCATCCTTAACGGTGGACTGACCTTCACAAATAATTTCAAAATGAGCTTTGTTTTTCCCACATTTATTTGTGATACGCAAAATAGATGAATCCTGGTTCTGAAGAATTATGTTGTTTGTACTAATAATTGCTTCTGGAACTTTACATAGGTCTTCCAGCAAAATCCTGATTTTGTCATTGGATCGGATGATCTCACCAAACTCTTGCCTCCTCACTGACTCATCAACTTGAGCGATCTCCACATTAAAAATGCAACGGACAGGCTTGTGATCACTGTCTGTTACACCCATGCAAGCATCGTACCTGGACAAAGGATGTAAAGTCTTTAAAGCAAAGATAATGACCACATTTAGGTTCAAAAACTTATTGCAAGTATGCGTGTGCGTGTGCTCTAGGAGGAAGGAGGAATGAAGGAAGAAGAAGGAGTTTGGGGGGAGGGGAAGGGGTTTAGAGTAAGGGAGAGAAAGAGAAAGTATTTGTTTTTTTCTTTTTTTTTTTTTGGGGGGGGTGGGGGGGGGGGGGTGGGGGGGGTGGGCTGAACCCAAAGGAAAATACAACTACGCAATGTTGATGATCAGCATGAAACACGGACATATCCAATATTCCCAAAACATAGGGAAAAAAGTGAACATCTGATAGCACATTTCATGCCCCTTAAAACTTGTCAAATCTCAACTACTAAGTAAGACCTTGCTTTAATCCAAGGAATACCAATTTGTGTAAGCAGTCAACACGAGTTCTTGTGGAAGTTGCAGCCAGCATATTCTTAAAACACAAACTTCCAGAAAACTTACTCCAAAATGGAGGAGACCACAGGACAGTCTAAGCTGCATGGAGACAGTGGAGCTGCACGGCTATCACGGAACAAAATTCTGTCACACCATGCAGGAATGCGTTTCTTTTCACCAGAATCATAACCTTAAAAAGAAATGAGACATAGATCATTATTTCAGAAGAACTTCACTTTGACCATATAAAGAAAACAACTACTTCTTGCAACATAACGTGGAAAAAAAAAAAAAAAAAAGAGCAAGTAACGATAATACAGCCAAGCTGTTGTCCTGTACTAACATCTCCAGTAAAACACACCTGCTAAACCAGACTGGTGCTTCTCAAATTTGTATGTAGGAGGAAACTTGATAACAGCTTCCCGCATTCCCTGAAACACATTCCCAGCTTCCATTTCAGCTCGCAACTGGTCCTTCTCTCTCAGCCAGTCAAAACATCTTTGCGAAATAAAATCCCTTGCTTCATCATAAGATATACCATCAAGTCTATAATTCAAGTCACCGAGAAATACAACCATGTCTGCCTCAGATAGCTCTGGCATTCCTTCAACAGAGTTTAAACCAATAGCCTACCAGACATAAACCTTGTTATGTTTTCCATAAATTGCATGATAATTGAAGACAATATATTCCACCACTCAAAAACAAAGGAAGCAACTCAAGAAGACAATCCAAAGACAGGTAGTCACAATACAAATCAAAGTATACATACATTAGTGCTGCGAAGCACTTGAACCGCAGATGAGAGACCAGCTGCAACAGAAAAGACCAATGGCAAGTAAAAGCAATGAACAAGCCAAAACAAATACATCGTGTAGGCAAGAAAACAAGATAATGTCAGAGATCATACCAGCGGTATTCGAATTAGATGGTCGAGTAAAGATCATGGTTCGATATACATGATCAAAATCAGCATTGCGGCGACTGACAGCTTCTAAATGTGCAGCAAAATGGCAATTCACAAAGCATAAAATCCGACTGTAAACCCTCATCCTTAAACCAACGGCTCCCTGTTATAAGGATAAGGCAACAAAGTAAGAAGCGGAAGAAGATAACGTCGACTGCTGAGAAAAAAAAGAGGTTTAAACTATGTGCTATATTTATAGCATCAACATCACATAAAACAGGTCAAATGGAAAATATACCAACCGCTATGTAAACTTGCCCAACACTTTCATAACAACAACAGCAAAAGAAAATGAAGTTGTATAATATAGGAAAAAGTGAAATTTAGGAATCAAACTGATAAAATGCAGAATTTAGTAAGTATTGTGATTCTATCCTGATTGGCTAGATCAAGACAGAACAACATCAACTCAAATTTTTATACAAACGGCTACAAAAAGAACCATACTTTGTTTCCAATTGCACGGCCCCAACCACAAGGAACTGCTGCAACATCAACATCCCCTACATGACTTCTAATACTGTTTCTGATCCTGAAACACAATTCCTTCTTTATCAGCAACAAGATAATTAAGAGCAAAGAAGTCCAGGTAACGTTTAAAAGATGATACAAAAATACAGAAACAAATATATAATTTGAAAGAAAAGAAAAGTAAACCATTGCTCTTATGCAATACACTTCGAATATTCAGACAAATGACAACAGACACAAACAATACAATAATAAAAAAAAATTGTAGTGTTATTCCATAACCTGTGTACTCTCATACTGTCTAGTCCCAGATTGACCTCACTAAGAGAGTGAAACTCAGTTATATTTTCATCATTCACAATCTGTTAAGGATACATCCACCAAAACAACAAGGACAAAGAAGCCAACGGCAGTGACAATAGCTTAGGCTACAAAATCACATAAATCAAACCCCATAAGGTCTACATGTAATATTACCAAACAGAAATAAGCAAGCCTGCAAGCTGCCTGGAGCCAACTCCCACAAATGTTGATCCTTCATCCAAGGTTTTCCCTATCATGTCTAGCCACCATTGGCCAACTGAACTTCCCTCGAGGCCTACCTGCATTACAAGACCAATGTTCAAAGAGATCATATCCAACATTTGAGGGTAAAAAAAATAAAAACAGACTAGTTCAAGTGAAGAAAGGCATACAAAAATAAATAAAGCATCTTACAGTTTCTTTAGCAGCAGACATAGCAAGAAAACCAGCACCCATTTCCACTTCCTGCAACCCAACAACTACAATGTCACAGTCTGCAGCTGCAGAACCTAGCCAGGAGATAAGTGAATCATAAGCAGCTCTTCCTTGTCCAACATTCCAAGTACCAGCCAATATTTTCAAGTTCTCTACTCTTGTATACAAAAAATCCTTCCCGGCTAACTCTGCACACAATATACCATCTACTGGTCCTGGAGAAGTGATACTCCATCCACGTATACCACCATGATTAGCCAAAGTGAAAACATAACCGGCCCCAACAGCCAAATCTATCACTGGACTCCTATGAGCTATCCACCCTCCGACAAGATTACCACTTAGATCTAATACATGGATTGTGCCACTAGAATAACCTACCCATATACGTGACCCATACGTACAAAGGGACTGAACGGCAAATGAATGGAACTGGAAATCTTGTATGCGATTTCCATTTCCATCCCACTGCACAAGTACCCCATTAGCGCATCCACTCCAAATCATTCCATCAATAGTTGCGACTAAAGCTTCCGTTCTCCTATTATCCTCTCCAAAAGCTCCTTTTACTGCAGCCCGCCGAACAGCATCAGCTGCTCCTAAAATAGCATTTCGTGATCGCTGAAAGAAATTTAAAGTACTTTGTGGCTTCTCCTTCTTTGAACCAGATACAGACTTCAACCTAATCTCCTCCTCCATCATTGGATCTTGTATTACTGATATGTTGTCAATCTGACCGTCTATGTTGAATACTTTCAGCAATTCCCTTGTTCGAGAATCCCTGCAAAACCATAATTCTAATCTTTAAGAAAATCTATAACAGAAATATAAGGTAAGTACAAAAAGATGGTAGACAGAATAATAAGGGAACAACATTCTCAAAATATTTTCACACTATTTTCAATAAAAAAAGGTTGGTTTGCCAACTAATGTTTCAGTAACATAGAACGTCAAAGAATAACGTGTACTACAATGGGACATAAGAACAATCTGAAACATGAAATCAAGACTTTTCAACAGCCTGAGCTCTCAGATAAGGTTCTAGTTCAGTATCATATCCGAGCAAGCAAAAAGTGCCCATTCAATTTTTGCCACCACCCACTACAAGGTCTGTACATACTTTGCCTATTAAAAGAAAACAGAATTCTAACTTGAACAGATGTGTCATTGTCTATAGATAAAGAAAACTCTCTATCTAACAAGTAAAACGTTAAGAAGAGATGGTAATGCACAGCCTCACTCCAAGAACCCACCAAGATTAAAAGCGAACAAAAAGGAAAAGAAAAAAGTGCAGTCCCAATATTCAAAAGCCATGATAAGAACCATCAGCAATATCGCCAACATGATACACATAGACGAGAACATTGAAACATCAAATGCATTTATTCAGTTGTGTACATGTGCAAGAATTTTTTATATAGACTACACAAGGAGGTTTGAGAAGCAGCTCATAAACAAAATAATCAAGTTAATTAGAGGAATAAAAAAGCATAGTCATGTTGAACCACATAGATAATCAAAGGAGGAAAGGAGAGGAACTTACCAGATTGCAAATGAAAGATACCCAGCCGTCCACACTTTTGCTCTGGAATGATCAGACAGCATAAACTTGATTTCAGTAGTAAATATGCTATTGCACATTCCATCCTGTGTAACTTGGCTCCTCAAATCAACATATGACCTCTCTAATAATAAAGAAGCCATATGTCTTTCCTCTGGTGTTAGAGAAAGTGAATTCTCTATAGCTTCCCAAGGCCAGATTTTAATTGCACCACCTTCAGACCCTGACCACAGATCCCCTAAATAAAAGTAAAACCAAGAAAATTAGCACAAAGATTACAAGTACTTCCACAAAGTGTTTCTCTTAATGCTTTACATCTACCTATATTACAACAAATATATTCAGATTTACATGCTCTGACCTATTGTAGTTTATGGAAGCAATGTAGTGCAGTAATATCATGAGTTCTAAGGGCCCAAAAAGTAGAATAAGTAATAACTACCTCAATCACATATATTGTAAATAGTATTTGTTTCCTTTTTTACCCCCCAAAAACAGATGTAATAAACGAGATGCAACAAACAATTTGAGGCATAAGTGTATCAGCACAAACACAGGATCAAGATATTGAGGCCAGTTTGTAGCATTCTTGCCCTTTTTTGTAAGTGCAGTAACAATATTTACCATTTAGTAGATTGGATCAAAATACCAAGGCCTTTCAGCTCTTTTTTGTGCTTTGTTTAAACCATATTCAAGATACAAAATATGAGCTATAAGAGTTTGACCAGAAATGTCCAGACTGCAAAGGGCAAAAATTCTCCCATTTATCTATCCCTTGCATGAAAACAAACTTTCATGCCATTACAATTGTCTTACTTCTAAAACCCCTTAACGAGACCCTAGAAACTAAGGAGTATATGCTTTTTACATTGCTTGGAACTTGAAGCGTTACTTTCCTATCCGATCATTTACATCATAGCCAGAAAGAAATAAAAATCCTATGCTTATATTGATTAGCCACATGAATAGAGACAAAGATGTAACTCAATTGGCCATGACACAGGATGTTAGCAATTTCTTGGCACGAGTACATCCGATTTTTCAGTATAACCTTATCTTGAACCTGAACTAAAAGAGTAAACAGAAAATGCATGTGGCATGCGCTGAATGCTTGGGCAGCAAATTGTAGAATCAAATGACTATTTCACCAGTCCACCAAGCAGAAAGGTTCATCTAAACCTAGGAGATCCTCTTACACAGAGTAAGCTTCAATAAGAGTAGATGATGCCATCCAGGTATTCATAACTGATAAAGATTCTTTCTAGGAGGGGGGTTTAGAGGGGGATAAATCCACAGAAAATGTTGTCCAGGAATCATGGTATTCACTTTTGCCACTAAGCCTACACTTCAAAGCAGTATTTGGAAATGCCCCTAGCTGAGAACTCTTCCTATCCATATATTACCATGATCATAGACTAGTATATGATATGTGCCCTTACAAGTTGACATTTTATTTTAGCCCATGAAAACCTAGAAAGGTCATACCTACATAACTTCATTTTTGCCAAAGACGAAGTGTAAAGCTCTTAAAACATCACTTGCTTTCTACATCTGTGGACCATACTAGGAATGCTAATTCCTTAGGCTTGCCAGTTTTATATTGAAGAATTTGCTCTAGGGTTTACGGCACAGGAAAAGGACACACATTCTTGTTTCCAATCCAATCTCTCTCTCTCTCTCTCTCAACTAGAGACAGATAAAAAGGGCTCCCAAACTGCTGCCACATTCTGTCATTAGCTTATGCACATGCCAACCCCAAAATTAATCCATAACACATGAAAACTGATAAAATATAGAATCAAAATTAGCCAATTGATTTTCGAGCTTTCACTGCCCCAATCCAATGCTACGTGTCAAAACATCTAATCACATACAGAACAATGCATTCAAATATAATCCACAACAATTTAACCCCAAAAACAATGAAATTCAACACCTATCCAAAAAGTATCCAGGTATACCGTGAGCAGTCATGACCATGGAAAGCACCGGCCCACGATGAGCCTGCCAGGAAAGCCCTTCCTTAAACCGACTCCTACTGCTTTTATTAATCCCATCCATTTTCCAACACCTTATTTTGCCATCCTTATGCCCACTCCATACCACCCTATTGGCATCATCTCCCACTACACAGAGCGTCCCTACTGTCCTGACAGAGTCAACAAACGGCACTGTATCCTTCTCCACAAATTGCTCACATTCCCCCTCTTCATCGTCGAAGTCCTCGTCCTCCGCCAAATCCTCCTCCTCTCCCTTGCCAGCACCATATATATTCCTCAAATCCCAAGCCCGAAGCCCGTACTCCGACCCAGCCCACATTTGCCTCCCATCATCGACACACTCAATATTCCTCAAAAACCTCCCAATTTGCTGCTCCCTCAACGGATGCGGCCTCAACTCCAAGCTCGGCGGCCTGACCGAATTCACCGACGACCTCACCGGAAGCTTAAATATCCCCGTCCCGCCGCCGCACCCAAGAAACTCCGGCATCGGCGACTGACTCTGACTCTGCTGCTGAGACTGAATCACGCGACTGACGGCAGCTGGCTCCGTAGCCAGGGAGAGCTTCCGATCGAGAAACTCCATCATGTAATCGAGCCGCTTCTGAACGGCGTCGTTACGAGCATCTGAGTGGTAGAACTCATCGTTGTCGTCGGAAGAAGCGGAGGAGGAGTCAAACCGGTCAAATACCTTGGGGGCATTGGGGTAATTTGTGGAAGTGGAATCGGGGTTGAAATTATCATCGAAACTGATGAGATTACTAGAACCGGAATCGGTGGTGGTGGGGATAGGGGTGCGGTGATCGTTGAAGAGGGGGACGTCGTCGTTTTGGAGGAAGTTATCAGGAGGTGAAAAAGCGAAGTTTTGAGAGAAAGAAGAAGAGTGGGAGTAATTGGTGGGGCGAGGGGGAGAGGTGGTGAAGAAAGGGTTTAAATCGTCGGCGTCGTCGTCTTCGATCCGACCGTTCATCGCGAAGTTCTAGAGAGCGAAGGCTCTGATG
Source organism: Mitragyna speciosa (assembly GCA_024721245.1). NCBI lineage: Eukaryota > Viridiplantae > Streptophyta > Magnoliopsida > Gentianales > Rubiaceae > Mitragyna > Mitragyna speciosa. The sequence goes on from CM045552.1 coordinate 8,555,321, forward strand.
GAAGCAAAAAATGGTGGATAGCCGTACAACAGGGGAGAATTTGTGGGGTTTGTCGAGAAAAAGGGGGATTTTAATTTTTAAGATTTTTTTTTTTCATTTAGCCTTTTTTGGACGCATGGGGTTGTTTTTCCCTGCGAGGATCAAATGTCTGTTGCTTGATGCACCCGCCAACGAGAAGTGGTTAACTACCCCGCCGTCCACAATTTTTTTTTTTTTTTTTCACGCCACCATGCTGCAAGCTCCCATATTAGTCAAACTGAGACACACATTCTTGTGACCTTTTTTTTTTTTTTTTTTTTTTCCCTATCCCTTTCTATATGAGATATTCTCTAGAAGAGAGCATTGACTTTCATTTATCTAGTTGATAGAGCGTGCTCACATTAAAAGATACAAGTTTGTTGTGATTTTTTTTTTTTTTTTTGGTTGTCAACATTGAGATATTGGTCTTGGACCACTATTTCACATCGCCCTCAGGAGAGCGAGCCCCACCGATCCCAAGGAGTTCAACTACGGAGTCTTGAACCCTGGACCAGTTAGATGATGATCCTTCATGGTACCAGGCAAACTTTCCCGCCGGGACTAAGTTTGTTGGGATTCAAATTTCGACTTCTGCAGAAAAGTAATTTTATTAATAAATATAATAAGTGAATTAGCCCAACTCAAGGCGAATTAGTAAGGTTTACAAATTATTTAGATTAAATTTGGATATTATAAAATTGGCCTGTGATATTTGGATCTAAATGAAATTAAGTAATAGTTCAATCCATTTAAACCTAGTTCAATCCATTTAAACCCAGTTCAATCCATTTAAACCCAATTTCATTTGCATTGGGAAAGAGAATGGTGGGATTCGAATCCCCTAACCTTTAGGGTGGAGTCACTAGAGCTCTAACTGCTCGACTCTCTTAAGTATGACTGTTTAAGACAGTCATCTTACTTTAGGAGACGTTATGCATTATCATGAAAACCTACTTTAGTTAGCATTATATCACGAACCTCCTCTTAGCGTTAAGGTACATAAGGAGCTCTATTTCTTGCATCTAAATTCATGTTACACAAATCTTTCTTAGCGTCTCTCAAAAAAAAATCTTTCTTAGCGACCCATAAATTTGTAATTGCAAAATCATCATATATATACATACAAATTATTGAAACAAAATAGATGGGGATTGGAATTACAAAAAATGCTCAAAATAATTTTTTTATTTTATTTTTAAAACTGAAAAAACAATACTCAAGCACACAAATCATAGGTTAGATTAAATGCAAGGGAAGCGGAACTAAAGCAGTATATAAAGTTGGCAAACAAGGAGTATAAAGTAGTGTAGAAACTGATTTTGACCGCTTTATGCGTGGTCACATTGTTTATCTGCACACATAAGAGAACTAGGTTGAAGTGGGGCTCTTCCCTCATTATACCTCCGACGTTCAAGTCAATAAGGTATTAAAAAATAAATAAATAATAACGAAGAGCTCGGCTAGCTTATGAGCTTGCCTGTGTTTCCTTAATTTATGAGACCCAACAGGAATATTTATAGTTGTGGGAAAAGAGAGGAGAACTGAGGGCCAAGCCCTAGTTTGAAAAGCTTAGTTGAGATAGGTCGATAGTGTCAGATATAGACTTGTGTTAGAAGAAAATAACACATCAATCATATCTAAGTCAATTTGACTTCTCAATCAATATTATCCGATTTGATGGGTAAATTCTGTCTCTACAAGTAGTATAAAGTTAGTAGTAGTTAAAATAGTATTTTTTTTTTTTTTGGAGCAGTGTGTCAAGTTGTTGGAGATTATAAGTGTTAATTGAATTAATTTGAGAGAATTTTGGTGTTTCGCTAAGAAACTAGAGGAAGAATGAGAGAACCATGAAGAGTGTGATAAAAAGGAAGAAATTTTTTTTTTTTTTTTTTTGGTCAAGTGTCAATATTCTAACCTAGTCCTAACTTTATTACAGGGAATGGTTTAAGTGGACCAGGGCCAATGGGGAGCACTTTAGTTGGCTCCTCTTACCACCGAACCACTTGATCCATGGCTATAAAAAAAAGGAACAATCAAACAGCCTAGAACGAGGAACATTTTTGTTTTTCAAATGCCTGCCTAATCATTGCGCTTTACACGTTTTAAAAGGGAATCCATCCAATAATCGTTAATTGGCTCCGACTGACTGAACTGCCAATTAATAAACTGCTCTTTTTGAGCTTGGCTTTGCCAAAGGACATCATTTTCTGTATAAAATTACTTACATTTCCCTGCACTGCACTACTTTTGCTACAATTTCTGGATCATGACAACATCACTCCCTTTTGAGATCAGACTTGTCTTCAAAGCAGAAACAGAAGGAATTGGCTTTGTGTGAAAGGCATTTCTTCCCACCAAAGCCTCCTCTGGACTTAAATGATTCCACTTGATGATGAAGTATTGAATAACTAGTTGGTAGTTTCTTAAAATGTCTCTTCTGCTGGGTGCAACTTCTGGCTCCAGTTGGCCCTGGTTATTACCATCCAATTCTGGAAATGTTGCAGTTGCTGAGTACTTCCTGTTTTATTCCTCAGCAAGGACATGCAGAATACTAATGCAGTCTGGTACCAACTGGTAGCTTCAGCCTGTATGCAACATGTCACACCTTTTTCTTGTACCTGAGAAGGCTCATCATATTTTAAGATAATTTCAAAAACCTCCTTTGAGGTTTTTCGTAATATCACTCAGTACTCATCAACTTTGAAAAATATCATTTTGCCGTTGTAATTTATCAAAGTAACCTGCATAAATTCTTGATTTACACATAATATAAAATACGAAAAAACATAAACTTATTACAAAAATTTCTTCCCAATTTCATTTTCTACTTTTAGTTCCTCTCTTATAAATAAATTTTTCTTATTTGTTCTTTTATAATAAACTGTCACTAATAGCTAAAAAACTAGATAATATAATCGGTTCAAAACTTTTAAATTTTCTTAATTTCATAAAAGCAGCAAAAACAATATAACAGTATAAAAAACACATCAACGATTATTTTTTGAAAATATTATCTGTATTTGAATAATATATGTGTATTTTCCGTATAAAATACACTTCAATTTCTATAATTATGCTTTCTGTATAAAATACACTTTAATTTTTAATACTAAAATAAAAAAAATTGATTGACAAAAGACACCATTTGTGGATTAAATTTAGAGTAGAAAATTGTATTTTGAATGGTGATTTATGATAAATAATTCAAATAAAAATGGATTATACATTGAACCCTGCTCAGAATTCTCATCTTATATATATAACATTCGATTCACATGTACTCAGTATACCAGGTAAATCTGAATATTTAACGGCAAACCGAAAAAAAGAAAAAGAAAAAATAAAGACTTATACCTCTCTCCAACTCCAACTATAGGAACATAGCGACGATTTCGAACCGTGGCCAATCCAGTTTACTCTGATGCAAACTTAATCCATTTTGAAAAGCTGAGCCACTTAGTTGTCAAAATGAGTTCCCAATCAGCTTTCACCGGAGTCAAAATGGTGATGTCATATATAAAATAAAGGCACAAAACAAATCACAGTGGGAGAAGGTAATGGATAATATTGACAATGAATGCAGTAAATGATCCGTTAAAGTTATAAATATAAAGGCGGGAGGAATCTGTTATTTGTCATCCCAGCCAATTAAATAAGGACAAAGAAATATAACGTAAATTCAATTGAAAATATTAACAGAACATATGAATCATTGTCTCAATTCAGTAACAAGACAAGCGCTCCAATTTCACACACACAACACGCAGTCCAATAATGGGATCTTAATTTATTACAATGCAATAATTATTAGATGAATTAAATGTGTTTAGGTACCAAAACAGACTAGCATACATCAGCATCTAGTTTAGGTTCTTGGTAGTTCAACCATCAAAGTTACATTTTCATTGACGAGTTATCCGCAGTAGGTATTTTCAGATTCTTTTCTTCTGCATTCTCCCCATTACTGTTGAGTAGTGGAACTTCAAGATTTTTGGTTCAGAATTCCTTTTTTTCCCAAGAAAAACCCACATTTGTGTTCTACATCAGGTATATGCTATATATACATTTGGAATTAAGTAAGTAATTTGTGTTTTTTTATTTTTTTTCTTCTTCATATGATAATGAGTGCTCAATTTGAGATATTATCTTGAAATTCCATCCTTTGTTGATTGGCACAGACTAATTATCTCAGGAAATTCAGAATTTTGGGCTCTAGATGATATTTGTCTAACTAATACATCAGGGGGCAGTTGGAATGTTGCAGCTGAATCCTTCTTCTTCTTTTTTTTTTTTTTTTTTGGCTTTTTATATCTTTTGTACTACTATTTAGTACTATGGTGATGAATTGTTGACCATTGCATTTGATTATTTTGTGGCAGAATACTGTGATGGGGAGAATTGGACTCCAGAAGATATTTCTTGGGCTTGTATTGGTTCATGTTCTAGTGATATCAGTTGCTGATGATGATAAAAATCGCTTGAACATATGGCCAATGCCAGTGTCAGTTAGCTATGGACAAGATAGTCTTTATCTCAGCAATACGTTTGAGCTCAAGACTGATGGGAGCAAATATATTGATGCTTCAGGAATTCTCAAAGATGCATTCTCCAGATTACTTGATGTTATTAAAGGCGAACATGTTATTGAAGTCAACACTTCAAGCCTTAATCCTTCTCTTGCTATCAACGGAATTCATGTTGTCATTCTTTCACCAAGTGATGAGGTGAAACAATTTATCTTCTCTTTATTTTTATCCAGTTTGACCAGCAAGATATAAAACAGACCATTTGGGCATATTGTTTAGAGATTTTGAGTTCCTGTCATTTCCGTTTGTGTGTTTGTCGCTAATTGAAGGGACTAACATTCAACGGAGCTTTCTCTTTGTCTGGGTATCGTTTTTTCTAAAACTTTACTTCATCGTATTAGGTTGTCTGCATAATATTTTTTTTTTCTCTGAATACCCCTGCTAATCTTTTTGTCATTTAATCTTTTTCTGGAAACAAGCAAACAATTAACTACCTTTTCAAGTATCTATTCTGAGCACCGTCTTGAATTATTTCAGTTGATTTCAGTCCAGTCTAGTTGCCATTCCAGCATAAGCCAAATTCATTGAGAATACGAGAAGTCATCATCTATTGAAGGATTTCAATTGTTCCTTCTGCAACTAAATTCCAAAAGGCTTTGACTAAGCCTTAAGTTTACAGAATAGATCCATAGAAAGAAGCTTCTTGTCGAATATCAAATCCCTAAGATTGGAAAATGAACATGCACGTATAGGAGGTCATGTCAAGAGTACAGAAGTATCTACATAAAGCTTTGATCTTAACATGGCTTAGTTTGGTCATGGGCTTCAAAGAATTTCTCGATTAAAAGCATCTGTTTGCTTTGACCAAAATCACGATGCTAATGTTTTCCAGATTGCATGTAGTCTTTAGTTTTGGCTCATGGATATAAATGAAATGCATTAAACAAAAATTTGAAATCCGGTGTGCAGAACAAGTTAAGAATGTGACTATGTCTTACAAATATGCAGCCTCCTTTGTTACAATCTTCCATTTGCAATTTTTATCCAGCAGAATGATTGATCTGCACATTGTGTCTACTTTTGCATTAATGTCATTAGACACTAATAGAATGGTTTGGAATGCAGTTACAGCATGGAGTTGATGAGACATACAAGTTAACCGTCCCTGTCCAAGGAAATCCAATTTATGCATATATTGAGGTGAGTATTACAAGATTTGTAGCATTCATAAGTTCCTATTACAATAAGTTGAATTCTGGTATGCAAGAAAATCTTGTTTAAATAGCAGGCTGAGCCTTAGGTGAGACAACTCTGCAGTCTTTGAATAACTGGAATCTTCTGAAATTTGACCTTTAAATGATGGAGTCATATCTTGTTTTAAGTAGTTAACAGTTCAAGATAAACTTAACTTCCTATTGATGTTTTCGGTTGCATGACATCATTGTCAAACGTGGTGTTCTTAAAGTATTAAATACGTAGATTTTAGCTTTTAAAGCCAATTCTCTATGATGTGGTGTAAGCTTGTTAAAATCATGTTAATAACAAGTATGAACGTTAAAAGACTGCGTTGACAATGACTAATTGTACCTGCCAAATTTTATCCCTTCTATTTAGGTAAGATAAGCCAGGAATCACTCTTGACAAGTGATCATTATCAATAAATATAACCAGGATATACTTTTTCTTACATCAGTAAGCCATGAGGACTGGTCCTTCCCCTCTCCCCTGTCCTAACTAAATAGAGATTTAAGAGATTCCAGAGTTGCTGTGAGGGTCACAAAAGATGAGGAAGTTATGTCAAAGCTAGAACAACTCCTTCGAAACATTGATGTACTTGAGAGAAGGTGGATCAATTTGTAGACAAATATTAAGCGAGGATACAAACTACCTAGATGAGATCTAATCTAACCCTCAAGCAAACTTTTAATTACAAGAAAGATCGAAATTTTAACATGTTACTTTTATAAAGAAACTGTCTAAGGTGCCGGAAGCTTAATCTTTTGTAGGATCAGAATAGAACCATATATAGGAATCCCTGAATAACTGGATTAAATAAATTTAAAAAAAATCCAACTATCAACAGAATTAAATAAAACGAATAACATAAAGAACTATGTTTCCAATTTAGGATCATATTCCTGTTTCCCATTGTATTGCTTTCAAACTGGAAAGTTGTAATAACTTGGATCTTTAGCAGAGGTACAGATGATATTCTCAACTGGGCACTTACTATGTAAAATTTTTTTTTATTATTTTTTACTTTTAGTTCTGAAGCAATAGAAATTAACAAGACAAAAACCAAAAATATATAAAGCTTCTCAATGGTGGATTGAGGTGTGATCTGGAAAGCCTGACAAGACCAACTATTTTCTTTCCCATTTGTTTACCTCTATAATTTCTTTTCACATTTTTATCATGTTGTTTTCTAGAATTTTGGTCAAATTTTGCTGACCAGATTAATGTTAGTTTAATCCACTCCTACTAGTCCATTGCAATCAAGTACTTATTCATTCCCATTGAAAATTGAGCCTTTACAAAACAAACACATAATCTACAGTTACAAATTTCTTTCACTAGAATTTTGAATGGTATACCACACATCAAAACAGCAATGCTCAAATCAGATGATAATTTAGTATAAAAACACCAGATTTCCAATCTTTCACTAGCGTGTAGTGATTTCAACAATAAAAACCTTGCATAAATGGTATATACTGTAACCAACTTTGAAGATTCATATTTAAGAAGATGTTATGCCGAACCATTCAAGTAATACGTCATAATTTTGTCAACATGATATATGCTCTTGGCAAATTCTCATTGAACCTTTCATGAACTCGAATCCGGTTGTTACTGTTAGTTGATCATCTTCTCAGATGCAGTAGAAGCTTCCTCAATCCTCTAGTTGTCTTTAGCAAGAACGTAACCTGTTCAGCATGTTTGAAATTGATAAGTAAACACATGATTATTTGCTTAAGTTTTCTAAGATGAAACCATTTGCAGAATATTTTGGCTTATATATGATTGATGTAAGAGAATAGTGGATCTATATCATGCATTAATACTCCACCATGTAAGTAATGGTTAATGAGTTTTGATTTTCATGCAGGCACAGACAATTTATGGGGCATTACATGGACTACAAGTATCAATTATTTCATTCATGAATCTCTAAGAAGCATTTTTTTTTTTTTTGGTGAAAGAAAATTAATCTGATCTAAAATGACTACTTTGATATCTATTACAGACATTTAGCCAAGTTTGCTATTTTAACTTCGCAACCAGAGTGATTGAACTTCATCAGGCTCCGTGGACCATTTTTGATCAACCAAGATTTTCTTATAGGGGGCTTTTAATTGGTGAGATGTCTTCATCAATTCATTGCTTATTTACCTATTCATCATTTCTGTTCCGGAAATGATGACTAAATTGCCTGATATCAAAGTATCTTCTACTTTAAAGATGTTTCCCTGTAACATGGGAAATTAATCAGTATGGTTTTGTGAGTACCGGGAAATAGTCGGTCTACCATCTGTGGCCTAAATGTGGCTGAAAAAAATAATTCCCTTTGACATTTTGCAGGTTCATGTACAAATTTCTCTCTCTTATACTTGGAATACGTTGTATTGCTGATCAAACTTAACCATCTTTACTGGAAATACAATACTTGTGTCCCAGTTTAACCTGCTTGACAATTGTCCACCGGGTGTGTAATATTGATGTAATTGGAGATCACTTCAAGTATCCTTAATTGATTCATTCTTCTAGCATGATGATATGCAAGCGTGAGCTCTTATAATGATTGCTAATATGTTATTCATTCTTATAGCATGATCATGTGCTCAAGCACGAGATACTATATTATATTCTGATGTCATGGATAAGATTATTTGAAGGGCTGAAACAGTTGTGCTCAATATTGATAAACTTCAATTATCAAGGCTTAAATGCTTTAGTTTCTTTTTCCTGTGTCAGCATTATGCTGGAGTTCAAGATGCAAATGATCATATTCTGCCTTAAATGGCACTTTTTGCAGATACATCTAGGCACTTTCTGTCGCTGCCAGTGATAAAGAAGGTCATAGATTCTATGACATATGCCAAGTTGGTAAGTAATGCATAATTTATTGCAGCCTATATGTTGTTTTCTACTATGTTAACCGAGGGTGTGACTTTCTAAAGACTAATATTCTTGGCTAGACTGATTATCATAAACAATTTCACTATTCGTGAAGATAATCTGGCTTAAAAACTGGACTGGAAGTTACCAATTGATTTTCAGCATTAGGTTATTTATTATTCTTATTCATCTAATTGGAGTTGTGTACAACCATAAATCTAAAGTGCAGTATTTGTACCGTTGATGCTCATCCAAATAAAGAAGCCTGGTTAATACTCCTAAAAATCAGAAAATTTGACCAAATTGTTTTCAAGAAAATTACGAGATATTCATCTCTCATTGATAGCAAAACATCATCTTTCTCATCTGCTGCAAAGAATTGAAAATTGAATGAAGAGTGCAAGAATTTTGTTAATAACTGATACATTTTGATGATAATTCTTCCTGGACTGCAGAATGTGCTGCATTGGCACATTGTAGACACGCAATCTTTTCCTCTTGAGATACCTTCACATCCCAAATTGTGGAATGGTGCTTATTCTAATTATGAACGATACACTATGGCTGAAGCTGCCGAGATTGTAAGGCAAGTTATTTTTCAATCATTCCCTGGTTTTCCTAAGGGTCATTTTAGATCTTTTCTTGCTATATCTTCCTGAGTTTCTGAATTTTAATATTGCAGCTATGCTCAAAGACGCGGAATTCACGTATTAGCTGAAATTGATGTGCCAGGACATGCTCAATCCTGGTAATGCAAATGCTGTCCATACTATTAACTTGCAACGTTCTTGTTGATGTTATCTGGATCTGGACTTGATGAGTTCAGATTAGGAAACGTGTTCGCAAATTATTTTAGTTTCTTTTAAATTATATTTGTAATGTTGGCATCCTAGTAGTTTAATTCCTGCTGTGCAACGGCTAGGCTTACAAAACTTAGTCCCATAAGTTGATGATTTATACCTGAACAAGTTCATCACAGTTTGTAATCATTTTGTGACGAGGGGAAACATTGATTGACTAGCTTCTCTTTTCTCGTCTGGGGAAGGGCATGGTGTCGAGCAGCTCCATTCTTTATAGATGTAGTTTCTATCAGTTGTGCGAACATACATGGCGTCCTGCATGATTTTGGAATTCCTTTAAGTTTGTTTTTGCATATTATTAGCGAGTACTTTAGACCACTGGATGTGGTTTATTTACTAATTGGTTGATCATTCTATGGGTATTTAGATTTATTTTTATCATCATCCCGTGAAGATTTATTTATTTTTTATTTTTACTATTATACTGAAACTCATCGAAATATAAATGCAGTAAAACCACAAGAACATATTCTAGTGGTAATCCAAAACCTAGTTTCTTGCAAAATTGCAATGTTAAAATGCCAAAGATCAATTTAAAGAGAGTGTGGTTATTTTCATATACTCTTATTGTTTTATAGAGCTCAGAGAATTTGGAAGTTATGGTACACTTGCATTATATTGGCTAATTCAGGAACTTATCTGTAAAATTTAGGACGTCAATAATTAATCTTCATTGTTGTTGTTGTTCGGCTTTCTGCAATTTAATCTCTGGAACTAACAATTTTCGATTTTTAGGGGAGTTGGTTATCCTTCACTTTGGCCATCAACAAATTGTACACAGCCCCTTGATGTTAGCAATGATTTTACTTTCAAAGTAATAGATGGAATTCTCTCAGGTGATACTCCTTTGTGATATTAATTAGTCAGGTCTACTTCACTGCAAAACCCAAAGAAATTCAACTTCTTCAAAATTTTCCTGTTTCAGATTTCAGTAAGGTCTTCAGGTACAAATTTGTTCACCTTGGGGGTGATGAAGTCGATACAAGTGAGTTTTAGATTTTAAATTGTGTTCTTATATGCAGCATATCAAGTTATTATTTGCATGAACATATGTGTATTTAGATGCTAACCTTCCTCATCAAACGACATGTTCTCTGTGATTGAATGAATTCAATGACTCAAGTCTTCAAGATGCTAGTCAATTCTTCCGCTTTTTCTATTCTTTTGAGAAGATAAATTAGATGGGAACCGTGTTTTGATCCAAAATGTAACTGCCTTCAGCAGGTGTCCAAGGGAGTCTATATAGGATTTATAGCTATCTATTTATCAGTTCAACATAAATCTTGATGTTCATATCGTTTAGTATGAATGTCTGCTAATTTTGGTTCATAGCTAGCTTATAATACAATTAATGCTATTTTCTCTAAAAGGAGTTCGGTAACCAAATGCAACTGATGTCTATTGCAGGTTGCTGGACTTTGACTCCTCACATAAGTAATTGGTAACACTTCTAAAGCATTGCTTATCCTTTCCATTGTCTTTGTCAAGGAGTTGTTTAACTCTCATCTGAAGTTTCTTTTACTAATAATAATGGATCATTATAGGCTGTACAATATTTGAGCAATAATGCGCTAGATTTTTATTCCTCTCTAATATTAAGCTGTCACTGTGATTAAGAAAAGAAAATGTACAATTATGAATTTCGAAAATAATTGATGGTAAACCAGGTATTAGTATATCTTTCCATGTGATAAATGTTACTTTACATGGCATTGCGAGTGAGTATTGCGTGCACCACGCGCGCCACGTGGCGTGCCACGTGGTGCACTAGAACCAATCACACATTGCCAAATAATACAAGGTATGACCCACTATTGCCACATGGCGATAAATTATTGGTTCTAGTACACCACGTGGCAATGCACGTGGTGTATTATATACTTTTCCATGGCATTGCTGCAAAATAATTTCACAACATAGTTTCATACTGAGTTTGATATTTTAGCGTATCATTTGCCTGTATAAAAATGTGATTTAGTGTGTTCTGTAATGAATCTTAAATTAAGAACTTGAGCAACTTATGATTGGCTTGTGTAAGGGAGGATCCTTTATCCCAGGAGATAGAATTTGGATTCAAACGAAGTTTGGGCTTTTCAGATTATAGAAAAAGTTCTAGCTCCATTCATGAACTATAATGAGCACTCAGGATTATAGTACCCCAACTGTTCATCAGAGTCTAAACCACTGGCTTAAGCACATGTTGGTAGTAATGCTATTAGTTCATTTGTGGAACATATAATCCTAACTTAATATGGGACTAAATAGGGGATTGTAATCTACCCCTGCAAAATTTCCTATCATCCTCACTTGGAATACAATATAGTTAATTATACATCCACAAAAATACAGGGGATACAGGAGCTTGGAGATGGTTGGCTATCTTGACGTGTGGCGTGGTGTGGTGTGGTGTTTACTATTTAGTCCCACATGTCACTTAGCTTTTATAAATCTGGCTGCTGACTTGCTTATAATACCACCTGATAATGGGGTGCACTGAAATTCATTAGTGTAGAAGTATGCTTTTTCAGTCGCCAGATGTTAAATGAACATAACCCTGTCAATACGGGAAAATCCAGATATGGGTTGATTTGTATACAAAGCTTGAAGTTATATGCTACAAATAACTTGAGTTAAAACAGTTTGGACTAGTGATTTATAAAGAAAAAACTGAAACTTGAATAAATTTTATGAATGTAACTGTCTCTTTTCAACGTGAGAAGAGAGTTCATTAGCTTTTCATATTTATAGAAATTGTTACAGAGGAGATTTATACAATAAAGGAAAAGATAATCAATTCCAGTTTCTGTGCTATCTCTTCCTTGAATGATGGAGCTGAATGCTCTTTTATTGACTTACCCTTTATACATGATTGAGTCTCAATGCAACCCCTTAAATTACTCTCATGATCCACTGTTTTAGGAAGGAAGTATTTCCTTATTACTCCTATCATCCTTATCTCTCCACTCAAGTAATTGGTTGTTATTACCCTCCCTCAAAATGTGTCGAGGTTAGAGACACAGTTTGCTGCGAATACGAAGAAGAGTGGCCTTACATAATGGCTTGGTGAAAATGTCCGCAAGCTGGAGGGCAGAGGAGACATGGCAAGTAATAAGGAGTCCCATTGCAACTCTCTCACGAATAAAATGGTAGTCAAGTTCAATGTGTTTGCTACGAGCATGAAAAACAGGGTTAACAGTCATGTGTAATGCACTCAGATTATCACAGAAGAGTAGAGGTGGACGGGTTTGAGGAACGTGAAGATCACGTAAGAGAAAAGTGAGCCATGTTAATTCAGCTGCTGTGTTAGCCATTGCACAATATTCTGCCTCAGTACTTGAACGCGATATGGTTGGTTGTTTCTTGGCACACCAAGAAATAATGTTATGTCCCAAAAACGTGCAAAAACCCGTTGTAGAGCGTCTAGTAGTAGGACAGCCTGCCCAATCTGCATCAGAAAAGGCAAAGAGATCAAGTGTAGTGTTTCCAGTTAGATGCAGACCCAAAGTAATAGAGCCTTTAACATAGCGTAAGATACGGCGAACCATTTTTAAGCTAGCAACAGTTGGTGATTGCATATATTGAGATACATAGTTAACACTGAAAGAAAGGTCCGGCCTTGTAAGTGTTAAATATTGTAAAGCACCAACAATGCTACGATAAAAAGTAGGATTAGAGAAAGAAGAGTTATCCTGAAGCCCCTTGGTTTTGGACTCCATTGGTGTATTCATTGGTTTGCAATCCAACATCTGAGCTTTGTCAAGAATAGTGCGGGCATAGTGAGTCTGAGAAAGGTGCAGAGTATTAGCAGACCGTTGAACCTCTATACCAAGAAAATGATGTATAGGTCCTAGATCTTTCATGGCAAATTCAGAATGTAAAGTTGTGATAAAATCATTCAGTAACGTCGAATTAGATCCTGTCAACAACATATCATCAACATAAAGAAGTAGGACCAATGTGCCAGATGGAGAGTGCATAATAAATAAAGAGGGATCAGCAAGACTACAAAAGAAACCAGTTTTGAGCAAAAAAGCACTAAAACGATCAAACCAAGCTCTTGGTGCCTGTTTAAGGCCATAGAGAGCTTTTTGAAGTTTACAGACATGAGATGGAAATTTTGGATCATGCATACCTGGTGGTTGCTCCATATAAATATCCTCAGTTATGTAACCATGAAGGAAAGCATTTTTAACATCAAGTTGTCGAATGTCCCATTGGCGAACCATGGCTAAACTAAGAACTAAACGAATAGTACCTGGTTTGATGACTGGAGAAAATGTTTCAACATAGTCGATACCATCCACTTGGTGATACCCTTTTGCAACGAGTCGAGCCTTGAGCCTATCAAGTGTGCCATCAGCTTTTAATTTAGCTTTAAAGACCCATTTTGATCCGATAATATTCATATGAGAGTCTCTGGGAACTAAAGTCCATGTGAGATTTTGATGCAGAGCATCAAGTTCATCAAGCATGGCTTTCCGCCACCCATCATGTTGAAGGGCTGCTTTGACAGACCGTGGCTCACTTGGAATATCTCACAGGTGAGAAGTAAAGCATATCGAGGATTTGGCTTGTAAATCCCATGTTTTGCTCTTGTAACCATAGTGTGAGATGTTGACGAAACAGGTTCAGAAGAGGATGCAGGATGTATACTTACCGAATGATTGTCTTCAGTGGGAAGAGGTATTGAGGAAGACATATCATGTTCTTGTGGGGAGAACTCGAGATCAGTATTGGTGGAAGTGTGATCATGGAACTGGTTTGTCGGTATTTCAGAGGGCACAACTGAACTTGTAGGATCTGATACAGAGGGTGACGAGCTTGAGATCAGGGTTGGAACAGGAATATGCATTAAGTCTATTGTTGGAGACGGTGAGTTCATTGAGACAGGAGACGGAGAATCAAGAAATGCTAATATGCTACCACTGGAGGATGACAAAGACCCGTTTGTCTTGTAGGGATACAAATTCTCATCAAACACAACATGCCTAGATACAAACATTCTGTGGGTTTTAGAATCAAAACATCTGTACCCTTTATGCCGATCGCTGTAACCTACAAACACACAAGGAATGGTTTTAGGATCAAATTTATTCTTTTTGGTGTTCCATGTATATGGATAACATCTTGAACCAAACACCCGTAAAATAGAATAGTTAGGATTAGCACCATGTAAACGAAAATAAGGACAATCAAAATTAAGAGAAGAAGAAGGCAAACGATTGATTAAAAAAGCTGCGGTGGTGAAGGCTTCGACCCACAGAAAGTTAGGTGCACCACTGTGAAAGATCATAGTCATCCCAAGTTCTCTAATAGTGCGATGACGACGTTCGACAATTCCAGTTTGTTCCGGTGTATGTGGACAAGAAAGCTGATGAACGATTCCCTGTTGCTGAAAGTGGAAGGAAAGTCTTTTATTTACAAATTCACCACCACCATCAGAATGAAAAATTTTAATTTTTTTATCAAATTGACGTTGCACATAACTTTCAAAAGCTAAGTAAACATCAATAAACTCAGACTTGGCACGAAGAGGAATTATCCAAACATAATGAGAATAATCATCCACAAGGCAAGCATAGTATCGAAATTTACCAAGAGACAAAATAGGGGCTGGTCCCCAAATGTCACAATGAATTTTGTCAAAAACACCAGTACTAGAAGAAGAAGAAGAACTAAAAGGTAATTTGCTAAGTTTGCCTAATTGGCAACTTTCACAAACAATGTCCACCTTTTTATTTGAACTAACATGAATTAAATTCTTAGTACGTAATAATTGAACAGTTGATTTTTGCGGATGTCCAAGACGTTGGTGCCACAGCTCTTCAGTTGCTGAGTTTTGTTTATTGGAAAAGTGTGCTTCCTTTGGTCTGGATAAAACAAAAGATCCCCTTTACGTTGACCCACTATCATAGGCTCGACCTGTTGCTCGTTCCTTAATGCAGAAAATCTTGTCAGTAAATTCACAATTTAAAGGATATTGTGATGTTAATTGACTAATAGAGAGTAAATTACAGGTTAATTGGGGTACATGAAGGACTATCACGAAGTAATAAATCATTCTTACCATCAGAAACTACAACATCCCCAACAGCATCTATCTTTAAGTGAGAACCATCACCAATGAACACTGAATCATGACCAGCATATTTTTTAGGATTTTGTAACATACCTGAGTTTGCTGTCATATGATTTGAGGCTCCGGTGTCAGTTGTCCATTCGACATCTGGAACTGAAGTATCCATGGTAAGAGCAGCAAGAGCTTGAGGAAGGTCCTCATTGCTTACTAATTGATTTGGTAGACTCCAGCAGATTTTGGCAATATGTCCAAGTCTTCCGCAAAGCTGACAGTGCTCATTCCTGTACATTTCTCGTTCGATGCTTGTCATGCGTCGTTTACCAGGTGGTGGTGGTCGTGGAGTGTGATTGTTCACTTTTTGCGATTGTTGTGAAATATTTCCTGCATAATTTGAATGTTGAGAATTATTGTTAGTGGCTGAAAAACCTCTACCTTTTGAGGAGAATTGATTGTTGTAACGATTGTTGTTATTATAAGTTTGTTGCTGGCTTTGGTGACGTTGTCCATAAAAGGCATATGATGGTGTGTTTGATGTTTCAATCCATGTATTTCGTTGTTCGAACCCCTGTAGGAGAGACACTGCTTCGGAATAAGATGGCATGGGAGGTTTGAGCATTGCCGTTGTAAAAGATTCATATTGCTGTTCAAGATTGGCAAGTAAAGAGTATACTTTTGTTTTGTCAGGTACTGGGTTCCCTATGGCTGCAAGACTATCACAAATGCCTTTGAACTTTCTTAAATGTTCTGCCAAGGACTGATTTGGATCTTTTCTGAGATATGTGAGTTGTTGTCGAAGAGTAAATTCCCGTTCTTGTGAATCTTGAGCGTAGGCTTCTTTTAAGGCATTCCAAACTGATTGTGATGATTCAAGGCCAATAACCAAACCTAACGCTTCTTCAGTGAGTGTTCCAATAATCCATCA
Source organism: Mitragyna speciosa (assembly GCA_024721245.1). Classification (NCBI taxonomy): domain Eukaryota; kingdom Viridiplantae; phylum Streptophyta; class Magnoliopsida; order Gentianales; family Rubiaceae; genus Mitragyna; species Mitragyna speciosa. The sequence goes on from CM045552.1 coordinate 8,571,845, forward strand.
GCGTAGGAGACGATCTTCTTTGCGCCATTTGAGATATTCATCTGAGAGTGTTTTTGTGTCAGTAATTGATATGTCTGTTGTTGTAGTGTTGTTTTTGTACATGGTTGGTTTCGTTGTTTCACCTGTGAGAAGTCCAACCATGTCTTGACTTTCGGCAAGAGCGAGTAATTGCTCACGCCACAAAGGATAGTTTTCTGGGGTGAGTTTGAGTGTGACAAAGTTGGCGACATTCAAAGAAATTGTTGAAGCCATGATTTGTAATATGGAACTCTCTTGTCTCACAGGAGGCTCTGATACCATAAAGAAAAAACTGAAACTTGAATAAATTTTATGAATGTAACTGTCTCTTTTCAACGTGAGAAGAGAGTTCATTAGCTTTTCATATTTATAGAAATTGTTACAGAGGAGATTCATACAATAAAGGAAAAGATAATCAATCCCAGTTTCTGTGCTATCTCTTCCTTGAATGATGGAGCTGAATGCTCTTTTATTGACTTACCCTTTATACATGATTGAGTCTCAATGCAACCCTTTAAATTACTCTCATGATCCACTGTTTTAGGAAGGAAGTATTTCCTTATTACTCCTATCATCCTTATCTCTCCACTCAAGTAATTGGTTGTTATTAATTTAGTCTTAATAATTTGCTGGGCTAAGAAACAAACCAAATTGTCATAATGTAGGTTTAGGGGTCTACTGGTGGAAGATATAGAATCCATTTAGAACTTATATGACCTAGAATTGCCTTAGGTTTGGGATGTTTCAAAAGTTTGACAAAGCAAGATAGTAACTTCCCAAAGTCATTGTCAACCGCTTAAGGTATATAAAAAGAATTCTTTTGGTTGGTGAAGATTTTTTATATAGTTCTAACAGCTAATTGAGTTGGTTCCAACTAGGTTAATGCACACCTAGTTGTCACGTGAAATTTGGACTCCCTTAAGTACTAGCTGATTTTTGGTTCCAAGTAAAAGGTAGACACTCCTTTGTATACTCATTTCAGTTTTTTCCTGTTAGTTATCAGATACTTAGGAGACAACGGATTTTTAAGATTAAACAGCCAAAAAGATAATGGATTGAACATGTCTGGCAGATTGAACATTGTGAGAACCCTCAAAAAGTCCCACACTGGTGGGAAGAAAATAAAATGATTTGTATATAATATCTTACGTTTGAACTACTAAATAACTTGGCTTAAGTATTTTGAGTCCGTGGTTTAAAGTTCAAAAGTTATTGGGCTAGCTCAGACGCAGGATGTTTAATGGTATCAGAGCGAATGTCGTGTGGTCTCTGCACGGGGTGAGATTGGGCCTATGGTATTGGGCCAGACTACGTAAGGAAGTGGAGGAACTAAGTGCTGTGCGGGGCTAAGTGCTACGTCCGCCCTTGCTAAGTGTTACGTCGACCTAAGGGCGGGAGCCACCTCTAGAGCCCATACGAGCCACCTCTAAAATCCGATACAACTGAGTGGACAGTCCGGATTATGATATGGATTGGGCTTTGCTTAAGGAGGGGTGAATTTGAGACCCCTCATAAAGTCTCACATTGGTGGAAAGAAAAAAAAATGATTTGTATATAACATCTTACGTTTGGGCTAATAAATAACTTGGCTTAAGCATTTTGAACCCGTGGTTTAAAGCTCAAAAATTATTGGGCCAACCCAGACGCGGAATGTTACAGAATTACTCAAAACTTTTCAAGAATAAGGACGTTAGTTTCTCAAAAAAAAAAAAAAGAATAAGGACGTTAGAAAAGCATTAAAAGGATTAAAAATGGCAGAGGGGAAGTTTACTAAATGAATATTTTCAGCTGACTGTCATTAGTTGGGTAGGAGAAATGGGAATTCTTGGGATGCGCGTGGGAATGGATTTTATTCCCAATGCACGAGACTTCAATATCTATATTACTTCATTGACACATTGTATTTATAATTTCTGTTGGCATATTATTGAGATATCACTCGATCTTATGATATTAAAGAGCTGTCTGATTTAACAGGTTAAAGAAGCAAGGCCTTAATGCATCTGAGGCTTACCAGTACTTTGTCTTGAAAGCACAGAAAATAGCTTTATCCCACGGTTATGAAATCATAAACTGGTATAAATTCATCTCCTTGAGAAGCTTTTCTGCATCCAATAGGATTTAATCTAAAATTATGCGTGCAACAGGGAAGAGACCTTCAACAATTTTGGTAGTCAGTTGAACCGAAAAACTGTGGTCCACAACTGGTAAGCACTGATTATTAGTTTTCAGATTTGTTGCCTACCATAATTTTCTCTAGCTCTTGAATAAATATTCAAAGAGGAGACGTCAAGATAGACAAGAATCTTGTACTAGCAACCCTAGATTCACTGTAAGATTTTCCAATTAGGAAAACGTTTTTTCAATCCAAAGTCTGTGAACACTACTGACAACCTAACCGAGGTTTTGATACGAACATTAATGATTAGTTATGTCAAATTTAAAAATCTATTCCTCCCATTTCGTCATTCATTTTATATCTGTATAAAATGTTAAAGAGAAAAGTACAAACAAGCAGAAGGGATTAATTATTAAGATAAACTAATTTGATCCACTTAAATTGTTTCCCTCAAGAAAAAAAAAAAAAAAAGATCCACTTAAATTGGGTTAAGTGGACATGTAAGAATTCTATGACAGGCTTGGGGCTGGTGTTGCTCAGCGAGTAGTTGCAGCTGGGTTGCGGTGCATTGTAAGTAACCAGGACAAGTGGTACTTGGACCATCTGGATGCAACATGGCAAGATTTCTATTCGAATGAGCCCCTTACAAACATAACAAAGCCTGAGCAACAAGCATTAGTTATAGGAGGTGAAGTATGCATGTGGGGTGAACAAGTTGATGGCTCAGATATTGAACAAACTATATGGCCTCGAGCAGCAGCTGCTGCAGGTATTAACTGATACTCATCTTGGAAATCTTGACGTCTTCAACCCTATGAAGTATTCACATTATATTATTCCTGTCATGGTTTAGCATTATCAAAAACAATTAGGAATTAGTATAACTCCTTTGAATTGTTGGTCTTTATGGAATATCATGGGTCTTTTTGTACTAGAAATGGCGACTGCAGTACACATTGCCTTTCTTTTTTAACTCTCTGATTTAAGAAGTTATAACAACTATTCCTTCTGTTTAGAGATGAATCTCTTGATTAAAAAAAAAAAAGTGTTAAGTACCTAAGCATGAATTGCAACTAAATGTAGTTGGAAATTTCAATTACAGCACACACTGAATGCAGCCTATGCATCTGGAATAGTTGGATAGTAAAAGACACTGAATGATTATGGTTATTCTGCTATATTACCAATTATAAACGAAACTATAAGCAAACTTTTTCAACTTCATTGAATGGCCTGCAGCTAAGTGAATTTGTTTGATTTGTGCTATGATAGGCAAGATTAATTTTCATCAGTTTGTTTTAACTAGATATGAAAAAGCTTTTCTAAGAAAAATCTCCACTGCATAGGTGATGCTTGCCTCAAACTTGAATATTTCACATGTTCCTTGACCGTCTTAAAATGCACTCCCGCAAAACAATGCTCTTGCCAATGATTCTGTCAGCAGCAAACAGTTTTATTTGAGATCTGCAACTGCAGCCTTAGCATGTCCAAATGTAGTGTCATTTTCGTCATCTTCTTCCTTTTTCGTCTTTTTTTTTTTTTACACAGAATAATGAGCAAGATGGCTTGACATTAGGTCAGCCTATTTCCACAAGCCATCTTTTTGAAAGTGCTGCTCCAAAAAAGTTATTGTATTATATATAATCTTTATAATTATCTTGCCTTACTTTTTATCCTGAAATATCTGCCATTATCTGTACTGCTATTACTGAAATTAACCCTTGCTTTTTGTTTACCTCCTAAAAAAGAGAGACTGTGGACACCTTATGACAACCTAGCAAAGAATCCAAGCGAAGTTACTGCAAGATTAGCACATTTTAGGTGTTTGTTGAACCAAAGGGGAGTTGCTGCAGCTCCAGTGGCTGGATTTGGTCGCGTGGCCCCTGTAGAGCCTGGCTCTTGCTACATGCAGTAGTCCGCAAAATACTTGTGATAAATGTTAGTTAAACATGGAATTCTGTATATGGAGCGAGAGCTGAAAATATCAGGCAGAATTCAACATTCTATTCTTTGGAAAGTGTTGAAATGAACTTCAATTAGTAAGCTTATCGGGTTCATTCTTTTGTAAGAATTCCTAGAATAAAAATAGAAATAATTTTACTTATATTGACTCAAGCTAGTTTAATACAGATTTGTTACTACAGAATAGGATATAAACATTCAGGGAGAAGTATGAATAATCCTTTACTTTTAATTCGTTAAGTTCAACATTGAACAAAGATGATGGTTAAGTTCCCTCCACGTTCACATCTCACACCCTCAAAACTTAATCCACCCTTTGCAAGAACGTTTTGTTTTACCGTACAATGTCTGATATGGGATAACTAAGCTAAACCAGCACTCAAATTGATTTTCGTTAAAACATATTTGATTTTACAGGTGATTGGAACATCTTTATTGAATTCACAGAGTAATGGGTCAAAGTCATCTGCATTTGTAGTAGCATTTTATCATTATCTCTCAGTTGATGTACTATCTTACCCTCTAGTGGGGAGGGAGATGACAAGAAGGGGCTTTTTGTCAAAAAATTACTGGTCGAATCATTGAAGACACAGTGCCATGCATTGAATAACATAGTGAATATGTTGCAATGAAGATGCACTTTTTAGTTCATTGCTCCCTCCTTCACTCTCAGTTCTCAGAAAGGAAGTGGGCAGTATGTTTGTCAGTGGCTTTGCTATTAAAACCGATCCTTTTGCATAACATGTAATTTGCACATTAACAAGAACAAATATTCTCAAATTAGGTTACTGACGTGCTGTCTCCAGATTTGCAGCTTAAGTGAAGTTCAAGGAGGAATGACATGCAGAACTTTTGAGACTCGTCTCTCTTTGTCAGGACCAGATATGCACTCAATCTATCTCCTGTTTGTCAATACCAGATATGCCCTTAATCAATAATTTGTTTGTTAGAGCAGATATCACTCATGTTACTGCATTGTCCAAAGTTTTACACAGTTTCTTTGGCTCACAACAGTTAAAAGAGTATCCGGGGCCTGAACAGCCGGATTGTCAGCAGCTAAAAGCCCAGATTGGGTTGCATCATAGGCTGCTCAATTTAAAATTAAAAAAAGAAATATCAGATCTGTGGCTTGAATCACCCACAGCTGATAAGACTGATTTTGAGCCACAAATTGCTAGCAGTCCCTCCCTTCCCCACAGTTAGATGCTATGAAGACAGAAGCAAATAATTAAGAACAAAAAGCAATGCCAGTTAAGTCTCATTCAAATGGAGGTATCAGAACTATTGTAATATTTTTTTACAAAATAGAAGGCCGAGAGATCATCAAGTAAAAAATTTGAGGTAACGCCAGAACATCATTTTCATTAATCTTTCAGGGCTTCCACGGTGCGGGTGGTGGTGGGCTCACTGGATAAAGTGGTGGAACTCCTGAAAAAATTGTGTTTTTATCTACTCCATTCCCGTCACTGTTAGTTAGGGACACCAATGCGGCAACCAAGCCTGCATTTCCTGCCATTGTGGGCTCTGTATAGCTGTAGTTCGTGCGCACATCCCGGAACTTGTCGAACTTATCCGGCCCTCCAACCATGGCACCTGTAATGGTGTTTGGATTTGGATTCTGACTGTCACGCCATTTCCATCCACCAGTACATGAATATTTTATATTATTATGTGGTATTGATGCACCACGGTGATGCACATGTTTCGGGTATTTTTTTCCGTATCCCACCACATAGCTCATATTTAGGGGATTTGCACCGAGAATATAGTCTATCTGCGTTTGCACGAAAAACCAAAAAGAATTTGTTAAGAAAAGCTGGGACATTGTCTGGCAGAAGAGCTTGATTTGTAGATTATGAGAAACGACATTCAGTCTTCCAAATTACGAGGTTTATGCAGCGGATATTTACCAGTTTGACAGTTCTCACAATGAAGATAAATCACTTCTCTTTGGCATTGTTTATTTCTCTCTGAAGCATTTGTTTATGGAATTTCTGAGGAGATCTAGAAAGAAAGATGTGGAAAAATAAGCGGATAAGCAAACCTGAGATGTGGCAAATTTGCGGATCACATCCTGAGACATGAAGGTAGGGCCACAATACCACCCTGGTACGCCAGTTGCATTCATATAGTCAGCAAAGAGGGATGCCAAGAAGGCCGCGTTGGCCACATATTGTAGAGGCTGTCCACGCCCATGGTTTAGCTCAATCAGTCCCCCTGTAGATATCACAGGCAAAAATTAGTCACTAATGGGACGGTTGGGAAGTTGATAGAATCTGCTGCTGGCTAATCAGGAGCTAACATACCTTTAGTCCAGTTAAATACATTGTATCTTTGAAGATAAGAACACATGGTAAGACCAGTCATGTTTTGATAGCTGCTCAGCATTTCCTCGTACGGGTAGCCAGGGCTCAAGAACAATCTCATTCTGGTCAAGAGCAGCATAGCAGCAGGTAACTTGTTATCCCAACTCAGTACACTTAAATCAGGAATCATGTAGGCTGCTTTTGTATTCCTCGACAAGCCTGGGGCAGTTGCCAATGCAAGGTAACTATTGTTTCCAGTAGCATAGTACATCCAGGCTGCACCCCACATATACTCATCCCAGTATCCAGTGGAATTGTAATAGGGCTCAATAAAAGGATTGCCTCGAGAATATGGATTTCTTCGGCCAAAGTCCCTGGCAAATGCAAAGACTGTTGCGGCACCTTTCACAAGCTTTTTGGAGTAGCGATTATCATCACGAAAGACAATGGATGCTGCTGCCAGTGCTGCTGCCATTTCACCACCAAGGTCTGGAGCTGAATTTGCTGTTTGTACATCTCGACGATAGTCCATGTCTTCCGGCCTCATCCAACAGTAATGATCATCTGGTGTAGTTGAAGCATTTCTTCCTCCACCCACCTTGCCATTGAAAGGAAGAATTAGTTACTCCCATGAATTTGTTGTCTCAAATGCTATTGTTCCACTCGTCATAGCTATTTTACTCTTTAAGTGACTAACAAACGACGGGAACTACAATATTATAAGGAAAAAGCAGAATATAATGACCTTCTAATAGAAAATTTCATATGCACAATTCATTGAGGGAATGCCCTTGTTCCCTGAAACATAGTAGTGGTAGTGAAAATGGTCCATGACAGTAATTCTAGTTACCAAATCCTCTGTATAATTGTTATCTGCTCAAGTTCCTACTAGAAGACGCAGATAAGCTACTTAAACACGTGTATTATGAAAAACATCGCTATTATTAGCAAATAGCAATGATAAGATGTACATCAAGAGCAACAATGTATTAGCGCTTAAGAGTCATTTCTGGTTCCAAATCTAACCATGTTTCATTTGACGAGGATTAGAAGATTACCTGACTGTAAATTTTGTCAATTTTAGTTGCAGTAGAGTTGAAGGTCAGGAGTAAGTAATCAGTGCCCCACTTTATAAGGTCTCTGATATGATTATACTCTCCAATGGCTCTGTACTTGTGTTCATACTCAATAGCACTCCAGCTTAGCATTGTCATGGCAAATGCCATGGGGAAATGGAACTTTACATTGTCACCAGCGTCATAATATCCTCCCTCTAATCCTCCTTTAACATCATTCAAAGTTGATCCATCAGATAACCCTGAATTTCCTCTCCAAGGTATACCATTGCTCTTGGGCAATCTCCCAGCTGCATTATCAAATTAACAGAAAAGAGTTTCATTAAGACTAACAATCTTTCTTGGATTCTAAATGAAAGATTTACAAAAACAAAAAAAGAGCAAAAATTTGATGAAGATTAATTCTCAAGAATTTATTCAAGTTAAAAAAAATGTGTTAGTACTAATTGATTGGCCAATATCCCGTTCAATAACATTTATAGAAAAGATTATTGAATGTTAACGTTCGGATTATGAATTTGTTTCTTCTTTTGGTGAGATGAAATGTATCTTTTTTCCATCACTATTGAAACATCTCCTATAAAAAAATTAAAATGGAGAATGGGGGAAAAACCTGGTCAAATCAAGAAGGAGAAAATAGAAAATGTGCAAATAGTAAACTAACATTCTAGTAGTATTAGGTGAGGTGGATTTTTTTTTATTGAAGAAAATGTACAAGAGAGAGTGATGCAAATGAAGGACGACGTGCCAATATGGCAAGCATGACTTTAGAGTGATTACCAAATGGGCTTTACTAAATTATTATGCATTAAAGTCAAATGTCCCTTCTCTCTAACGTCCACAAAAAATAATCCCAGCAATTTGACAAATTCCAACTTGTAACTACATGATGGGGATTGTGATGTGCTGTGCTATGCTGCCCCTCCTTAATATACGGAGAAATCTGTATCTTTTTTATATATGTTCATCAAAATATTATCACTTTGAATTTTTTTTTTTTCATTTCGAAAGTTCATTAATAGAGGTTATTTATAAAAGCCTACTTTAGAATGGACTTTTAGCCTAAGGTCATTTTCAACAGCGCGTTTGCAAAATTAAGCATTTCAAATGGCTTAACTGACTCGTTAGATTTTTTTTTTCACCACAGTAATATGTAATTGTAACTTTTAAACATAGAAGACTTTATAGTGCATACTTTTATTAGTTACCATTACATAATTGTAAACCCTTGGCCAAATTTTAAAACAAAAAAACAACGCCCTTTTGGATGAAGAGTAGTTATATTCACTAACTAGTTACATTTTTTTATTGACGAATTATAAATCCTGACTAACTCATTAAACACACCTCCAACTTATCTCAACTGGCACAAGACCAAATTGCGAGCCCCGTGCCTTGATTAGAAGGTTTGAACTTTTCAACTCCTTGGAACCAATAAATCGATTAACCATAGGGAGAAAAAACATCAATTAACCATAGGGAAAAAAAACAGAGACCAGCCGAATTACAAAAGCAGAGAAAGAACGTGCATGGAAATTATTAATCTACAAAGAACCTGCAAGCATAAACAATCTAATCAACTATTTTTCTACCAATAAAACCGGGATTTTTGGCGGCATATACGGTTAGATCTTGCACATTTTGTAGTCATAGTCATCATGGGTTCATAACCCTCGAGCCAAGCGATGACTTTTTCCACATTCTTTTATTTCAAGTCTGTCAAATACTGCATTTTCTAGTTTTGGATCCATGGTTTGTGCTGCACCATGGAAATGGAGTTCAAGACTTTCTTGACAACTTTTAAGCACCAAGTTGGAAAAAATTTGCACCCCATAAAACTATAGTCATACTTCCCCTTGATTTTTATGGCCGTGATTTTCACGAAACCATGGTCTTTTTCCTATCTTTTCTTCTTCTTTTTTTTTCCCCCCTTTGTTTTTCGGAATGAGAACAAGCTAGAAAGCTAATGGAAAATTATTTAAAAAAAAAAAACAAATGTTCACATAACTAGAATATCGACTTGGCTAACAATTACCAAACAAACAGCAAGAAGTCTTTGACCTTCATCATCACTAAAAACCAATTATATTTAGTTCGTGTAATAAATTAATTAGGGGTGACACAAGTTAAAATATGATCCTTTCCCTATAATCAAACCGCATTCATGCACTCAAATAAACCAAAAACAATGGAACTGTGACAGAAGAAATTTTTTTCCCCCAGTATGTTAGATCAAACGATTTAACACTAACGTTGGATGCTGGATGGAACTAAGAGTCCTGCAAGTCTACAACAGGGCAATATGGGCATGAAAAGATTAAATAAGGAAAAATGACAATATTTGACTTAATCAAAAGGTTAGCAATAAATGAAGCAAGAGAAAAAGAAAAAGAAAGTGAGGTGATAAATTAAATTAAGGAGTTTACGTACATTTTTGGGCGTTGAAGAAGAGGAGGGCCTTGTGGAGTGCGACAGTGTAGTTATCAGGAGGAGGAGGATGATGTTTATGCTTAGGCACAACCTTAGCTATGAGAATCGGAAGACCGATCACAAAAATTGCAAACAAGATTCCGTAAACGGTCCATTTTAGAGCTTTGGTGCTACAAACAATGCATCCCAAGTCGACATACTGCTTCTTCTTCTTCTCTGGCGGCCCCAAGAGCCAACTCTGCTGTGTCTCATCTAAGTTTTGATAATGTTGGTGAGATATTGAAGCTCTGTCCCATTCCATGTTCCTACTCCTATCATCTTCTGTCGCTGAATCTGTTGCATTGATCTCTAGCGATCCTCCCCAGTGATTATGCATTTTGACCTCTCCTTTCCTTCAAGAAACTCTTGGGTTCCACGTTCACATGTGGAGGAATTGGATTGGGAGGAAAATGGATTCTCTGGTGGGATTCAAATGGAAAAAGTTAGGGAATCAATCCAAATTTGAGGAAAGATATAGTGAGTGTAAAAGAATGTGAAGTTATTGCATTTGGAAATGTTGAAAAGGAATGTTACCATTATTGATGAATATGGATAAAAGCACAATCTAATTGAAATCCATACCTCCAAGGCAAGATGAATCCAACTGGAAAATGAATCCTTCCAGCTAAAGCTAGAGCTGTAGGTGGTCTCAAAAGAGTGTTTGGCTTGATCACTACTACTATTATTTATAATCCTATGGCACCTATGGATTGTCTTTGGGGTAAGTTTTTGGGGAATAAATGGAAAAAAAAGAAGAAGGGAAAATAGCTGAGAAAGTTGACTAGTAAAATAGAGCAATCTTCCTTCTATTTGTTTGTTAATTCATATTGTTCAAATGAATATGGATTTGATGGTTTGAGAAAGAGACTTGAAAGCTGGAACGACAGCCAAACATTTACGACCAGTTCACAACTTAAACTACTTAAGTATGCAGTGTGGAATTGTGTGTGTTCTTATTTGTTTAATCAGAGGAAGGAAGCTTCGAGGCAGGCTTGAAGTCTGAACCTCAAATGCAATCAAATGTTACCGGTGGAATAAGCATTCCAACTGTGTTGAATTTTCTACTCGTGCTTTTCACATAGTCATAATCTTTACCAACAATTTTTGTTAGTTTTTTAGTTCTGGTTAATTAGACTTCCCTTCCCCCCCCCCCCCCCCCCCCTTCCAAAACCACCAAAAAAATAAAAAGAAGAAAGAAAGAAACCGTGTTTTAATGAAAAAGTTGGAAAAGATAAAAAAGGAAAAAGAAATTTGCTGTATTAACAGCACATGGTTTATTTTGAGTTTTGACTAGCTACCCTTCCTCAGTGTATGAATGTATGTATGTATTTTCTCTATTTGACCACAAAAACCTTACAAATCAACCCAAACACAATTGTGCTGTTTTTTTTTTTTTTTTTGAAAATAATTGTGCTGTTTTTTTGTTCTACTATCATTTTATATCTAAAATACGATGATACATGTGAAAATTCAAGAACAATAACCCAAATAAAACCAAATGGTTGTATCGGTATGTTTAATTGGAAATATATAGAAAACTGAAATCAGGGAAAATTTTAATGATGTTACAACAGGGATAAAATTGTGTTTATTAAATTATAAGCAAATGAACAATTTTTTATCCTCAAACCAGTGAATACGTCTCCCCTAGTTGGAAATTCAAAACTGCTGCTGGCTGGCTTAAAGCTAGCCCACTAGATTAAAAGAAAAAAGCGATGTGTACCTGGGGAAGGAAATATTAGCTGGTAACTAAATCCCACCGGTTGTAAACTCTTTAATCAGCTAATATTGCTTCGAGGGATCCAAGGAAGTTTCTCTCTCTCTCTCTCTCTCTCTCTCTCTCTCTCTCTCTCTCTCTCTCTCTCTCTCTCTCTCTCTCTCTCTCTCTCTCTCTCTCTCTCTCTCTCACACACACACACACACACACACATTCATATGCGTGTATTCAGGTAAACATACATTTGGCTATCAATCTTAAAGGTAAATTTCACGTACTCCTCCTAGACAAAATATTTAGATTATGATTTGCAGGCGTTATTGTGCGACTTATAGTACTCAACAATCCTTTTACATATGTGCCACACTAATGATTGAAGATAGGTATGTATGCGTGTGTGCATTCATATGACTAAATTTGATCCAAACATTAGAATTTTACCACATCCGTCTTCCCCCCCCAACAAAAAAAAAAAAAAAAAAAAAAAAGCTGTATCAATAAAAGTGTTAAATAGGTTTCGAAATTTGTTGTAACTAATTTTAGTAGTTAGGATTCTGTTTAGGACTTGGATGTGAAATAAAATAAGGCAAGAATTAATTCTACGGTAATTTTGATATTGCTTATAATACTCGAGGTGAAAATCTTTGAATGCTCACAACTGAATGATTCTTTCGGAAGCATAAGATTTTATTTATCTCCAATTACAATGAAGGGGTGAAGTTGAAAGTAGTTGGTTAAATGTCATTTCTTAGGTCTAGCATAAAAAAAATTTAGGGAAAAAAAAGGACTTCTATCCATTCAACCCATAAAAAATTGGGTAATTCCAAAATTACTTTGATACAGGGCGTAGAACGGAGGATGTTGTAAAAGTTCAAATACATTGGGAAAACATAGAAAAATATACTATATTCTTAACAATATACATATATATATATATATATATATGTGTGCGCGCGCGCGAGAGAGATAGTACCATTAAAACATTGAGAATTGAAAGGAGAAACTTTCATAATTATAACAAATTTTGGGGGATGCCAATATGGTCCCACATTTTTTTTTTAGCATTTTATCTTTAATTTTCAGTTTGGAAACATCCATATGGCCAATGAATTTTACATGTATAAAGGTAATGGAAAAAAAAAAATTCCTATAACACCTTGGAATCTTGCATGTTTGGTGCACATTAGCTATCAAAGAATAGAATTCACTAGTTGACCTCTAACAGTCATGCTATTAATTAATTAAATACGTGATTGAGTTGCAAAATAAAGAAGCATTCTCCCACTGACCAATACAAATAAAATATCTTTGGCAATGATATTAATTAAATAATCACGTATTAATTAAATACATGATTATGCCCCCACAACTTCCTTTTCCGTTTATTACTCGCTGGAAATATTGAATGATCTTCAACATATAAATGTTCTGATTTTTATGAGATATCTATAATATAATAAATCAGTTCTTGCATTCTAGTAATTTTCGTCTAAGTTAAGCAAACCAATGGAATTTCGAATATTATAACAATTGTAGAAAGTGGTCCAAAAAGTTTTTGTCCAATGCCAGAAAAAGAACCTGTCCACTGGCACTTACACAGGAATTGCCCTTCCAAGACCTCAAAGTATTACTTTGGTTTTTTTTTTTAACTTTTAGTTCTCTCTTGGTGCAAAATAGGGTATTAATTCATTTCTTATGATGAATTAATTCATTCCTTTTGGTTTTTATATTTACTTTTTTTTTGTGTTAGAAAGAGGACTAATTCATTTTTCTTGGTGTTGAATAGAGGTGCAATCGAGTCAAGTTGAGTTCGAGTAGCACCATGCTTGAGCTCGACAACTATGAATGCTGCTCGAACTCAACTCGAGCTTAATCGAATAGAGTTTTTTATAACTCAAGCTTGAGCTCAAATTACTGAGAATTACTTGACCTTGACTTGATAAGATTTTTTTTTTTTTTTTTTGGCCTACTCAAGCTCAAGTACTTGAGGAAAATTTTGGTAAATTTTACAACTTTCTCACCTAAAATACTAAATACATAATAAATAAATATATAATTATTAAATAATTACGTGCTCGACAAGGCTTGACGAGCCTTTCGAACTTGAATAGGGGTGTAATCGAGTTGAGTCGAGTTCAAGTAGCACCATGCTTGAGCTCGAGCTTGATAGCAATGGATGCTACTCAAACTCGACTCGAGCTCGATCGAGGAGAGTTTTTATAACTCGAGCTCAAGCTCGACATAAGTAGAACTACTCGACTCCGACTCAATAAGTCTTTTTTTTTTTTTTGGCCCACTCGAGCTCCAGTACTTGAAGGCAATTTTGGTAAATTTTACAACTTTCTCACCTAAAATAGTAAATACAAAATAAATAAATATATAATTATTAAATAATTACGTACTCAATAAGGCTCGACGAGCCTTTCGAGCTTGAAAAATCGATATTCGAACTTGACTCGTTTGGCTTATTGAGCTATTCGAACTCGGCCAACTCGAGTCCGAGTCGAGTAGTTAATCAAGCCGCTCACGAGCGGCTCGGTTCGATTGCAACTTTAGTGTTGAAAAGAGTATTACTTTGCTTCGATCAATCTTAGATCTAGTGACTAGAGATGGCGAATGGGCGAAATTTGGGCAATAATTAAATTGGTTTACTTATTTTAATACTGCCCAAATACCTGATAATATTTTTTGATAACATAAATAAATAAATTATTATATATACTTGATATTTTGAGTTATTTAAATAATATTTGACTATCAAATATTTAATCTTGTAATTTTAAGTCATTTAAATAATGTTTAAACAATGTAATATTATATTCATAGGAATCCCTGGTGAATCCCATAGGCATGATAGCAATTTATACCCATATTTGAATAAGTATTGTTAGGTATACTCCTAATTAGGCCCAATTCTATATTTTTGATACTGTAAACTAAATTTGGGCATGGGAACCAATTGGTCTTGGTACTTATTGCCACCTTTACTCAAGATAAATGAAGATGATAGGCCAATTTCGCTTATTCACATCTGTATTAATTAGTGCAAAAGTACCATGTTAAACTGTGCCGAGGTTTATCAAGAATTTTTTTCCGATTCAAGAGAAATTCTAAACCTTATAATGTGTAAAGGATTTCGAATCACAAGAAACTCTAAATCATATACTTTGCGAAAATAGAGAAGGGAAAGAATTTGAAAGACATCCAACTAATGTTCCTAACAGTTGATTTGAATGTGACAATTGATAACTATGAAGAAAATATTCAAAAAATAAAAAGAAGAAACTTTCTTAATTTGGTCCATTACCGTCATAAAGTGCTTTAGAACTTAAAGCGCACACAGAAACGCAAGGCAATGAATACAGACGTGACTGTTCGTTGGGCTTCTAAAGATTGATTGACCGGATTCCTAACATCTATAGAACTTAATCCTGTAAGGGGGCCTAATCACCGAGCCCAATGACTGATGGGCATATGAGTCCGTGACTTTTTTACCTTCAAATAAACTTTTATAGCTTATTTCTTTGGTTTTCCCGTTCTTTTTTCCTTTTGCTAAAATATGGAGTTTCTTTTGCTAAAATTAAACTGAACTTGTCTACTTTAGCTCCCGTTCGACAAATTTGGAAGCCCTAAAAGAAGAAAAAAGAAAAGGTACTACATAGAAAAGGATGAATTTAAGGGTTCAAAGTAGAGCATAGAAACAAAGTGATACATGTGTGACTGATTCATACAAGTGTAGTAAAAAAAAAAAAAAGCGGATAGCCTATGATATATTTTTTTCTCGAAGCGATATGTCAAAAAGGGTAATTCTATAGCAGGCATTTTGCAATGCACCCAACCAATGATAATATATGAAATGATGTCGAACCACTGCATAATTCATATGTTATGTTGAGTTTCACGGACCACTATAAAATTACTGAATATTTTATAGCTGCTGATGTGCAAAAAAAAATTGTGGGTGGAAATGAAAAGAAAGTGGTGGATGAAATTCTAACCTATTATAGTTAGGATGCGAGCTCCATGTATGTCACGTCACGTATTCCATTGACTGAGTACAACGTAGATAGCCTGGCATACAATTAGCCAGACCACAGTTAGGTATTATTAAGAAGCAGTTGAATTTAAGCACAAAACCTTGAACAAGAAATCAATTGATTTCTATGGCTCATTCAACAAAGATATAGTATCATATATACCGTACTTTTATTGTACAAAGAAGCCAAGAGATGCTCTTGGTAAAAAATCTGGCTGAGGGTGATCGAGAACGTCATGTTCGGTCGTGTTTCAGGGCTTCCACTTTGGGGGAGGTGGTGGGCTCATGGGATAAAGCGGGGGAACTGCTGAGAAGATTGTGTTTTTGTCAACTCCATATCCATCGCTGCTTGTTAGGGACACCAACGCAGCAACCAGCCCTGCATTTCCAGCAATTGTAGGCTCTGTATAGCCGAACTTTGAGCGCACATCCTGGAACTTGTCGAACTTATCTGGCCCTCCAACCATGGCACCTGTGATGGTATTGGGATTTGGATTCCGGCTGTCCCTCCATTTCCATCCACCGGTACATGAATATTTTTTATTATCATGTGGTATTGATGCACCACGGTGATGCACATGTCTAGGGAATTTGGAGCCATATCCCACCACATAACTCATATTTTGGGGGTTTTCACCAAGAATGTATTTTATCTGTATTTTTGCCATTGAAAACCCATAAGAAAAAGTGTTATTGCAATGATCAACATCCTATTTGAAAATGGAAGTCAATATAATGTTGCCAGCTTGTACTTGTCAATTAAAGGAATTACTTGTCCTTATATAATTGGCATGATTATATTCTCTTTGGAGCATTTGTCATCTGAAATATTTTTCTTATTCAATGTGAAAAGCCAACCTTGATCCCTAATGATCATGAGAGTTTTCATCCATAATGGGATATTCAGTTTGAGTAGTAACTATTTGACTCAAAAATGGTACACGGATATTCGAAGAGAGTGAAAAAGAAAAGGAAAATTTTAAGAATGAGTTGACGTGCAAACCTGAGAAGTGGCAAATTTGCGGAGTTTATCCGCTCGTAGAAAAGAAGAGCCACAGTACCACCCTGGAACACCAGTGGCATTCATGTAATCAGCAAATACATTTGCCAAGAAGGCTGCATTGGCCACATATTGCAGAGGCTGTCCACCTCCATGATTTAGCTGAATAAGTCCCCCTACAGATTTCTCAGGCAAATGTTAGTAACCGATGAATGTGGTTGGGAAGCTTAGACAACTGAATCTAACTAAAAGGTTTCACGGTACTACCTCGAGTCCAATTATAGACTTCGAATTCTTTCAGATAAGAACACATGTTAAGACCAGTGATGTTGTGATAGCTATTCAGCATTTCCTCGTATGGGTAGCCCGGGTTCAAGAACATCCTCATTCTGGTTAATAGCAGCGTAGCAGCAGGCAACTTATTATCCCAACTCAGTACACTTAAATCTGGCTTCATGAAGGTTGCTTTTGCATGCCTGGAAAAGCCTGGGGCAGTTGCCAGTGCAAGGTAGGTTTTGTTTCCAGTAGCATAGTAAATCCAGGTAGCACCCCACACATACTCATCCCAGAATCCAGTGGAGTTGTAGTAGGGTTCAATGTAAGGATTGCCACGACAATATGGAGTTCTTCGGCCAAGATCCCTGGCAAAGGCAAAGACTGTTTTGGCACCTTTAACAAGCTTGCTGGAGTAGTGATTGTCATCACGAAATACTATCGATGCCGCTGCTAATGCTGCTGCCATTTCGCCACCAAGGTCTGGCCCTGAATTTGCTGTTTGTACATCTCGACGATAATCCATGTCTTCTGGCCTCTCCCAACAGTATAAATCATCAGGTGTGGATGAACCATTTTTAGATCCACCCACCTTGCCATAGAAAGGATGAATTTCTTAGTTCCAATGAATTTGTCTCAAATTATGGAGCTGCACTGATGATTAATTACTGTATTTACACCATGTAAATAACCATAAAACATCAGGATTATTTAATTACCTGGCTGTAAATTTTGTCAATTTTAGTTGCAGTAGAGTTGAAGGTTAGGAGTAAGTAATCAGTGCCCCACTTTATAAGGTCCCTGATATGGTCATACTCTCCAATAGCCTTGTACTTGTGTTCATACTCAATTGCACTCCAACTTAACATTGTCATGGCAAATGCCATGGGGAAATGGAATTTTATGTTATCTCCAGCATCATAATATCCTCCCACCAGTCCTCCTTTAACATCAGTTAAATTCGATCCATCTTGTAACCCTGAATTTCCTCTCCAAGATATACCATTGTTCTTGGGTAATTTTCCAGCTGCATTTTGAAATCTCAGATGTCACAAGAATAATTAAAAAATATCTTAATCTTTCTTCAATGCTAAAAATCTTCCAATTAGTAGCAAGATTCT
This sequence comes from Mitragyna speciosa, assembly GCA_024721245.1. Lineage (NCBI taxonomy): Eukaryota > Viridiplantae > Streptophyta > Magnoliopsida > Gentianales > Rubiaceae > Mitragyna > Mitragyna speciosa. Next base: position 8,589,942 of record CM045552.1, read on the forward strand.
AGATTTCTAAGATTTTTGTGCTAATAAGTTAAAAGAAGTAATCGACAGGGTAATCTCCCAAGTATCAACAACATTGGTTAGGCACATAAAATCTACACTATTTTCAGCACCAAATGCATATAAAGCTTTCTCGAAAAGAAAGAAATATGAGATGGAAAATGGAAAATGGAAAATGGAAAAGCATACACCTAGGGGTGGGCACGAGTCGGGTACACGCCCCAAAAGATATTTAACTAACCTGACCGATCCTGTCGGGTCAGCAATTTTGCGACCCTAACCGCCCCTAATGTCTTTGGGTACTACCTATAGAATAGGGGCGGGTCAAAGAGTATCCAACCTACCATATATGTAATATGAATAAAATTTAACAACCTAAATAACAAAAATGACAATCTCTATACAATATATCAAGTACCAATTTTTTTAAACATTACATCAACGCCCTTATTCATGCCGGTCTCAAATATCTAATAAACATTGGAATCACAATATCTAATAGATAAAATTAAGTTAGATTACAATTTTAAGTACAACTTAAACTAGAAAAACAAATGATAACATTGAACATCAATGAAAAAGTACCATCAATTCCTCCATCTTCAATCTTCAACGTTAATAATAAGATGGTTCCTTAAGTTTGGAAATTAGTCATAAGAATAATTCAATCAATATAATATAAGTGTCCATCAAATAAAAAAATACTAACTAGAGCAAGAGAATAATTCGTTGAAAAAAAATAAAGTCCCTAAAATGAAGATAAATTGACATAGAATAAAATTGTCTACATATATGGTAGACCTTAGAGGAAAAAAGCTAGTCACAAGATTCTGATATACTATTTGTTCACCCTTGTTAAATGTTTGTCTTCTCCAAATAAGCTTCATTCAAGAAACTAGAAAAATTCTAGAATCTTAGTCGATAGATGCTTATTTATAATATCTTATATTAAAACATCATTCATTAGAAGAGGAAATTGGCACTGTATATTGATTTATATTGAGGATTAAACATATAGATAAATAAAATTTAGTAAATGTTATAACAACAATTAAGGGATGTTATAACAACTGAAAAAATTCACTAATAAAATTAGAGCCAAGAGGAGAGCTGGAGGTAGTAAGAGTATGAGGAAAGAATAAAATTAGGACTTTATTGATTTAGGTTAATAATATTGATAAAATTACAAGACAGTCCCTCTACTTTTAAATTGATATAATAAACTCCTCGAATTGAGTCGAGTACCCTTCTATTTTTGTTGTCCTGATCCGTATCCAAATTTTGCAGGTATCTAACCCTCATCTGCCTCACTGAAGAAAAAAAAAAAAAAAAAAAAAAAGATCGGGCATCCTATTTTTCGGGTCGAGTTGGATCAAATCAGCAGGTTTTTTGCCCACCTCAAATACAGCCCAAATTCTAAGAATAAGAGCAAATATGAGATGAATTAAATGAGAAAAATAAGCTCGTAACATACCGACTATGTACATAATATTAGTTAAATAATTTTTTTTCTTTTAACAGAATAGTGCTAGGGAGGGTCGGTTAACTAATTTAGATGATTTTCTGACAATTGACTGCATGGAATGCAGTGTCTCAATCTCAATCAACAAATTCTGCAGAAAATTATAAATTAATGACAAAAAAAAAAGATATGTAATTAAATTGGTGTATAAGCTAGGCTAACATTTTTTACCCACAACATGGAAGCAATAAATTAAGCAAGAAGAAACATGTGCCGAAACATGAAATTAAGCAATAATTTACGTACATTTTTGAGCATTGAAGAAGAGAAGGGCCTTATGGAGTGCGACAGTGTAGTTATCAGGCGGAGGATGATGATGCTTGGACTTAGGCAAAACCTGGGTTAGTAGAGTGGGGAGAAAAATGATAAAGAAGGCAAACAACGTTGCAAAAATGGTCCACTTCAGAGCTTTTCTGCTGCAAACAATGCAACCCAAGTCCACGTACTTCTTCTTCTTTTTCTCTGGAGGCCCCAGAAGCCAACTTTGTTGTGTCTCGTCTAGATTTAGATAATTTTGATGCGCTAGTGAAGCCCTGTCCCATTCCATGTTCCTACTTTTCTCGTCTTCTGTCACTGATTCTGTCGTCGCATTGATCTCTAATTCTCCTCCCCAGTGATTATGCATTTTTGGTTTCTTTTTCCTTCCTCAGAAACTCCTGAGTTGCACGTCCAGGTGTGGAGGAAAGGAGTTTGCAGGGAGGAGAAAAAGAGAGGAAATGAATTCCCTGATGATGATGATGAGGAAAATGGAGAAATGGTGAGTAATTCATAGGGAAAATGTTAACGAAGGATTCCAAATTTCATGTTGAATGTAGATATATGTTTGTAACTTCCTGACTAAAAGTGAAGTTAGCTATTAATCCAATATCTAAGAGTGAGATTAATCCTATTGACACTGGCATTTTCAAAACTGTTTTAAATGAGTTGGTTTAAATATTTGTTATGGAAGCAATAAAATCTCATAAAATCTTACTTATTTGTTATGGAAACAATAAAATCTCATAAAATCTTACTTGAGATATATAATATGCGTTAAGGACTTAAGACCTTATTAATTTCTGCAAATGTTGTTTGACAATGTACGTAAGATTTAACTTTACAAATGTTAAATAAGAAAACTGCCATAACAAATGGATGAAAACAAAAGGACAACGTAAACAAAATCTATACCTTCAAGGCAAAATGAAATCCAACTTGGAAATGAAATTTTTCCAGCTTAAGCAAGAATAACGATAGCTAGGTTGCCTCAAAAGAGTGTTCGTCTTTATCCCTTCTCGTCTAGCACTCTTATTTATAGTTCTTGTATTAAGCATCTATGACTATTTATATTGGGAAAAAAATGAAAAAAGATAAAGAAGGGAAAAAAGAGAGGAAGTTGACTTCGGAATAGAGAATCTCTTCAAATTGTTTGTTGTCTCATGTTTCTTTCATGTGGTTCGGCGCAAGTTTGACAACTGGAATGATGGCCTTAACATTCGGCCAAATTAATATTGCGTTTAAGTATGCAATTCTGTATTGTCTTCATTATAGTAATGACATGATGTCTTTAGAGATGTTTGAACTTTTCTCTCCTAATTGTTTTTAAAAAAACACTGCGACGACACAAGATTAGATAAAATGGCCAAAAATAATGGTAAATTTTCTCGTACTGTTATCAAAAACTTTTACTAGCTTATTAAAAAAAATTTCGCTTTGTCACCTAATTCTAACTCTATTTTGCCACAATATTTTTCTTCTAATATAAAGAAGGTGCGTGATGGTAAAATATAGAAAGAGTTGAAAAAACGATGTTTTCACTCTCACAAGCTTTCAAAAAAAAATTTTTTTCCCGATTGAAGGGAAATTCTTAGTTGTACAAGGGAAAAAGGACAGAGAAAAGAGAGCTTGGTTACCTAAGCCAAATTGAGTATTAAAAACCTGATTTCAAAATGCACCCCATGATACTAAAATGAAAATAATGAACGTTCTATTGTTTATCGTTGTATGCACTCAGTAACTTAGTATGTTCAATCCTTTTTGTTTTTTTGTTTTAAGTTTTACATTCTGGTTTCAATTTTCACTTGCCATCTAATTTATTGGACATGATGCCTAAAAAAGAAAGAGGAAAGAACATTATGTTGAATGATTCAATTTTCATCTGAGATGCATTTATTAGATTACTTTGGAGTTGGTAAATTTTAATATTGAGAGTTTCATCAAGAAAATGGAAATGGAGAATTCCACAACTTGCGAAAATGACATAAAAGGAAGAATCAAATTTGTTCAGTCATCGACATCAAGGGAAAAATACTTTATTTGAACTTCATTACTCTGTTAATCATAGAGTTGATCATCTATTTTTATTAATTTGTTTGCTTCTACATTATTCTGTTATCGTTGTACCGTTATTATATAGTGAGAAACCAACTCTACATCATGGTATTTTTGAATAGTCTGAAAGTAGTGATAAGAACAAAAAGAATAATCAAATCCTTCAAGCGAAAATAATATCTAATTCATTTTATAGAAAATTTTACACGTGAATTAAATTATGGACAATTTAAACGTTTTACAAATAGTCGAAATATGTCTCTTGGAGTTGGAGAGCAAATGAAATATATTCCTTCAAACCTCTAATGCTATAATATAAAATTATCTAGCATGTAACTCTAGATTAAAGGAACAGAATAACAAAAATTATTATGGCTTTAACGTGAACGATCCCTTGGAATGTATTAGTGATCTATGCATAAAATACTTCAATTTGATAAAATGACATAATCATAATGAATAATATGTTCAAAAAAAAGTAACATGAGATTAGCAGTTCTCAAAACTAATTACATATAACTTATATGATTGTGAAATGTTTCCTTTCATCAGAAAAAGCTAATAGACGCTGTCATTTTAATTTCAGAACTTAGAGAAGGAATCTTGGTAAATATATAGTTTCTTCATCTCAATTTTTTCCCCTTTTGGTTATTAATTTTTTTAATTGTTTACCCGGATCTCGCAAAACTAAAATCCATCTAAATTCTAGGATCAAACATCTTTGGAACATAATAAATATCATAATATTGGATCAACGAGTTGACCTCCATCATTCATGCTATTAATTAATCAATGTAGCATATACAATATTTGCTCCACAATTGCATATAAAATATTTGCTTTATTTGCTATATAAGTGCTGCACTATTGATTAAGTAGTTGACCCAAAGAAAGAAAAAGAATAAAATCCTTCAGCCGCCGGCTGCTGATGGGAATTCCTGAATTGAATATGCCACCGCAAGCTCCATGCATGTCTCCTACTTTTTTTTTTTTTTTTTTTTTGCCCTCCTTGAGAACCAAGAAGAGACTGTAAAAGCCTGTTTGATAAAAGAAAAGTTTGAAGTGAATTTCGAAATCTAAAATTTAGGTGCTAAGTGTATTAAGTTATTATCTATTTGATAATTGACCGAATTTATGCATTGAATTTAAATATCTCACCTTATAAATATAATAATTTTATCTTAAAAAGATAAAACAATTTATCAATAATGTGTGTGAGAGAGAAAGAGAAATATTGTATGTTTGAGAGAGAGAGAGAGAGAGCACAAGTGCATTTGTACGTTTTAATGTGTGTGATAGATAAATGTGTATATGTGTAAAAATGTATGTAGAAAAAATATGCGTATATATGTGAAAATGTATTATGAAAAAGAGAGTGCGTGTAGATATGCTGAGAGAAGGAAAATTTATGCATGTGCATGTGTGCAAGAGAAAAAGAAAATCTACATATGAAAGTGAGAATAAAATAGTATGTCCATGTATTTATGTGTGTGTGAGAATGTGTGCCTATGAGAAGTATGTAGGTGTGTGTGAGAAAAATTATATGGGAAAGAGAGTGTGTATGAGAGAGAGGGGGGGAGTGAGAGAGAGAGAGAGAGAGTGTGTGTGCGCGTGCGTGCGTGCGTGTGTGTCTCTATGTGTGTATGTGTGAATGTTAGAGTGATAGTGAAGATGCGCATGTCAGAGAGATATTGTGTGTGATAGACAAAAAAGTCTATATGTTTGCGTATGTGAGAGAGAGAAAATATGTATGTGCGCACACTTGCAAATATGATTGTATGTGTTTTTGCAAGTGTGAGTGAGAGAGCATGTGAGTTTATGTGTATTCAAGGGTAAATGTGTGAGAGTGTGTGAGGGAGAAAACATTCTATATGCATTTAAAATTTAGCAAATTAAGTGAAATATTTTTATTTAAAAATTTGTATACAAATTAAGCGGTGCTTAACCTATTAAGTGATTAACGAATTTTGTTATTAAACATATTGAATTCAAAACACTTTCAATTCATTAATTTTTGATATTGAGTTATGAAACACCTTTCGTTATCTCAATGTACTTAGATACACATTGGTCTAAAAGTCCCTGTCAAAGAAGAACCTATTCACAGGACATTGCAGAGAATCATCCTTCCATATTTTCAATTTTTTTTTTTTTTTGGTTTCATAACGTGCGAAAAAAAAAAGAAAATTATACAAGTGATAGCTATTGAAGGTTAATCCATTATCAAAATATTACTTCATAGAAAATTAAAGTAGTGACCAGCCGCCCTTCCTTTCTCATTTTCTTTCTCTTTCACTGATTCAAATGATATTCACCGTTACTGACTTATGTTTTCAAGAGCAAATTTTTCTGAAATACACCAAATCTACGTATCCCATTTATTGACCCAATAGTAAATAAATACTTATTTATCTATCATTAGATTTACAAGTGAGTTCGTCAACTTGGTTCGTGATACGGCTCTTCAAGAGCTGAGCTGCATCTATAGACAACACAAGGACATTGGTCTGTCATTTTGGGTTATTTATTTGTCTTCGCTCTCTCGTACAAGCCCCACAAGCCGAAAGCCGAAAAGACATCCTGAATTTCGGCCCAAACTCCAAGCGCCTGAAAGCGTCCCCACACTTCTCAACAAGACTCTTTGTAAAAATACGTGGATTTAGATTACGCTCTTTAAGAGATGGGCTCAACTTTCTCCAAAAAACAAAGGGATTTTTCCTGACGTGCCAAAACACCAGAGCCCACTAACAAATGGGTACTCTGGTTAGCGGTTTTCAGGAATTGGGTCACACTGTTTTTTGAACTTGTTCATTTTTCTAGGTAATAACTGTTTTTTCATTTGTGTATCCGAAAATATCCTTCTGGCAAATCTTTAAAGTTAAAAAACAAAAAAAAAAATCCTTACGATTTACTCCACGATATTCTGCCCTGCAATGCAATTTCACAATCTCTCTCCCTCCCCTTCTTCCCCCCCCCCCCCCCCCCCCAACATCTTCAAAACCCCAATAGTCCTATGCCAATCTACACCGTGTCTAAGATTGACATCATAGAATAATTATATTTTTGCCCTTCCTCACCTTGGCTCAAAAAAATGAAAACGAAATAGCAATATCCAAAACTGAATTCATGTCCAAGTTTTAGATTGATTTTTTTTTAATTTTCATCTAAAAACGAAATTGATTGGGGTTAATTCTTTAATATGTGTTTTGGTCTGCGATTTTAGTGCGAGAAATATTTATGTCTTTGTAGTTCTCTATGTGTGTTTTCATTTACTACGAGGGGAGAGAAATGGATCTGTTGAAGAAGATAAAGAAATCAAGAAAGTTTGTAGGAGAAATTTTTGGACGGGTGAAAAGTTAGGGGCAACTGATTGCAATTTTTTTTCTATTTATTGTTTTCGTAGAAAGTTTGCACTATTTCAGGGTTTTTAAAGTAAATTTTGCCACCAAAAAGTGCTAAATGTAATTTTCAAAACCTCAAGGGAGTTACTTACAATTGTCATGAACCTCTAAGGAGGTTTGTTAAATTTATTCATTGTTTAATTAAGAGGATCAACAATGGACACCCTATACTATTGCGTAAGATAAATATTTTTCTTTCTAAGAGTGAATATACCATTGAAGGCTCCTCAAAAAAAAAAAAAAATATACCATTGAAGAGCGTGAAATTTCGAGGATAATATTATTACAAGGAAACCCTGAAACTTCAAAAAAAAATTTAATTTGATTCACATGAATTCTGCTGCTATATTTCATCCCAAAAAAATTTAAAAAAGCAATATGTTACTCAGTTTAGAATCTTTAAATACTCATGAAGATTTTCTGCATGATGTTTTTTATCTTGACTTGATTAAAAATATAGAGGAGAAAAGGTGCTCCTGGCTGGCACTTAACTATACACCAATTGTGAAGGAGGTCTCTCTCTCTGTGGAACGCGGAGCAGAGTTATAGTGCAAGCAAACGCGATCCTAGTATGTTTGACAGTTTATTTAAAATCTTTTTCCGGTCAGAATTTTCATAATTCAATAATGCGAGCTTCTCTCTTGTGCAAAAAGTTGATAATTAACTAAAATGATTGACTAAATTGAGAACCTTTTGTTTTAAGTTCAGATATTGCATGAGCATAACTAATGATATTTATAAGCAGATGGCAAATGTGTCCCAAAATCCATTGGGATCTCATGTCCATATTTAATTTGGACGGGATGGGTATCAATAATATGGGATATGGGCTTATTTGAAATTATACCCATTAATATCCATTTAAATATGGGTATGGTTGGGAATTGATTGAGACTCTCATACCCAAATATAAAAAAAACTTTAGAAGAATTTGTATTTGATTAGATCCACATCTTCCATACTCTCTTGAAAGAATCTTCATTTTAAGCTGCATTAACAAAACATCTGTCATCCTTTCTTCATTTTACTGGCTTTTAACATTTTTTTCAATGACAGTGGAATATTGTGGTCCTGGCAGTCCTTGATAATGATCGGCATGTTGTAATTTTATTTCTCCATTCTTAGCTTCTTATTATAGCCTATTCAATTCATCTATTTCCCATATGAATATTATGTTAAATTTTACCTCTTGACATCAATTCTGTGTGGTTAAACTGAATCTTTGTACTAAAAAAAATTCATGTATATTTCATATGTTGAGTGCCTTAATTTGAGTTCAACCTTGTCGAGGAAATTGCTCTTCATATTCTAGGTTTCGTCTAAGTTTGGAATGTCTACGAACGAGTGAGATGTTAATTTATTTTAATTATTAATTTACTTCATTACTTCAGTAATGGTATCAGGATTTTTAACAAAATAATATCAAGTTAAATTTTTTAGAGGTAGATAAAATAAATCTTTGCACATTTTCAATCTATCCTCTTTATATATAATCATTGAAAAACAATAGATTAATTTGAAAGATTAAAAAACATTAATAAATGAGATCTAAAAAATAATATAAAAATAAAAAAGTTAGAAATTTATTGAGGTTAATAAACTAAAATAAATAAATGATATAAAAAAGAAATATTAAGGTTAAACTAAAAAATATATAAAAAATGAAATTGATTAATGAAAAAAAGATAGTTTAGAAAAATAATAAAATTAGATTTATTGGGTATTTGGGCGGTATTAAAATGGGACTAGTCCATTTAAGTCCCGCTCATATTGATCCATAACAAATATCGAACTGTTTGGATATAGCCTATATTTCACAGTTCCAATGAAGTTCCGCCCATTTGTCATCTCTAATAAATATTCAACCCATGTACAATTGTACATTTAAAATTTAACCCCTCCGGTCACCTCCAGTTAACCACATTTAATTGGTCAAGTTTTCGACAACTAGCTGCTTATATAATAGTACCATAAACTTTAACATCAGACTGCGTACGCAGCACGTTTTTGGCATGCATAGTTTTGGAACATAGATGAAGTTTAAACTAACTCGTATATAATGTCTACTCATCATACAGGAGACATCGAGACTTTAGAATATGGTACAGAATATTGGTAGAACATTAAATAATAGGGTGACAAAAAATTCTACAGTCCTGCTAAAAACCATATACTATTAGTATAATATAATAACTTATATTCAAACAACGATTTGGTACCTAAGGGCAGTCAAATCTTCTGTTTGGGTGACATGCATAGGGGAATGGAACCAGGAATTTGGATATGGGGGTGACATTGACATACATACTAAAATTTTATTTTAGGGGTAAAAGTTAAGCAAATATAAAAAGGAATTATATATAAAATATTATTCTAATTGATATGTGATATACAATGATAAAACTACTGTATATAATCAAAATTTATAATCAAATTATATATTTCAAAATCCAAAATGCATATGCGTGTGTACATATTTAATGATTTCTAATCCTTTCTCGGGATTGAGATACTATTTAATCATACATGATAAAATCTACTTTCTTGTGAATACGTCTGTTAATTATATATAAACATATTTCAATAACTCTCAAACTTTACTCCATGAGAAGTGATATGCAAGTGCTTTTCGTGAAGGGAAATATAGGGTATCCTGAGGCAGTAGGAAGAATGTGTGGATTATCAGTTTACACACGCTATTTTGAAACAATAAAATTGAATGTTAAGAATAGTGATTAAGAGAAATGAAAATTTATTCTCATTTTTTTGTTACTTATGATTAAAACAATATGTATCTTGATTTATTTAAACTAGCCTATTTCTCCTCTTACTTATACAAAGTAAGAGGAGAAATAGACTAGTTTAAATGAATCAAGATACATACAAAGTAAGAGGAGAAATAGAAAAATTTTAGAAGATTTCTGACAGCAAGGGGATATTAGATTAAAATTTGTCATTAAAATTTAGAGAGCTAAATAGAGGCTTCAAAATTTTTTAGGGGGATGGTGCCCCTCCCTCCCCGCGAGTACGTCCCTGCATGCACGAATACCAATATTTTCTCGTTAAGAAAACTGAACATGTTGACCTATGGAAAATGTATAGCAAAATGTAAAAATTTCCAACTCAAACACAGCCAGCAATGTGTCCGTAGTACCATCATTGGCTACAAGACTACAACTAATATGGCATGACAAATCATGCATAGAATAGTGGTTAAACTTTAAAGAGGCATCAAGACCTCAACAGAGGTAAGTTGGTGCAAGAGATCAAGGAGGGGGACAGAAGGCATATAGGAGTAATAAATTGAGGAAGAAAAGAAATGAGAGGGAGTTGTAAGAGCATATGTAAGAGTTGTTTCTGATGTGTTGTTTTCTGTCCTACTAAAAAAAACCACACCATCCCTTCCATTCTCTCTCTTGTGCTAAGTCATTGTAGGAAAGCGTGCATGCCAAACTCCAAGAAGGAGGAATGGTAAGGAAAAGGTCAAGAATAGTCAAGCCCTGAAGATTCATTTGATTTCATGCATTAATTTGTTTGTTAACGAGGGAAATGAAAGATCAGAATATGAGATTTGATTAGTCAGTAGTCGCTATTGTGAGTGAGGGAGAGGAGGAGGAAAGAAAAGATAGAGAGAGAGTGAATAAGGGGAGCTTCAAGGTGTTGGCACTATCCCATAAATGCCGCAGAGGAATGCATTGAGTAGGCCAAATCGCATATCTTTATTTTGCATGGAATGGATGTAATGTTCAGTGTTTTCATTAGCATATGTATGTGTATGTGTATGTGTACAAATGAGAGAGAGAGAGAGAGAGAGAGAGAGAGAGAGAGAGAGAGAGAGAGAGAGAACAGTGGAGGAGCAGCAGTAGAGTCAGAGGGACAACCCGAAATAAATGCCACCTTTGCTTTTACCATATGTCTTCGTAAAGCGTGCTTCTGTCGGGATATCCCCCTACCTTTAAAACCGTCCCTTTCACTTCATGTCACTCCTCACTCCCTCTTAGTCATTAGTCCTCCCCATTAACGCTTCCCTCCATAACCTTCTATTCTATTCAGAGTCCTGTACGCCCGCCCCATCACCCCCGTCCCCATGTACAAGCACACATGCGGTTTTATATGGCTATTTGTCCCTCCCACAAGTCCCATCCACATTATCCTAGCTTTCACTGCATCCTTCTTCAATCTCTTGCCTTTCAGGGCTTCCATCCTTGGGTTCTTCTTGTACACTGTGGGACTCTTTGCAATTAATCTGTTAATTGCAGTACTCCATTGTGCCATTGTTAATATCATACTTTCCCCTTTTTCAAACGTCTAAAAATAAGAGCGAGCTTTGAGAAGTCAACGCAAAATTTCATTAATTTTTCTATTTTTTTAGATATAGAGTTACTATTCACACATTTCAATATGCTTATTATGATTACAAAATCTTACATATGAAGACTATCTTATAAATTCATTCAAAGGAATCCCATCTAGGCACAATTCTTACACATATATCTTTATAAAGTCGGTTTCCCAACAATTACTCAATTTGTGGGGAGACCAATTTTTTAAGTCCAACAAAAATGTATGAAATAATTTCCAGAAGGGTGATTACAATTTGGGATGAAATGAGTGTTTTTTTTTATCAAAATCATGCCGGACTAAAATTCAAGAGCACTTTTAAAATCTATGATGTTGATTCATTCACTGCTGGAGATAAATTGAGTAACACATATATTCACTAATTGACTAAATAGTATCATGCTACCTACTACATATAAGTTAGTCCTAATCTAATGTTGCAGAAATCTAAACATTTAAAGATTTTAACATACTTTCCTCCCGTGAGGTCATATAAACAACAAACGACTATACATGGGTTGTTCAAGATTTCAAGTACAAATTTCAACTGTGCCAAGATGCATCTAGGTTGACTCGGTCAAGTTTGCATTTTGAAAATTTAAATGAAGGAATAATCCTCATTTCGGATCACTCGCCAATTAAATGTCCTCAAGGGATAATGTCTAATTTCGTCATTTAATTATTGCATTATACACATAATATCAGCCACTTGAAGTAATCATTTGTTTTGATATGTTAGACCAACATGGGATGGTGGAAATCATGAAGTTTCCGATTTTAACTTCTTTGAGATGATAATTCGCAATCAGAGCCACATTCGAATGATGCATGCAGAGAGTTTTCATGTTATCAGAGACACCAAAATGAATGAGTTATGTGTCCATCATTGGTATCCCTTTCACAAATTGTTGCAAGCAAATGAGGGAGAAAATAATAGTACATTCATTTAAATAATTATTATTACTACTATTGTTGTTGTTATTATTATTATTTTGGTTTCCATCACAAACATAACTCTCTTAGATGACAAAAAGTTTACTAAAAAAAGACAGAATGTAACCAGTCACATTCAATTTATTCTTGTGTAAATTGTAAGTTCACCATGTATTGTGGTAAGATTTTGATTTGACTATTAATAATTTCGTACCAGCGTTTTAATTAACCCATCCCCCCATATCTAAATATCCTAAGGCTCCAAAAAGTTCTTAGCATTCGTTCATGGATTTCATTATATACTATTAAGAAAAATAAAAAAGAAAGTAGAGGCAAAATAATAAACAGAAAAGAAAAACAAAAAGAGTATAAAAAAGAGGTAGAAGAGTGTTATTTTCAAGGGATAATTTCACATACCTCCTCTCAAGTTTGTCATAATTACATTCACCTCCCCTCAGATTTTGAAAATTACACTTACACCCCCTGTGTTTATATTTTTCATAACAAAACAAGTCCATTTTGATAATGTATCCCAAAAACACCAACCCAACACCTTAAAATATGCTTAATTACTTTTAAAAAAGATAAATAAATCTTAAAAAATTAATTAATTAATCATAAAAATTTTCAAAAATACTTATATTCTTGCACCAAATTTTCAATCACCACCAAATATTACTTTTTCAAAACTCAATTATCTGAATGATCTAAATAAATTTACTTTGTCTATTAAAATTTTGCAAACAAATATGTTAATAAGAAAGAGATGATCAATTTAAAAGCAATTAGGCATATGTTAAGGTGTTTGGTTAGTATTTTTGGGCTTTATTATCAAAATGGACTTATTTTGTTATGACAAATAGAAACACAAGGGTATAAGTGTAATTTTTAAAACTTGAGGGGAGGTGAGTGTAATTGTGGCAAACCCTAAGGGAGATATGTGAAATTATCCCTATTTTCAAACAAGAGAAATGGTACTGATTAAGCTCTTGTCCATGAAAAAAGAAAAACGATAAAAAAAAAAAAAACTCTCTTGCCACTGAACCTGATCAACACCTTCCTTTAATTACTATCTAGCTAGGGACGAGTTGCTACTTGGTAGTTGTTGCTTTAATACAAAAACAGATAATACGCTTAAAGAATAGAAATCCCTTTTTAGGGATCTGACTATCTTACCATTGAAGAGTCAATCATGTCTCTCCGTGGAAACATCCGCTGAATATAAGTGTACTTATTGCTGTTTGGGGTTAAGTATATTGTGATTCAATACACACACCACACACACTTGTGTGTGTGTGTCTATATATGTGTGTGTGTATGGAAAGTAGTTGTAAATCTATTGAAAAATATAGATAAATTGTTCATTCTTATTACCATCTTTGTTATAGTTGACTTTTTTCTAGTTGAACCTTTGGAGTTTCCAACGCTTAATCTTGTGTAGATTTTTAACTTCTTTTCAAAATTTTGATTTTCTATATTGTAAATTTTTTTATAAATTTGACTTTTATTAAAAGTATTTTAATAAAACCAAAGAGGTCTATATAACTTATTATTTGCAAAATAGATTCATTTCACAAAAAAAGCCAACTATGACAAAGATAATAGACCAAAAGAATATTAGTTACTAATTGTAAAAAGAAAATTAAAGGGCGTCAAGGAGCCTTTTCTTTAATTTTTTTTTTGTCTCTGATATGATGAGGAAATGGTAATTTTTTTTTTTTTTTTTGTCTCTGATATGATGAGGAAATGGTAATTTTTTTTTCTCTGATATGATGAGGAAATGGTAAAACCCTTACGACGATATACGAACACATGCGAGTCTAAGGGTCAGCAGTACCTGATGAAATAAGGGAAGAGAGAGACCCACTGTCAACTCATTTAAAGGTGAGGCCATAATTGCACAAGTACGTCATCATCGTCGTGCAATTGGATTCAACTTTTCCATTATTTGGATATAATATTGCCTTTTTTTTTCCAAAAATTGGAAATCATACAAGCCCTCGAAGGATACTTACAGAAATTATTCTTAGAATTGTTAGAATTTTGAGCATCTTTTTGGCTGATTATTGCCTTTTCACAATATACTTAATGCTGGCTTAAGTGATCAATAACTTTTGACACCATTTTTAGAAAATTTGTTACATCAATAACTTAATGTAACCATTTTTCAAGTGTTGAGAATGCACTTTGTTATTGAAAAAGAAAATAAATTGGCAAAAATTGGTGCAATGGTAATGAGCATATCATTTTTCTTAATTCCAAACTTATCTGATCCAAATTTCTGTGGTGTCAAACTGGGATTTTGGATGTGCATTAATGCCTTAGCGAGCGGCTCCTCATGCTGTTGCAGTTATATACTCTGATTCTAATCTGGAAATGTATTGGTCTCAACAGTGGCTCTGCACCCTCCTACTACAAACTTTTATTCGGAAACTGCATTCAATTCCATATATATATATTTGGCAAAGCATTATATATATATATATTTGGCAAAGCATTAATTTCAGAGTGCCGTGTTGAAAATTTGGATCTCAATGATATCATGTCTTACAGCGTCAAGACAAAGTTCCAAACGGCTGATTAATGTTCGATTGCAATTTTGATGATAATATGCTTTCAAGGAGCTTATATGAAAGTTCGTGCAAAAAGGCAACCACACCTGGCATAGTCATTTTCATTTTCATCTCACAACATCTGCCAAAAATTTCACTGCAAGTTGTCAACTATTTGTGCATGTGTGAGTGTTTGAAGTTGTACGAGCATTTTAGGAATCTTTTAAGAGTATACTATAGGACTTTGCATACTTGTCCATTCTCTTTCTTAGTTTAGTTGGTAATCTAAAATCAATTCAATGAACTGAAAGTGAAATTTTTAACCAAGCTGTGCGCATAAGACCAACTTAAGTTACATTTTTAACCTAGGCTGCGCGCATTGGTGAAGGGATTTGAGATTTTAGTAGAATATATGTATGTCATTCTATATTGATTTTGCACAAAATATAGATTCTGTTCTCAATAGCTTTTTTCTATCTAATTTTAGTTTCTGATTTTGAAAAATTCTATTTTGTGATGTTCTCAATTGTTTTTTCTATTATGTTTTTAAATTTTTTACGCTAAAATCAAGAGTGACTAATTTTTAGTTTTTCTAAAATTAAGTTTTATAAAAATCAGAATTTATTAATAACAAACCCATAGAATCACTCGAATGAAATATGATGTTTAGTGATCCTGGAGCTCAATTGACTTGATGAATAACTGGAAGTACTACATATATACCCATTCTTCGAGAGGTTCTCAAGTGGACCGGATTCACAGCTCCACTTGTGAATCTTGTAATTTAAAAAAGTGCCATAATAATGCATGATGAAATAAAAAAAATGCATGATGATATAAAAAAAGTGACGCAAAGATGCTTAGATGACTTTATTTTAGATTAGGTACACAAGTAGGGTTGTGAACTAGATTTATGTAAGAATTTTCACCCATTCCCCAAATTAATATATGCATAATATATATAATATAGCACTTAGAATTTTCTATCAATACAAAGTGTCTCCTTCTAGGGTTTTACATGAGAATAGGATCATACATAAGGCAAAAATTTCGTTATATCAAGCTGTGCATAGTGTTTTCCTAGGGTCGTTCTTTATGGTTTATAATAAATGATCTTAGTGGTGGTGGTGTGAATAAATGGACTGGTGGTGATTTTGTTGATGGGGTTTTCTTGGCGTTTTCTTATCTGTGTTTTGGGGGGAGAAAAGAGATGAGGAAGCACTGTTAGGAAGAACTATATTTATGACAAGGAGTCTCACAAAAGATGGGTAATTTGGATAGAATTGTGATTCTGGACATCCACATGGTGATGGAAGGTTGAAGGACTGCATGACTGTAAATTAAAAGTAGAGGGGTTAAATGAAAATTGGGTAACAGTGTTTGCATGGGAAGCAATGATGTAACCTTCTTGGCAGCTTGCCTCTGAATAATCAATTTCTTTTTTTTTTATTTTTTCCTTCTGTTTTCTTTTTTTTTACTACGTACCATTGACTAACATATAAATGCCTTAGCAGAGACATTCTTTCCTATTGAGCATTTGAAGATTCAATTATTGATGAGTTGGAATACTATATATCCAATTTCACTAAGAATGACTTTTTGACCATTCACTAGATTATCTCTGTCTTTGCTGATATTATTATTGCTGTCGTCTTTCCCTCTCCCTCAACTGCATAATGGCAAAGATTCAAATAGGTAAAAACAAAACTAAACTGTGCAGGGCACGCAAAATTTGAGGGGAGGGCCCTGCCGACTATCCGTGTTACTGTGAAACTGCAAAGTGCCAAAGGCCAAGTACATTTTGCTATATGACCAAATGGTTTTTCTTCTGTTTACTACTGCTTACAATCTCAAATCCCTGAACCTGATGGTTGAACCATACGTGGTCGAGAATGTATGTCTATTTCTATACAGTCGATTAGCACAAAGTATGTCAGTCACCTTAAAAACCATCTTATCAACACATACCAATGTCTGTTCAGACATGTCCAGAGCACCATTGACGACAAATACACACATATGTATATATTATTCTTTTTTACTTTTAAGACTAAAAAGTCATTATTTCGGCATACGGTTTTCATATTAAAACTTGAAGTGATATGAAGTGTAAATATAATCGTTCCAAAAAAAAAAAAAATACATCCAAAATAAAATTTGATGAGACACATCAAAATTCAAGTCCGATTGAAGTTGTAATATATTAGCACAATAATTGTGAGTGTGTGATGATAATGGTAAGCTAATATTGTAACACTCAGAGCAATAAGGAGTTATAGTACTACCAACAAGTCCACAACAGTGCCGAGGGCATGCTTTTTTTCTTTAATCAATGGCTGACTGATGGATTTTGGTCAAGAAATTCGTCAAACCCTAAGATGGTTCGATCGGTGTTCTTCTGCCATCTCCACCAGCAGCCCTTGGATGCTGAAACTGACTCAGTTGACCAATGCTTGCTGAAACATTCATAGCCAGAAGGCTGCTAGCATCATAATTGTTGCTCCCATCAAAAGCCCGGATTACTTGTTGCTGATCTCTTGGGAAAAACTGATGATGGTAGTATTGGTCTCGTGCACCACCACCTCCACCGATGAAATTGATACCTATATTCTGCGGGTGATGGTGATGAGTTGTGGCCGTGGCTGCTGCTGCCGCAGCCGCGATTAGGCCGTGACTGGTGATGCCTAAGCTTTGGTACTTGGAGAGTTCAGATTTGGCACAACTTAGGTCCATCTGGAGTTGGCGGAGCTGGTGTTGGAGGAGGGAAATTACCCCAACGCAACCGTAGACGGGGTCCCGGAGACGCATGTCGGCCTCATAAGCTAGGGAATTGACAGCATCCTCTCTCTGATGAGGCTGCAATTCATTGAGAAGTTTTGTTACGTTGCTGGCTCCAAAGACTTTGTGTACGTTTGCAAACTTCTGTGGTTGGTCTGGTGGAAAATATGGTGCAAAAACACATTCTGGCTGGCACTTTCGACGGAGAAATTTACATGCTGCACATGGAGAATTTGAGGACGATGCCATGATTAATGCTGATTATTTCCTGATCTCTAGCTACTCTCTTTTCCTCTTCAACCTGAACTGTCATCAAAGCCACGCCAAAAAAAATAAATGGAAGCAGAATTTACTTTTATGCATGACTAAAACTGAAAAAATGGTTTTTTGAAGTCTAAAATTTAGCTGGGATCTATAAAATTGGTTTGAAAATATACTCACGGAAGAAGAAAAAGAAAGTAGATGGGGGGCAACAGATTTGGAAATAAAGTTTTGCAATGATCCCTCTATTTTAGAACAAAAAACAAAAAGTAAAAGAAATCTGTAGAAAAGAGGAATCAAAACATACGGGCTACAAAAAGGTATATGCAGCAGCAGAAGTGCATACATTCTTTCATCTAATAATATGAAAAAGAGAAAACGATGAAGACAACCCAAAATACACGCTACCTTCTCCTGGAAACGTATGATTAAACAACAGAAACTAAGGAGAACAACAGATCGTGGCCTAAAAAACTTATGAGGTTTGAACAGCTCATCTTCTTTTTTCTCCTTTGATAATTGACTTTAAAAAGAGAAGTCAACACATATAGGCTGCAAGCCTAGCATGAAACAAAAAGTTCAGATATTCCTCTTGAAAAGAAAGGAAGAAATGACTGAGCAAATCCCCAACAATGATCTGGCAACAAGTTTGCTGAAATCGGCGGCTTCTCTTTTTTCTTTTCTTTCCTTTTACTTTTGCCGTTGGACTCCTCGATGAGAAGATATGAGTAGCCAAAATTTAGAAGTTCGTGATAAATCTGAAGGGACGAATTTGAAGACAATGGAATGAAGTTCTAAATCCTAAAATGTTTAAAGGGACTTATTAAAAAAAAGAATTTTTAGGAGGAAAGAACAAAGAAGAGTGCAAGGAGTAATTGAATGCTTACCCTCTAGAAATCTCTTGGGCACAAACCTACATGGGATTTCCTCACTGGCCCAGCTGGTTAATTGAGGGTGACCTACTGTATTAAAAGAGGAGAGATTTTTTTCTTCAAAGGGTACAAACAAAAATGAAACTTCTGAGGGAAATTTGCAAAAGTTGCAGTAATAATCACATGTTTATAGAAAGAAATCCAGAACCATATTTTTTCATTAAGACAGCTGGAGAGAAACCCTAAATGGGAATTGCTGGCTTTCTTTAGGACATAAAAGAGAGAAAAGTTGGGTGTGCGCTCGTGTGCGTGAAACACTCTACTATGTGAATATACCTTAAAATATTTTAGGGTTTAATGCAAGAAAGGAAGATATAGCCGGTAGTTTGTGGATTGGATCTCGTGAAAGTACGACTTTTCTCTCCTAATATCTCACCATTTTCGATGCTAAGAGAAGATCTTGCTTGCATTTCATTCATATCCTACGTGATGACCATGAGGAGGAGAGAAAAAGAAAGGCCAGATTACTTCATTCACCTGTAAAAGATGAGACTTTTGAGAGGTCTTTGCTCTCCAATAATTAGTTTCGCTCTTTCTTACACATATACTAAGAAACACTTCAAAAATAAACCAGTGTCCTTGTACCAAAATGATAGAAGAGAAAAAGAGAAATGAAAAAAAATATATTTTCAAAAATAAATCAGTGTCCTCGTACAAAAATGGTAGAAGAAAAAAAGAGAAATGAAGAAAGAAAATATTTGCAGACCTTATTATAAACAAGAGAGGATAATAGTTGGTAGTGATGAGGTTCTCCTCCTTAATTCCCTATTCTTTCTTGAAAGCTTGCGTGCCTCGATATCTTCGGTCAAACCCTTTTCTTTCTACAGCTCCTTTTCGTTGACGGATGGATGATATGATACAATATGATATTCACACACCAACTTGGATTATTGGATCTTGCAAACCAAAAAACTGCACAACTTTTTCAATTTTCTTGAAACTTTTCAAAATAATAATCCAGCCAAACCAAACAAAAGGCCCTTTTCTTCTCTTAACTCTGAATTTCTTCCCTTCAGCTTTGTCCCAAAAGAATATGTGTAAGAATCTGTTTGTTTCCCTTTCTCGGTGGGAGATGCTTAAAAGAGTGAATCATGCAAATGGGATCTTGTTTTGGTTGCTGAGTATTTTTCGGATTCTTTTTGAAACTTAGTACACAAAAAATGTCAGGAGACAAGCATACAAAGATGGTGATAAGTAGGCGCTGCTGAAGAAAAGGAAAGACTCTTATGTCATGAACGAAAATTTGGACTTAGAGACAGAGATAGAAAAAGACCCAGGGGAGTACTAAGAGAGACAAGAGACACAAGAGAGAGATAAAAGGGGTTAAATACTTGGCTATTCTATAGAGAAAGCCTGTGTCTTTCGTGTAAAATAATCAAGTAGTAGGGAGAGGAGAAGGGACTAGAGAAAGGGTAAAAAGTATCGGCGGGGGAAAGTCCCCCAAGACCAGAGCCTAAGGAAACGCGGAGAAAGCGAAGCTCAGCGCGCGTGAGAGAGGGGAATGGGGAGGAGAGATGTTGAATGAATAATTGTATGAGTAGGAGAGAATGTGATGATGAGCTTTACTTTTCTTTGCTGCTTCTGAATTTACTACTGAAATGTTAGAAGTATAAGTATAATCCTCCCTGCTGCTGGCTGGCTGGCCTAGCTGCTGGCTATGCATTTCAGACATCAGAGACTTGAGAGCGAGTTGTCTTCTGTCGTGATATGACCCTTCCTTTTTCTTCTCTGCTATGATGTTAATAACAAATCTTGTTGTTTTTGACATTTTGTTGTAGACTAGTTGAGTGAGAGTAACAGCAATGTTACAAGTATCGTTTTATTTTTAGTGTTATTTTTTTCAATATTGATTAAGTATCATTCATAAATAAGTATTATTTTATATTCATACTTATATAAGTCAAATAATTATTAGAGTGTGAATGTAAGGTGATATTTGCTTGTGAATAGCACTCAATTGCCATCAAAGAAAGTAGCACTAAAGATCCCAATTGTTTTATCTTTCATTATCCCTATTATTTAGGAATAATCGTCCTTGCTGACATTCTAAAATCTTAAGCGTTACACGGTAACAATTAACATTTGTCCATAAGTATATAGTTTTTTACGCGATATTATCAGGAGCCAATCACGATTCATTTAAGTAATGAGTCATGTAATAGGATGTTTTCTTTTATATTATAAGCAAAATTGTGTGTCTGTCAATACATCGACCTTAGCTTAATAAAGCGCCATGTGGTGCTCTATTGGATTTGGGGTAAATAGCATGAGATATCATTAAAGCCCAATTAATTTTTGCATACTTTTTTTTTGGGATTCTATTATCAATTAATAAGACAAAGACAATTCTTATTATTTGGACATGTAAAGTTAAAGGTCTTTAGGTTTTCCTCTAATAAAAAACAAAGAGAAATATATGCATAAAGAACTAAATAATATAATTAATCTTTTTCAAAGTTTATTCAAATTTCAAGGTACTAATTTCATATAATGTAACGGGATATTTCTTTATTTCGCACTATATGGGACCTATGCACAACACCATTTTATTCTAGAATGTTTTATTTGATTTTTAATCCTTTTTTAAAATAATGTCTACTATTCTAAACTGTTTTTTAATATATCAATTAACTAATATAATACACCCATATGGTTTTTAGACACCATATATTTTCTACTAATTGTTTAAACTATTTTTAACTTTTATTCATCCCTTAAACTCTGTGCTAAATTAAACTAATACATTCAATTTTAAATGAAAAGAGTAATATGAAAACCTCCAAAAAATTTGAAGCTATATTCCTTCGACTCTAACAATCCTTGTAATAGTATATGACATTCAAAAATCATGGGCACAGAATACGACTTATTAATCAAGGACAATGCTACAATGAGAAATTGGCTTGAAAACTTAGTATGTTACCACGAGAAACTGATAATATTTTGTAATGATTTATCACTTTGTTGAAAAGATCACTTCTGGTTTGATGTCCAATCAGCACCACAATATTTTTCAATAATCAATATAGGGACAAGTTAGTCACTCTAGTAGTGCAATGTCAGTCCCAACAGATGCGTGATTTTGGTACCACTGTGGGGATCGGAGGAGTCCAAATAGTGAAAAATAATTAGGTGGAGCGAGTTGTGGATCTTGTGGTCCGCAATTAGTTACATTATCAAGGTGGTGGGTCACAGGTGAGTCGTAGTGTGGGTTACGAGTGTGGCAAATTGTAGGTAAATATTTTCCCCAAACAGTAGCTTTACTAACATATATGAGGTTTCAACTTTCTTTCCCTTAATAATTGGCAGCTCCAATCGTTTACAAAAAATTAGACTTAAATTTTTATCACACCATTGTTGCCCTTTGTATTTTTTTTACTTCATTTAGGAATACACTTATTGTTTAAATGGTATACTCGTGAAAGAAATCCTAATATTAAATCATGAAGTACAAATTATTATGAGACAATTATATATATAATATATATATAATTGTCTCATAATAATTTGTACTTCATGATTCAATATTAGGTATATATAAAACAATTGTCAAAGCTAATTATTATTACTTTATATAAAGTAAGAGTAATTTGGTGTAAACTTTGGTATAATTTTTTATTTACGTAGCTAGTGTAATTTTGTTTAGGTTGTTTAGGGTAATCCTCACGGTGTCAATTCATCCCCGCGTTTACTCTTACTTTGGTATCTCATTAATCTATTACTGAATAACAACATTGAAACTCATTACATAATATTTTTTGAGCCATACACTCACTTAACATGTGAAAAAAAACAGACGAAAAATTGTCCAAGATTGTACAATGCATTTTTTTTTTATTATCATCCATTCTCATTATAATGTATGTTTTTGCCTCACACAATTGAGGTGAGACTCCTAAATTGGTACTGGGATGTATTTTCAAACTTTTTGCCACACACAATTGGAGTGTGTCTTTCAATCCTAAATCTACCTAATGCATCAAATGTGCCTTAACATCAACTCATATTGTAAAATCCATCAAATTTTGGACAAAATTGGTGGAAATGTTTTAATATTGGATCGGATCAACGTGTAGTTCATAATATCATTACTTGGGCCGGCCCATTCATGTTGTGACACTAAATCAAATTAAAGTTCTGATAATTTAATTAATGAAAAAATATGGGAAAATAAAATGTTAATTCAAACAAATGACCAAACCTGTTTACCATTTTTTTTCTTTTTTTACATCTTTTGTATTGAACCATTAAGTAATTCAGAGCAAAGAGGTCAAGTACCTTAAAATCTTTAAAAAAAAAAAAAAGGAGAAGAACTCAAAATCCAAATTTTGATCTGGTTTGACATGGTTTTTCTCCTAGTTGCAAATTCAGTGACAAGGACTCAATAATTGGTCACTTGCTGATTGAATTTGAACCTGTCTAATTTTCCAATCCCATCCGGTTTTAAAAGCTTTGGTCTAAACTAGTGTAGTTCATAAGAAGGGGAAAAAAAATTAACTGCCTAATTGCCTATTGCTCCAGCTGAAAAACTTTTCTTTATATGATAAGATTCATTTTCAGTTGGCCCATATTTAGACATTGGTTAAAATATATATAATATCGCTAACGTCCATGAAACAGCTAATTGCTATATCAGAAAATCATGAGATTTCTGATCCAACTCTCAAGTTTGTCTTTTCATTTTCAAGGTTTAAAGTCTCATTTGAATCGAATAAACAATAAATCGTAGATCGAATTTTTTATATATAATATAACCATAGTTTTCTGGTGAATTTTTACCACTGAATATATAATTTAAGCATAGCTTTCTAGAGAATTTTTGCTACCTTCACCAGTGGAGTTAATCCTAACCAATCAACACGAATCAGGGTAAATGCTGTTTAAACGAAGCTTTATTCAATTTAGTTCTTGACATTTCAGAACAAGAAAGCGGAAAAAGGAGGCAGGAAAAAGAGGAAACAGGAGATGGTCAAGCAAATTAATTAAACTGGATACATTTGAGAATCAGCAACATTTCCTCTTGCAACATAATCTTCTGTAACTTATGAAAGACTTGTGCTCCTCTTGCTCACAGACACAGATCTTCTTCCTGCAGTTACATCTTGTTTACGAGAAGTCCCTGATTCTCTTTGTAGTTCCTGAAATTTAATCATGCAATTGTAAGAAGATGAAATTAATCGATAGATCACGTAGTATCAGTTAATCAAACTACGGTAGTATCCTCTTTTATAATGCAACTTGCTTAATGCATAGAATCCAATGGAAAAAGGAGTGATCTAATCACGAGGACAAGAATCTTAAGTTTCTTAACTAATTGATTTCTAGTCTAATTTTACAGTCCATCAACTGGGACTAGCAGTAGCCTAGTAGAATATGTAAGTGTGAACAGATGAATGAGGAAAGAGAGCCATACCATGTGCCTAAGGGCCATATCCAGTGAACTCCTTGACATCAATCTTCCAAAACCAGAGCTTTCATTAATCGAAGTACTAAATTTCGTGGTGTTTTGTCTTTGTTCAGTGCTCGACTTCCTTGCATCTGAGCCCTCATTCATTGACGCATTTAGTTTCATCTTGGATTTTCTGTCTTCACTGCTAGACATCCTGGAATTCAAGAACCTGTCCACCATCCGGCTGCCCAAAACTTGCGTTCTGTTTGCTTGTTGCGTTATTCTATCCTTTTCAGAGCCTGAATTTCCTTCATTGTCCTGTTTGCGACCCCTAGTGGCACCTGGGGAGCATGATTGTCTTCTAGTCTTAGTTACTGATTCAGGTCGTTTCTGGCAAACTGAGGGATTTTGTTGGCTGGCTATGGCACGTCCGCGAGTGGCTGAAATTGATCGATTAGTCCTTAGAATGTGAGGAGTTTCATCAGATGGTCCTGATACTTGCGCTGGAAGTTTTGACCTTACGAGAGGTGGCACCCCTCTACTTTTCAGTTTGGTTGCTTTGGTATTTGAATCCATCCCTATTCCGATGCTTTTTGGAAGGTTTGAAGCCAACATATTCCAATTTCTTTCTTCACTGTCGACAGGTTTCACTGTGGAGGATGCCTTTTTGAAAATTTCAAGATTGAGATCAGAGTACATTTTCTCGTTCAGCACAGCTGCACTCTTACTGTTTTTCTTCTCAGACAACGAAATAGTAGGCCTCCCACTGGGAGTTGAATATCTTGGGGGAACATTTGACTTCAAACTGGGAGATATGGTGGGTCGAATGCTTCCATTTTCAACCTCGAAGTTGCCTGAAAACTGAGGTAATTGAACTTCTATTATAGATTTTCACATACCAGTTTCAGAGGCATAGTTTTATAAACAATTAAGTTAGCTGGTGTAATATTAAGCAGCCTCAGCACTGTTTTCCTACCAATAGAACAACAACATTTGACAGGAGATGGTACTATTTAAGGAATAAATACACAATCAAATACAAACTCTTTAATTCCCTGCCTTTTAATTGGATAATTAACTGCAATTCTTCCATGGATAAAATAATTGTTAAAGGACATACCCTTGAAAGAGGCTGCACAATTGGTATTTCCCGCTGAGTGACTAGTTCGGGGCCATTTGTTTCCATCTCAAGGGAAGGAAATAGAGGCGTTGCTGGAGGCGTTTTCAACCTTAAGAATTATGAGCCACAGATTTTGTTATACAATTTGGTGCTGCAATACATTATTGCATAACAGAAACTTCCATATTTCACGAGATATATGCAGGTATATCTTACTTACCAGTCATAGTCATTTTTCCCACTTTCACCAAGGACATCATATCCTTGTCCCTTTTTTCCAGTTGGTGGCATTCCATAAAGGGCATAGTTTTCTGAAGATAACTTCACCAACTCAATCAAGTGCTCAACTAATAAGCTGCATATGGATATGACAAACATCTCAACAAATTGTTTTCATGACTAATAAGTAGCGCAAGAACTCACCATTTGCTTCAAACTCATCAGAAACGGGCTGAAGAAGGCTAACAACCCGATCTTTTTCGCGCTTATGCATTTCCCTAAACAATAGAAGATCTTCATCCTTGTCTTTCACACCCTTAGGGTTCAGCCCTGGGAGTTTTTTGCGCGCGACAATTCCATCACCTCCTCTCTTGCTCATATTTCTTGATATCAAAACTTTTGAGTTTGTTCCCCCTTCAATTCCTTTCTACTCTCTTATGTTCCACGGTTTTTGAAACATCGGAATAAGCTAAAATGGAGGGCTGTTGTACATATACTGAGAGTTTTTTTGAAACTTCGGAATAAACTATGCTGGAGGGCTGTTGTACACATACTGAGAATGAGGCAAATGTTCCCGTCATATGGCATTTTCATGCTAGAATATGAGCAAACAACCAGCCGGCTCATCATAGGAGGCTTTCGCATATAGAGACAGATAAAATGTCCAAGTATTGAGACACTGCAGACAGGCCTTTTCTGTTGAGAATTTAGGGATACATTACATTTGGCACCCGCAGGTGTAATGAATGGTCTAAGTCAATCAGGTGCCTCTTCTTTTCTCTTCTTTTTTCTTTTAATATGACTTGGTTATTGATGGTGGTACAGAGTAATATCAGTTGGCATTGTTTTTCCAATACTTCTCCTAACTTTGCAAGTCATCAATATCCCATGATTGTATTATCGAATTCAGAAGAAAGTCAAATCAGTGAAGAGGAGATTGATTATCATGTCAGCTTTCCCTGGTACTTAGCAAGAATAATAACAAAGGGTAATATGATATCAGATCTTAATTTACAACTCTAAATCTTAAGAATTAAAATAAAAGTCTTGCGGACTATATCAGACAGCATCAAATATTTGATATCGCGGATATAATAATGGCCTACATTGCCTTTAATTCACATTAATACCATGACAATATACTTAATCAGAAATACAAAAGTGTGAGTCAAACTTCAAAATGCAAATTAATTATGAATCTTCAGCTATACAAACTCCAGCCCGGATCCTAATTTTGATGAATAATGAGTCTAAGGTACAAGTTTCGATAAAACTGAATCAGGGCCTTCATGATTGTCATCCATGGAATATGTTTTAGTGTGTGGAAGTGAGAGGAGAGTTTTATTTTGATGAAGAGGAGAAAAATCTAAGACTTATCAGGAAGCAACAAATGCCGGCTGTGTTGGTCAAGGGAAAGGATGATTCCTCAACTTGAAGATGACGTTGATATTGAGTGGTTACGTTTGTCATCAGATGGACACTGTTTCTTGGCACTAAGGTTTTGATGGCTTTAGCCTTCCACAAAATGCAAACCGTTTGTCCATACGCCTTCCCTAAAGGCGCTATCGTTTACAAAGTCAGAGGCTTCGTTTTCTAGCCACGTCTTTGTTGTTGTGGTTCTCATCAAAGACGTGGTTCTTTTTCATAGAGGAATCCAGGCCTGTCTTGCTCTTTAAAGTCTTGATTAGTTTTATTTTTGCAATCCTTTATATTCATTTGCAATAGATTTTGAATAGATCTTGACTTTATATATATATATATATATATATATATATATATATATATATATAAATGTCGAGTATATAACTAAGGAGGCAGAATAACAAGCCTACAATTTTTTTTACTTCTAAAGTGTGTGCGCGCGCACTTGCTTGGTAGTTCCTATTGATTAAATAAGAGAAATTGAGTCAATGATACCTAACTATAAAAGGTAACATTAATTATTGAAAATTTTAACATATAGGTTTTTGGTTTATTCAGTCCATTTTAATCATTTAGGTTGAGGAATAAAATTGTCCAAAAATATTTTAAAACACATGCTACATACATTAGTAAAATCAATGACTTGTTAGACAAATTTGCCCCACAAAATACAACATTGTATATACCTCAACGATTAAAATGGATGGAGTGACAAACCTTTCAAGAAATTCACTATCCAATTTTATAACAGAATTAGTTCAATAGCCAAAACACAGAAATTTTAATGGTTTAGGTAGCGTTAACAGTTTACTCATTATATAAAGGCTAAATCACAAAATGCCTCCCTGTATTATTGCATAAGTAACAAATTACCCCCTGTATTTAAGAAATATACAAATTACCCGCTTTGATTGATAAAAGACATTTATGCCCTTCAATACACAATGCTTTGATAATTTTCTCTTTTTCGTACTAAAACTTAAAATATTGATACCATCTATGAGTTGGTAGAATAAAATAATAAGGGAGAGAGAAGTTTCAAACAAATTAATTACAATAGACACACACACACACACACAGTTTTGCTACTTTTGTTATTAGATGAAGTTAACCTTATTTTGTTTTGGTTAAAACATAGATTTGTAATTGCTATATTTTTTATCGTTATCAATAACAGCAATGATATTACTAGCATTTTTTATGATATTACTAGCATTTTTTATGATATTACTAGCATTTCTTTGTACTCTATTTTTAATATATTTGACAGAAATTACAAATTTATATTCACTTTGCAAGTTGCTCGTTATATACCATGGCAAAAATAAATTATTGATTTTTTTCATACTTTTTTCCATTTTGAATACAAATAATAGGAATAGTTTGACGAAATTTTTTAAAATTTTGAAGTCATGATTTTGGTTTTTTATATAAGAGTGTAATGACAATATTAGCCTAGAATAGTAACCTTATTTGTTTTTATATAACAAATTAACAATAATAGCAATATTAAAAAATTATGAGGGCAAATTTGTCCCTAAAAAGGTGAAATGTAGATGAGGGGGTAATTTGCTATTAAAGTAGGGAGCAATTTGTGTATTTTGTAAATACAGGGGATAAGTTGCTACTTACCCAATATTACAGAGAGACATTTGGAGATTAAGCCTTATATAAATAATCAAATAAGTTAAGATTTTATCATGACTGCAATCCCAATGAAGACATGTATCTTTCTCCTTTAGAAACAATCATACATTGGTGATCATTATTAGTTCGTTAAACATCAAAGCCATGTCCATTACTAATGCCATTACTAGTATTACCTTTTCATCTAATATTCTTTTTAAAAATTTATTTGTTTTTAATAATACTGTAATTTCATTTATGTTTGTCATTTAGCAAGAATGGCTTGCATTTCTCCTCCAGTACTGCGCTGCCCATCCATCGAATTCTTCTTTCCAAAAATTTAGCCGATTATGCGCATTTCGCACATGGGATCAGAAACATGGATTGGGCGAAAGACAATCATTGGGCCACTTGCTTTAAATATGGACAGTTAGCCCATGTAAATGACCAAGGTTTTACATGTAGGCTCTCGCAACTAGACAGGCATTGGGCCATGCCCAATTCGGGGTGCTGCCTTTTCCTTCATTGGTTTTGTGGCTTGTACCACTTCTTTGAATTTGGAATGAATTTCACGGCTCTGGGGCGCTACAAGTTCTATTCGGGCAAGTTGACACTTCTGATTTAATGGGAAAAAATTGGAAGAAGGAGATTGATTTAGTAAGGTTAAATTTAAAATGAAAAATTGATGTCATTTTGAAGTGAAAAATAATTACATCACAGTTTAACAGAGTTACATTAATTTAATAGAATTACACATTTTAACTAATATGTTACACCTGCTCCAAATTGTTTTAAATGGTAAGGCTCAACTTGCGATTTGCGAGGCACTGGATCTGAATCTCACATTACAACTAAGGGGGCATTTGGTTCGTAGTGAGGAATCGGAATCATTCACTTTAGAATTGGAATGAAGTTTTTGATTTCAATATTCTTGTTTGGTTAGATGTCGGAATCGGAATCGGAATCATTCACTTGTAAAGACTTTATGGTTTTAAATTATCTAATTTTGTTAATTAACAAATAAATAATGATGTCTACTAATAGTTTATCATAACAAAATAATTGAGGAATTAAAAAAAAAGTCAAAGTTGCAAAATTTTTAGAAATGATTCCGATTCCCTCCAATTTACTCGGGAATGGAGGATTCCCAAATTTTCAGAAATGATTTCGATTCCTCAATTCCTATTCCCTCCAAACAAGCAGCCTATAAAGGATTCATTCCGATTCCCGATTCCGATACCCATGAACCAAGCAGCCCCTAACTTTCCTCTCTAATTGTCTCTGTCAAATCATTGAAGCTAGCGGGAAAAAAAAGAATAAATTGCAAATTTAAAGTTAGAAAATAATATGAGCTCATGACGACGAGGTTCCAATAGTTTCAAACATTCGCAAAAAAATTCCAATTTTGAAAGATAAAAACTCTTCTTATAATCATCATATACCAAATTGAGACAAATTGAGAACATGATTTATTCGTCTTCGGACAAATTAAGCAAAATGCGCACCATTTTAAATATATACACAATACTATACAGCACATATATGAGTACAATAATTTCTTAGCCAACAACAACTAAGGGGTACATAACACATTCTCAATTGGAGTCAACAATGGTCCGTTGGTTAGAGCCCCTTACAACAACTTCCATCAAAAGCGTGGATTGGAGGGCTCAAAAGTCCAGCTAATAATACCACGCCTAAGCGGACTTCAAGTTTTCATGTTGCGTGAGGGTTTTTTGTTATTTTTGGACCAATACGTTGTTTCCTTCCACCGGAAGCTAATACTACTGCCAAGAGGCAATGCTGCGAACCAGCTCCACCGCCGCCACCCGTGCCATCCGGCGGCGGCTGAGCGGCAGCAGAAACCTCCCTCACTCCTCATTTTCTACTTCTATTCTTCCAATTTCCAATACGCCTGAAAATGTTCTCCGTACTTTCAGTAATACTACTAATTTTTTCAATATATGTCATTCATCTGGATTTTCATTTTCTTCATCGGCGTTCTACTCCACCACCGCCAGCACAGCTACGAGTAGCGCAAACGCTCCTGATTTCGTAAAATTAGAGACGGAAGCAGAGGCGCCGCGGTTGAATGGCGGAATTGGAGATGCCTATGCAGCAATCGAGCTGGCATTGGATTCTGTTGTGAAGATTTTTACGGTGTCGAGTAGCCCTAATTACTTCCTCCCTTGGCAGAACAAGTCTCAGCGCGAAACTATGGGCTCTGGTTTGTATTTCTGTCTTACTTCAATCGATAGTCTTTTGTTTAAAGCCAATATGTTTAGATATAGGTTGAACTCTGACTAGTATGGTTTGGCTATATGTGCATAGAAGAACATGGATGTAGCCATGTGGATGTTATTAGGTATTCTGAGAATAGGGGGTTTTTGGTGAGTGGGGAAAAGAAAGAAAGCTGATTTTGCAGCGAAACAACTGTTGATTTTAAAGATTGTTTAGGTTTAGTTTCGTCAAATGTTTGAGAAGTGATTGAACAATTTGTTGGCTGGGTGAAATTTATTTAGTGGAAGTTAATCTCAGATAGAATGGCCAAAAAAAAAAAAAATGTATTTTGAAAAGTAAGAAGCGAGGCTAAAATGCTCCACTAATTCAAATGCTTAAAATTCAAGCTTTTTTGAGCCCGTTAGAACTTACACCGTCAAACTACTAGGCTGAAATGCTAAAAATGTCCAAGCTTTAAGTATCATTTCAACTTTCACCTAAAGGCTTATGAGTGATAGAATCATTTTTCAGATGCTCAATCTGTGACTGAATAGGATTTTACATTATCCACGTGTTAAAGCTACGGCTTTAACGGAACCAAAGTCCAATCTTGTGGTGTAGTTACTAGATTGCAAATCTCAGATACAGATATGTATATAGATGCTGTACTCATCAATTCTAATGACTAGATATATAGTGTCACTGCTAAAGGCCCAGGCAAGCATACATGTATTAAAATATTAAAATTGCCTACAAGTTCTTTTTTTGTAATGTCTAGTAACACCTGATTTAAAATGTATTGCACAGGTTTTTAAATCAATAAAAGTCCTTTTGTTGATTTAAAGATCACCAAGTGATCTGCTACAAGCTCTTTTAAAACTATGCCTAGTCTCTTTATCTGGTGCATGGGAATTTCAGTGTGTAAAACCTTTAGTTAGTTAGTTTCCCAATATAAATTAATAAAAACAAAAAGAAAAATTTGATCAGTTGAATTCTCCATAATGCATGTGCTGCAGCTTCCCTTGTGGAAAGTCAAAGCACCTGGTAAACTGTGGGTTACAACCGGCCATATGCTGTATCAGCACCTGTATTAATTTATATGATCCTGATGCTATAGAGCTGGACTACTAGTCCACATGTATAGGTCAAAACAGCACCAAAAATATAGGAGTTTGAAGTTGGTGTTGCAGCTCAGAGTATAGCAAGTACGTTCCAGCATTTTTTGGGCCACACGTGATTATTACCAGTTTGATGTTCAGCTCTGCAAATTTGGATAGAGCGCCAAGCCAACAACTTGTTAATACCTAAATCCATTGCTGGAAATCTGTAGCCCAAATCATCATTGTAGCCCAAATCTTCATTATGTTTTCTCAGATAGTCGTGTAATGATTTCAAACATTTCCAACATACTTGATATGGGACTCAGTGTTGCATTAAAGTTAAATTTGATCTGTCAGCATGTCTTTGAATTTCTGTGGAATCATCAAGGCAAGTGTATAACCATAGGAAACTATAGACTTGAAATAATATGATATGTACACGGTTTCAACCAGTTTGACATGTTTATTTGCCTTACTTGAACTGTAGGATGTGAGAAATCGTAAGTTTCCTGTGCCAATATTTACTATATACTTGCTTATTCTCATGAACATCGTTTAGGTTTTATTATTACTGGAAGAAGGATCCTTACAAATGCTCATGTGGTGGCTGATCATACATTTGTTCTTGTAAGAAAACATGGTTCACCTAGCAAATATAGAGCTGAAGTACAAGCAGTTGGTCACGAATGTGACTTGGCGATACTGGTTGTTGAAAATGAAGAGTTCTGGGAGGACATGAATCCTTTGGAGCTTGGTGATATTCCGTATCTCCAAGAAGCCGTGGCTGTTGTTGGTTATCCCCAAGGTAAAAATCTGGATGATACATAAGTTAAACAGATGGGCCAATATGTTCTACTTATCATGTTTATTTTAGAGGAAATTGAATTAAAAATAGTTACCAAGAGGAAAGGAAAGTTTGCTGATTGCTTTAGTTGATCACTAAAATCTATGACTCACTTGGCTTGCCTCTTAGTAGCTACATAAATTCATAGAAAACGAAAGAATGCCTCATAATATCTTGTATAGACGAAAATAAGTCTCTTTCTGATTTGTAAATGCATTCATATCCACTACCAATTCAAGGAGCAGTGAGCAGCCGGGCTCAGTGAGATCCATGAAATGATTCGTTGTGCATTTACATACATTACAGGCCAAGTTAAAGTGCTTTGGACCAAAAATCATAAAGTATATTGCTTTACATCCTCTTGAATTCTTTTTCATCTGTATCTGGTTGTTGAACACAAGATTGACTAAGAATGGATTAAACCCGTGGTTTTTATTTTAGGAACAGAGAGGCGTTTGATAAACTTATACAAAAGCCCCATTAATGTAACTTCAGCGGGATAAACTTCAATAAAAGATGGTTACCTAATGTAAATTGGGACATTACCTAGATTCTCCTCTTTGTCCTAGACTATCGATGTTGATATGATATGATGTCAGAACTGACATGGGACCTGGGAGACCGGTAGGGCATGTCTATGGCCTGGTCTTTACCACATATTTTTATGTCTCTGATATGAACTGGACTATTCTCTCTCTTTTTTTTCTTTTTAATATGTTGACTTTTTCCCTTTTTACTTTCTTTTTCTTCATGTTTTTCACTTGTTTTTGCACCATTATCCTATAGACGAAACCAGATTCCTTGACTGTTGTATTTTGTACTGTCTGCCTAGAAATTTGCACTGATGACTATTTGGTTGCAGGAGGGGACAATATTTCTGTTACAAAAGGAGTTGTATCTAGAGTTGAACTGACACAATATGTACATGGTTCCACGCAACTTTTGGCAATACAGATTGACGCAGCTATAAATCCGGGGAATAGTGGAGGCCCAGCAATCATGGGCAACAAAGTTGCTGGAGTGGCTTTTCAAAACCTCTCAGGTGCTGAGAATATTGGGTAAGTCTTACAGACGCATAAGCATTGCGCAATATAGAGACAACGCATGGCAAGTTTCCTTTTATGTAGCTTGAACCTTTAGTCCAAGTGGCCATTGAAAGTGGCATGAAAAAGTTTTATCTAAGACAACTAATATTGTTTCGTTACTAGTACAGGCTGTAAATAGTTGAAAGTGAGATGGTGTTTATGATAAAGCATATTTTAGTGCACTCCATGGTATTTCTTCCAGAGTTGAATTTTTAACCATAGTGGCTTAGGGAATTAAGCTTTTATCTCTGGATATCTGGGTGTCATGATTTGTGATGGCAGTTGAGCATGGTTGCCATGGACATAGGTTTCTTACTTGTTAATTGCTAGGTTAAATGGGTATGTCTGGAGATTGGGTCAGTTTTAGTTGGTTAGACTCTTCCCTGTTGACTGGTATGGGACATAAAGTCACTTAGATAAATAATTGATAATCATCTTATCTGATGGAGTTGCGTACAGTTGAATTAGGTTTTATATTGAGAATAGACTATGAAAAATGAAATCCGGCCAAATGTAAAGTTGGATTCAATTTACACAGTTAAGCAGAATGCATCTCAAAAACCTGGTCCTAATTTTGTAGCCTTATTTGCAGGTGTTAAGTCTTTACACATGGATTCTCTTGGCACGTTACTTAGAACAGAAAACAATGGATAGATTACAGAAGATTGTTACTAGCAGGAAATGCGTTCCAGCTATTTCGACTAGATTTAATTTCAGTACACTTCAGACTGGTGATAAATTGCAATTAAGTTAGAGAGACTCAATAATATAGAGATATTTGAAGGTTGGGTTTCCCAGCATCCAACATGTTGGACTGAACACCTATTGAGAGTTTTAAGTAGCAAAGGCACTGCATTGTACTGTCAGTATATGGTTGGACAAATGTTGGCCTCTTCTTTCTTAACAGGACCTTGATTCCATATTTTGTAGTATTTCCTACAATTAAACGAGATTATATGTAGCCTGTTTATTTGGGTTTTGAAAGTTTATGGTCATAAATCTACAAATGATGGCCATGCATCTTAAGAAAGTTACATTTTAAATTTTTTTCGCAGCTTTAAACATTTTTTAGTTTTGGTTGCATTTTCCAGATACATTATTCCAGTCCCTGTAATTAAACATTTCATGGCTGGGGTTGAAGAATGTGGAAACTATGTTGGATTCTGCTCCCTGGGTTTGTCATGCCAATCAACTGAAAATGTGCAACTGCGGAACAACTTTCAGATGCGTCCAGGTTTGACGGGGGTGTTGTTGAGCAAAATTAGCCCACTCTCCGATGCATATAAAGTTCTGAAAAAGGATGATATTCTCCTCTCATTTGATGATGTGCCCATTGCAAATGATGGAACAGGTACAGTATTAGTCTGTTTCCCTTTGTTTGATTTGTGGTGGGGAGATTATTTTGGAATTTTTGGAGAGGGAACTCGATCATGATTATTTTTGCTTAAGTTTACCAAGAATGATTGCCTGACTCAATGCTTTTTTTGGTGTGATATTCTCCTGAATTTGAGGAATAGAATGGAGTTCCTATTACAACCACCCCCAGAAAAGGGAAATATATTCAAGAATATGTGACATCTTTCAAAAAACTAACCTATAAAAATTTAGTCGCAAGTTCATTGCTCACTGACATTGTGAGTTGGGCTAAAATACTGGTGACACATTGCCCATTCAGAAAGAAACTTCCCCTCAAGTCTTGGATTTCTAAAGTTTGTTGATGACTGAATTATTCTTTTCCTTCTTTAGTCCCCATTTCTTTCCCCTCCATAGCCCCTTATATGATATTCCCTTTGAAATATGAAGCGCTCCATCATAATTGAAAAAAACAGTAGAGTGACTTGTTGAAATTTGTTTTAAACATGAACAGGTTTTTTATCTGGTGAAAACATTTTTTTTTTGGTGTTTTAGTTCCCCACTTTAAATCACTAGTATTTTCAGGAAATATGTGTGCATATAAAGGCATATAAATTTCTTTAACAGAAGTGCTACACAAAACTTATACCAAATCCCTCTATTCTTGATGTCTGTTCTTCGGGGTCATTGTCAAAGATAAGAGTTATATGTGAGTGCATTACTTTTGCCAGGAAACTAGGAATGTTTATGCATGTGTTTTGCCAAATGTGTGTCGGCTTAGTACATTATTTGTTACCTTGTAGTTCTTGACACCCTTTTATTGATTTTGTTAACTCCAATTAGATGGCTAAGCTCTTACTGGCAGATTCAGCTGCTCTTCTTATGTGTTAAGGAATGAAATGGATTATTTCTATTCTGCAGTTCCTTTCCGGAACAGAGAACGAATTACATTTGATCATTTAGTCTCCATGAAGAAACCAAATGAAACTGCTGCACTTAAGGTCTTGAGGGGTGGTGAAGAACATGAGTTCCATATTGCCCTTCGGCCGGTAAGTTATTGCATCTCTTTCTCATCCACATCAAATTTTCATCTTTTCTGTGGTTATCAATAGTCTACTTACTCATCTGTCCTGCAACTATCTTGTTTCTATTGTACCAGAGGAATGCATAGATACACTTGATTTTGTTGCACAATTCCTTTATTTTACATTTATATCCTTTAATGACACTGACACAAATAGTCCCATGCTTGTCCATGTTGCAATTGAAGTTTCTTGCATTTACTTCCCGTATAACCTGGTAAAATTACATTGCATGGAGTCATACATTGTACGTAAAGTAAATCACATATCATCAGACAAATTAGCAGGTCATCCCAGGGACTGGTAAGCTCGCCCTAGAACCTCTTACTAGAAAATGTTGCTTGTTTTGTCCCTAAAGTGCTGTCTTTTGAGCATGGTTCCCCTGAATGGCTTTGGAATTCTTGTGACAGAAAGTTTGTGGCTCTTGTTAAGAAAATTTCCCTTAGAACATAGCTAGTACTGCAAACACGGCCAGTCCAGCCCAAGCGCAGGCCTGCTTCGAAAAGGGCCAAGCTTTGTAAATTGTATTAGCTTTGGCTAGTGCAAATATGTGCTTGAATAATAACAGTGACTCAGAAATAGGCAGAGCTTGGGTGGAAATAAGCTCAGCCACATTAACCCTCATCCTGCTATAAATATATCAAATATAATTGTTTGATATCATTATAATTTATTTTACTAATTTTTTAGAGAGATGTATATGCAACAAAGAAATTTTGAAACCAGGTAACATTGTTCTCTTTAAATCCAAAATATTTAATTCTTTTTTCAGGATAATTTTTTGTAATTATTGGAATGCAAAATTATGAAGAAAAAATAATTAAAATCTTGAATTCAGGCTGCCCCAACCTCGACACATAGACCACTATACTAGAACAAATGAGTTCGGGCCTCTATAGATACCTGACATGGGCCGAGCTTGGGCCAGAAAATGAGTTTTTTCAGTTGAACCAAGGCAGGCCTATCAAAGGACAGCTCACTAGTTCCAAATGACAGTCCTACATGTGTCATTCTTTTTCATGATGAAGAAGATAGAATTAATACTTTGGATTCACTAAACTAGCCTTTTGCATATAGTTGATTCTAGTTTACAAATATGTTTGTTAATTATTTATAAGATGTCTTTACCAATCTAGGAACTCATTATTTCTAGTGATACCATTATGCAGTTGCAACCATTAGTGCCTGTTCATCAATTTGATAAGCGTCCAAGTTACTTCATTTTTGCCGGTCTGGTCTTTGTTCCGCTAACACAACCCTATCTTCATGAGTATGGCGAGGATTGGTATAATACATCCCCTCGTAGATTGTGCGAACGAGCACTAAGAGAATTACCAAGAAAAGCTGGTGAACAACTTGTCATTCTTTCTCAGGTGTTTATACTTTCCTTATTGTCGTTCTCCACATTCTGTTTGGTTGAAGCTACCGTTATTAGTTTTAGATATGATAATATTGTACTTGGCCAGTGCTAAAAAATCTTCCTTTCGACTGAACAGTGTACTTTTTTATTTAGGTACTAATGGATGATATCAACACTGGTTACGAGCGTCTTGCTGAATTGCAGGTACAATTCTTCTGGTTTTTCATAATGTTTTTCAATGTCTAGTTAAGCAAGTATTTTATGCATACCATCTTCTGCTGTAAATTGATTTTAGCACCTTTGCATTTGAACAGTCTCGTATCTGATGAACTGTGTATATTCTCTGAACTATTGAGCAGGTGAAGAAGGTGAATGATGTGGAAATTGAGAATTTGAAACATCTACGCCAACTTGTGGAAGATTGCGAGAAAGAGGATATAAGATTTGATTTGGATGATGAGAGGGTGATTGTTTTGAATTACAGTATGGCAAAAATAGCCACCTCTCGAATTTTACAACGTCATAGAATACCTAATG
Organism: Mitragyna speciosa; assembly: GCA_024721245.1. Lineage (NCBI taxonomy): Eukaryota > Viridiplantae > Streptophyta > Magnoliopsida > Gentianales > Rubiaceae > Mitragyna > Mitragyna speciosa. The sequence goes on from CM045552.1 coordinate 8,628,326, forward strand.
CGGTGTCTAGTGATCTTTTTGATGACCAAGATGTGCCAAACATTGGATTGGCATGTTCAAGATGAGAGTTCTTTTTCATCCCCTTTTTCTTGTTTTAGTACCCTTTTGGTTGTAGTCTCTATCGCATTAGAAAATTAACCCCGCTGTTGTCTTTCAATCATTTTGATTTGTACGTAAGATTTTGACTGTTAAAAGATAATGAAAATTTTGACAAAAAAGAGCAGAAAACTAAACAAATAGTAAACCGATGCTCGATTAATTTGAACTTTTGTATGCTACTTATATTAACTACAAAATGAAGTATTAGTGAGCATTATCGTTATTGAGTGTGTAGAGGATCCTAACATATGGTAGGATCATTTGTTTCAAGTTTGTACAACCTTCCTCACCTCAAATGGCATGGAAGACGTTTGTTAACCGCTCTGGCCAGAGCCGAATTATTAAGCAAAGTGGAATTCGTAATTGGAAACCAATATCCACTAGTTGATAGTGGTAATGTAAATCTCCGGCTGCTGGTGCCCCCATTCCTCAAAAGTAGACGCCAATAATTGGAATATACTTTCTAAATTCTAAAAGTTTCCCTTTGAACATGGGGAATCGCAATTCATATGCAATTAGAAATTTCCAATGCTTGTGATCTAAGTATTCGGAATTTAATTAAATTGTAAAAGTGAATTAAACATGTTTCCAATACTGTGATGGGCATAATGATATATGCAGTACGAATTTGCCATTCACTCACAACCCTAAGACAGTTGGAAATAGACTCTCATTTCTATGCCATCAGATGGCCTGTCAAAATTTTTGGTTGAACAACCAGGCAATTGTAAAGCATACCTCCATTACGCGGATATACAACTGACAGATTGAATGCTTTCTGATTTGATTTGCAACCTTTCAACTTTCACATGCAAATGAAAGATTCTTTTGTCACAGAAAAAGGAAAGACGCCCTCCAAGAACGCCGATAATGATTCATACCAGAAAAAAAAAAAAAAAAAAGGAACGCGGATAATTACTAATGATTAGCTGTCTCCCGCGTTGACTCCCTAAGATGCAAGTATTCTTTGTGGAGTTTCATGCCTGTCCTGGTTGTGGAAATCTGATTTCGATGAAATCTTCAGATAAATTTGTGTATACGTAATAATCACTATATGATTGTTTAGTATTTCATATATGGGTAGTTCAGAAAAGAAGTTTTCTAGATAATGAAATAAAAATTATTAAGTACTTAACATTTATATTAGTTTTCCTCGTATGCAAAAGGAAAACCAAATTTTTTATCCATGTATGGTCCAATAAAGATGTTTGTTGGATTAAATAATAATCCAAGGTTAAACATTGTGAAATTTCAACATACAATACAGCAAGGACAAAAGACTATAGAGCATTTCACCTTAATTATAATTGACAAACATTTTTTCAGTTTTTTTTTCCCCTTTCTAATCTTCTAATAGTGTGGACTCAAGAAGAGTCTACTTTTGCCCCTTTATTTTATTTGCCTTCTTTCCTCCAATCAAGGATGATTTGTGGGAAAAGTTAGTTATGTGATGATCGGATTATAATAGACAAGTGTTTGGATTCTCATTGAAATCTCATTGAAATTAACTAACCAAACACCCCTTCTGAGAGAGAATATGTGTCCTTTCCGTGTATGACATTCGGTAGTCAAAACTCACAAGAGGTTTGGCAAAGGTGACAACTAACGTATAAGCAATGGGAGGGAGGCCGCAATAAGGGCCCGCATGACCGAGCGAACGATGAATGCGGGCATTGCAAGTTATTTACTGTCAATTAATGGCCATTACTCGTTTTCCCTTCATTCCTTCAGTCTTATAAAGAGGGCTCAACACTGAGAAAGACAAGAGAAGGAGGCAACCTGCTTTCAGTACTGAGAAAGATCACACAAGAATGGATAGGATAACACTAATTACTCTTGCAGTATTACTGTATAGCCTCCCTGCGTCATTGATTGTTAATGCTGAGGATCCTTACCTTTTCTATACATGGATTGTTAGCTATGGCATCCTTTCTCCCTTAGGTGTTCCACAACCAGTCATTCTTATCAATGGTGAGTTCCCAGGTCCAAGGATCAATGGCACTTCCAACAACAATGTTGTCGTAAATGTCTTCAACAACCTTGACGAGCCTCTGCTTTTCACCTGGAATGGTGTTCAGCAGAGGAAGAATTCTTGGCAAGAAGGTTTGTTGGGAACCAATTGTCCCATTGCTCCAGGCACAAACTACACCTATCGTTTCCAGGTGAAGGATCAAATTGGAAGCTACTATTACTATCCCTCCACCGCATTGCACAGGGCTGCTGGTGGTTATGGTCCTCTAACCGTTGTTAGCCGTGACCTCATCCCGGTTCCCTTTGATAAACCTGAAGCCGATTACACCATCCTTGCGGGAGATTGGTACAGCAAAAGCCATACTACCATGAAGAAGCAGCTGGATAGCGGTCGTGGTCTTGGTAGACCTGATGGCGTCTTGATCAATGGCAAGCAGGGGAAAACCGATGGATCAGACCAGCCCATGTTCACCATGATCCCTGGAAAGACATATAGGTACAGAGTTTGCAATGTGGGAATGAAGGACTCACTCAATTTCAGATTCCAGGGCCACACAATGAAGCTGGTTGAGATTGAGGGATCACACACCGTGCAAAACATGTATGATTCTTTGGATTTGCATTTGGGACAGTGTATATCTGTGTTGGTGACTGCTGATAAGGAGCCAAAGGACTACTACTTTGTTGCTTCAACTAGATTCACCCAAAAGGTGCTCACCTCCACTGCCACCATCAGGTACACCACAGGAAAGGGCCCTGCCTCACCTGAGCTTCCCCCTGCCCCTGTTGGATGGGCCTGGTCTCTGAACCAGTTCCGGTCATTCAGATGGAATCTCACAGCCAGCGCAGCCAGGCCTAATCCCCAGGGATCCTACCACTATGGACAAATCAACATTACTCGCACCATCAAGATTGTTAATTCGGCTAGCAATGCCGATGGAAAGCTCCGTTTTGCAATCAATGGTGTCTCTCATGTAGACCCTGAAACACCAGTGAAACTTGCTGAATACTTTGGCGCTGCAGAGAAAGTGTTCAAATATAACATCATCCAAGATGAGCCAGATGCAGCTGTGACTGAGAATAATCACCCCGTAACCATTGCTCCCAATGTCGTCAATGCCACCTTCCGTAATTTTGTTGAGATCATCTTTGAGAACCATGAAAAGAGCGTTCAATCCTGGCACTTGGCAGGATATTCTTTCTTCGCTGTTGGGTAAGCATTTCTAAAGATTTATAAGGAAAATGCTCTGTAGACCATAACATTACATGGTTGTACTGCGTGCATTAAAACTACTTAAATCTTCAAGAAAGTACAAGCACTTAATGGAATGATCTACTCCTTTTCTCCATAATAATTACTTATTTCAGTCTCCATACTCCATCCATGGTGATACTCATTGATGATTAATTTGATTGCGAATGCAACAGGATCGAACCAGGAAGATGGACACCAGAGAAGAGGAAGAACTACAATCTTCTTGATGCAATCAGCAGGAATACCATTCAGGTCTATCCAAATTCATGGGCAGCCATCATGTTAACTCTGGACAATGCTGGAATGTGGAACTTGAGGTCAGTGCTGTTAGAGAGGCAATACTTGGGACAGCAGCTCTACTTTAGCGTTCTTTCTCCAAATTACTCTCTTAGAGATGAATACAACATTCCAGACAATGATCTTTTGTGCGGTATAGTGAAGGATTTGCCTAAACCAAAGCCATACAGCGTATGATTCAAGTCTCCTTCAATACCAATTTTTTTTATGGGGAAGGAAAGAAACGAGGCTTGATTATCATAAGTAGAGATGTCAGAGAAAATATATGTTTATCTCTTTATGTATATCTATACATACATACAAGTTATGAAAGTCTGACAAGTGTTTTTCAGTTCAGTGTTTCTTTCATTTTTTGATCTACTTGTACACATGACTAAAATGATGGTAACTTGAGTATATTGGCCAAACACTTGATTTTAAATCCTAATTATCTTTACCTCTTAACCAATTGGAATTGCAATCATATAAAACCTAATGTCCAAAACAAGCGATGCTACAACTGTGAATCCGACATGCGAAACATTCCCAGTCTCCTGCTGCTAATCAAATCTTATGCGTGAAGCAAACAAGAGAAAGAAGAGGCAAAAAAAATGGATTTTTTTTTGCCTAAAACAGCACATACAGCATATAGACAACTTTAAAGTGAAGAATTATTTGTCACTGAACTTTTTGAGTGTTTGATCATTTTGGTGTACCAAAGTAATGACCTCGTTGTTTATTGACTTTTGATGAACCATGTTTAAGAAATGATTCCAGAAAAGGCAACTCAAATTTTTGATCTTCAAATGAGCCTTCCGTCTGAAGATATATGCACACTGGAGTTGACATTGACAGCGATTGAATGTTATCATGATCTATGGATACTTGGGCTATGGATTAAATATGATGATGACTATTACATTTCTTGGGATAAAAAATGAACAATCTTAAATTAACCTAGTATTTACATCCCTTGGCATAAAAATTGGGCCTTTGGCTCTAAAATTTTGGAGATTCGGAATCAAAATTTCCTACAATGCTCCAATATATCTACTATGAACAACAGGGCAGACTGAATATCTTTGATCTTAAAATTCAGATGAGGAAGAAGATGAACAAAGTAAATCATCCCCAAATAGATAAAGAATCCTTTCCACAGCCCAACTAGGCTGCTGCTGCTTTTGCTGAGGAAGTGAACAAGACTCTGACCTCATCAAAGACGTTCTACAAAGAGGGCACGTTAAACGAACATCGTACAGAAGCCACCTATCTAAGCATTGCTTGTGAAAAACATGCCTGCAATTGCTAAGCTCCCAGACCTGATTTTTCTGCCTGAAACGCTTCAAACAAACTGCACAGGACATGTCGTGGCATTCTTCTTGCGGCAGCGTTTGTGTGATGTCTTCGAATGTGGTCAACCTCAGATGATCTTTCACCATTTCTAAGGATGAAGAAGAGTGGTTAACTGTTGAGAAAGATTGCGTTGTGGGATGATCATCAGAGTCCAGGGAACAAGAGAAGGTGAACATGTAATGTTTCACCAGCTTTTGAGCGCAGGAAAAAAACCATCTGGTCAATCCAAGAATTAGAGCTGCTTTGCATAGTACAAAATGATCATTACCTACCATCCCAGAATCACAGAATCCCATTTTACCAAGCCTAATAACTTAGCAAACTTTAGCAAATGAAGAGCAAAATCTTATGATGAAAACAACAGGAGAGGAAGCAGAAGAGAATGTGGAGACTGGAGAAGGAGGGGGGAGTATGGAGAAGGCTCAGGGCCGTATATATTTAAGTTTCTTGGCTGGACGGTAGGAGGTGGAGGGTGGGTGGATTGCTGTGTCTTTTTCTGTTACTGCTTTCTCATTATCCAGTTGGACAAGCATTTTTACACATCAGATATGACGGCAGAATTAACTTTTTCAAAAGCTAATTTTGCTGATGGTAGCAAAGAAAGATAGGTATGCTTATCTTATCTGGTGACATTCCCACACCGAAAAGAAGAAACTTTAAAGGAGGGATAGAGTACAAGATGAAGGTTCCGGCCGACAGGTTCTTACGTGGACCTGGTCTATATCTCTCTTTGTAGATCTTGTGGTAAAATTTAAAATAAAAAAAAAATTATTCTGGCACGATGTGCTTGCCAAGCACGTCATGCCAGGCACTGTCAAGGTGGTCAGCTAGTCAGGCTGACTAGCCTGAGCTCTGCCACTAGCAACCTCCATCTCAGCTCAAATACTTTATACGTAAAGATAATGCTTCTCATGAGTTTGGCACAATATGAAGTTATCTTTTTACGCGAAAATTGACATTGGCTTATGAAGTACAACCTTAGGAGGCTCCATCACTACTAGCATATGAATAGGTATTGATGAAAAGACATGCTTAAAAGTACATAGTGATGTATTCTGATATAAGAAGGTAATGTATAGATATTTATATGGCTTTATTTTAAAAAACAAGGTTCACGGGGTGAAGCTGCAGACGCATTCATTAAAAATTTCTGGATCCTGTCCTATTGCCTGAATCTTTTTATTCTAGAACGGTTTCATCATCAGCGTCAGCTGTAGCATCATCTATATTATGCTTATCCAACTTGGTTTTAGGTAGGTTGGAAGGCTTACGGATGCAAGAGGAAAGTTCCCTTTTGCTCCCACATAAGCAAAAATTGTTCACCTAAATAATCTGATGAATTCTTAGCTTCCTTAACAACCAGGGTTCGGAGTCTTGAGATTAGAGGTAGAGGCTCAACTGTCTAAAAACAAATTATTTTACATGGTTAAATAAATCTTAACCCATAAACAAATGTTTGTGATGGTACATCTATGGGAACTAAAATCCAAGCTATCAAGTTCACGGAATAATTGATGACGTTAAAGGAAAGGATGCAACCCTAGGTCAATTAGCCTACAGTTGATAAACCACTATTTTATTAGTAGTTTTGTTTTATTAGTAAGAAATACCAACCGATAATTATGTATACTAAGGTGCTTACATAAACGCACGTTAAACAGAGAACAGCGTATTAAGGCTTTTGTGTTGGAAAAAGGGACATGAAGGCTTGAAATGGTGGACGTTGTACATCAATTTGAAGGCAAGTATTTTGAAATTGTTAGGTTATCACGCCTTTGAGAAAGGGCACAGGGGAGGATTGGGCAATCAAGGTGTGAACATGATGATGCAGCATTACAAACTCATGCCCTAGTATCCTACCGAAGGGTTGCCTTTATGGGGTTGCAAAACCTTTTAAATGCGAGACTTTCTTTGGGCTTCTGATAGCTAGAAATGCATCAAGTCATCTACACTTGGAAGTTGTGATTTCTCAGGCCATTGAAGAGGAAGGAGAGGCAGGGCCATATGAAGGCGTAAAAGGACAGTATTCGAGGGAAGTGGTGACAGCAGGGAGAAATTTAGTGGGGGTTAAGAAGAAAAACATGCGGTATTAAACAAAAGGTGAACGGAAAATTTGAAGTTGGAATCCAAATAAGAAAATCACATAAATGGTCCCTCACATTTGTAAAATACGTTTTTTGCCACCCCACATTAAGAAGGATGCATAAATTCAAAATGTAAAAATTTTGTACCAAATATTATTTCCAGTCACTCTTTGCATAGAAAGTGTCATGTGAACACTACATGCTATGACTTTCCGTCCATAAAGACAATATACAAATGCCTTCCTTCTAAGAGAAAACGGGGTGCATTTTTATTCTTGCCCCCCCGCGCAGCGCGGCGGAGAAAACGGTATGCATTTTTGTTCTCTGGCCCCGGGCCCCCGCGGAGAAAACGGTGTGCATTTTTATTCGGGTTAATAACACTTTGCTCCCCAGAACTTAGGGATAGTCACACTTTACCCCCCTGAACTTTAAATATATACACTTTGCCTCCCAAGACTAGTCAAAGTTAGGAATTCAAAAAAAAAGTGAGTGTTATGACATTATTGTCCTTTTATTAATGAATATATATATAATTTACTATCATTTCTTTTCATTTTTAAAAGATTTATATCTTCTCTATTGTATTGATTATATAAAAACATCAAACTAAAAATTTAAAGAAGTTAATATTTAGTTTATATCTTTGAAATTTTGCTCTTAGATTAATATGTACTTCTATATATGTTTTGTTTAATTTATTATACTTTAAGTCAAACAAAACCGGTAAATAACACGACACTAAATAAATTTATTTGTCAAATTTTGTATAAAAATGGTAATACCAAACTCATTTATTTGAACTAAATTTTTATCATTTTAAATTATTTAAACTTTTGGACTAATATCAAAGTCATTTTTATATTTATCAAATTAGTCCAATATGAACTTTTTAATTTAAGAATATTTTGGGAAAAAAGAAGAGTTAGCCCATTATACAGTACTAGGGCAAATAAGAATAAATAAGTCAAACAAAAAAAATATAATATTTAGTCCAAAACAATAAATGATTAGAAATTATTTAATTAAGAATTTCATATTGAAATAATTTGATAAATATAAAAATACTAATGATATTAGTCTAAAAGTTTAAAAAATTTAAAATGATAAAAAATTACTTTAAATAAATGAGTTGGGTATTACCATTTTTATACAAAATTTAACAATTAAATTTATTTTAGTGTCGTGTTATTTATCGGTTTTGTTTGACTTAAAGTATAATAAATTAAACAAAACATATATAGAAGTATATATTAATCTAAGAGGAAAATTTCAAAGATATAAACTAAATATTAACTTTCTTTAAATTTTTAGTTTGATATTTTTATATAATTAATACAATAGAGAAGATATAAATATTTTAAAAATGAAAAGAAATGATATTAAGTTATAAATATATTCATTAATAAAAGGGCAATAATGTCATAACACTTACTTCTTTTTTTGAATTCCTAACTTTGACTAGTCTTGGGGGGCAAAGTGTATATATTTGAAGTTCAGGGGGGTAAAGTGTGACTACCCCCTAAGTTCAGAGGGGCAAAGTGTTATTAACCCTTTTTATTCTCTGGCCCCGGGGCCCCCCGCGGAGAAAACGGTGTGCATTTTTATTCTTCACCGCCCTCCCAACAACAACAACAAAAAAAAAAACCACACAAAAAACCCAATTTATGCCATTTTCATGCCAAAAAAAAAAAGCAAAATGCTAACAAATGAAATTTGAGACTAAACTCCTATATTTTTAATATATAGGGAATAAAATGCATCATTTTAAATGTGAGGGTACAAAAACATTAAGTTGTAACTGTGAGCGGCCTAATCTAAATTTGTAGATAAATCACAACTTATTATCAGATTGGTTGCATGGGTGAAATAATAACTTTACAACTTCACCTGCGGTGAAGAAATCGTGTGCTCCAAAAGAAAATTTTAAGTACCAGATGGGTACTCTTGCGACATCCCAAAACCTTGTTGAAATTTGGATAAAAAAAATCACGAATTGCTTGAAAAAGAAGACTAGATTTCCATGGCTTAATTAAGGTATCAGATATCAACTTTTAGCTGACATGTCTTGAGCCCAATTGGGCTAATTTCTAAAAATATAGATGAAAACAAAATTTATTCGCAAAATAGGTAGAGCTGGGGTGGGTTTCCTAATTAAGGATTGCCGCCAACAACATTGACAGTGAAGGAACCATTTTTCTTTTTTGGTTACAATGTCGTCGCCAACATTATTGGCGGCAACAAAACAAAAATTTCCAATTATTTGCACTCCAGTCCTTCAGAGACTGGAGTACAATTTGGCATCAATAAGAAAATTAAAAAAATAAAATAATATTGAATAGTGTTGCCGCCAACTTAGTTGGTGGCAACAACTAAAATATCAAAATTGCACTCCAAGTCCAAGGACTAGAGTGCAATTTTGTGTCAATAGGAAAATGAAAAAAGATAAAGAAATGGTATGGTGGGGCTCAATGTTGAATTTAATTTTTCACTTTTTGATTTTAATTATTTGTAATTCATTTCTTTTTATTAATCACCAAAATTCATTGTTAATTATAATACTATTTTGAAACAACTTAAAATTTGATTGACTTCAAACTATAAGATTGTGCAATATATAATAAAAAGCTTAATTGCTACTTTTTTCCAAATTTTTAGTATATTTTATTTAATTGAAAACTTTAATCGATTCCATTGATAATTGATTTTTCATCTTCTCGTTCTATAACATTTTTGTTTCACAAGTCTTTTATAATTTGCATTAATGCTAAATAGCACTTTTTTATTTTAACATATAACTGCTTTATAATTTACTAAAAGTTCATTAAATATATACCCAATACAAAAGGTTGTAAAATATTGCTTAGTATTTTTTTAAAATTTTGAAGAGAGTTTATTAATTCATCAAGAGTGACGGTATGTATTATCATTTGCAATATTTCTACTTCAGATTATATTTTATGCAATTCTTCAATAAATTTTTTATTTTCATCACATTATAGTACACAATTTTTAAAAAAAATCGTAAAACATTGTAGTATTATTTATTTACAAAAGAAACATACTCAAAAAGCATTTCTATAGGAAAGTAAAAAAAAATAGAAATTGAAAGGAAAGCTAAAAAAAAAAACGAAATAGTAAGGAAAGTAACAAAAAAAAAAGAAATAGTAAGGAAAGTACAAAAAAAAATTAGAAATAGTATTTTGTATTTAAAAAAGAAACATACTATTTCTATTTTTTTTTTACTTTTTCGTATTTCAAAAAGAAACATAATATTTCTATTTTTTTTTACTTTTCTTACTATTTCTTTTTTTTTTTTTACTTTCCTGTGGAAATGCTTTTTGAGTATGTTTCTTTTGTAAATAAATAATATACAATGTTTTATAATTTTTATTATATATTGCACAATTCTATAGTTTGAAATTAATCAAATTTTGAGTTGTTTCAAAATAGCATTATAATTAACAATGAATTTTGGTAATTGCGAAAAAGAAATAAAAATGAATTACAAATAATTAAAATCAAAAAGTGAGAAACTAAATTCAACATTGAGCCCCACCATACCATTTCTTTATCTTTTTTAATTTTTCTATTGACACAAAATTGCACTCCAGTTCTTAAACTTGGAGTGCAATTTTGATATTTTAGTTGTTGTTGGCGGCAAAACTATTCAACATTATTATATATATATTTTTTAATTTTTCTATTGATGCCAAATTGCACTCTAGTCCCTGGTGTGCAAATAATGAAAATTTTTTTTGTGTTGCCGCCAACACTGTAACTTAAAAACAAAAAAAAAAAAATGGTTCCTTCGCTGCCAACGTTGTTGGCGACAACCCTTAACTCAAAACCCCACCCCAATCCTACCCATTTTGAGCTATATTTTTAGAAATTAGCCGCCCAATTGCTGATAGATTTCCATGGCTTAATTAAAGTATCAGATATCGACTATTAGCTGACATGTCCTGAGCCCAATTGCTGACTCTCTTCCATCTTCGTTTTCATCTTGTATTGCAATGTGGCAGGTGCACAATCCAATGGTGTTTCGCCTAAACAAGAATTAGAGATTACTGAAATGGTCATAATATAATAAAATTGCCTCAGGCTCACAGATTCTGTACTAATTGGATGTGGATACAAATATCCCTATTGCCAATGAACTAAAGCTTTAAAAACCAACCAATCGAAACAATAGTTACTGGACTAATATGTTCTACTAAAGCAAGGCAAGATTAGCACTAGCGAATTTGTTGAGCAATCAATGCATAGCGCAAATTTATTGGGTTTAAAATTCAATTTTACCTTGTGAATTCTTGAAGTAGATGATTGCTCCATGGTCCATAAGGGTAAAAGCTATTTCAGTTTGGTTAAAAACTGCAGCCTACATCAGATAACGCGCATCAACAGGAGTGCAAACCTTTTATAAGCAGTCACTACTGACACAAGTATGTGTATTCTCTGTTTTTTCATATGCTTGGGAAATTTTGTGTGTGTGTGTGTGTGTGTGTGTGAGAGAGAGAGAGAGAGAGAGAGAGAGAGTACCAGGTGTAACAAAGACGATCCTTGCCTGTCACAGTAATTAGCATCCACACCCTAATCAATCAATTGTAATTAGTTCAATATTTAAGAACGAAAAGGCAATAAATTTGAGCTGATGTTATTAAGAATGACAGGAGGGAAGCCAAAGACACCTGATTCAGAAGCTTCTTGGCAGCAGCAGTATCACCATTTTTTATTGCTTCTCTTACACCCTGCAAGATGCAACAACTTGAGAACTAATAGATCAACACTACAGCAGCAGACTTTAAACAACATTCAAATCACCAATAAAAATCGAGCACTATACCTCTCCACTAGCTTCATAATCCACTTGCAAATTATCATTAGTGGTTTGACCAGGATTGAAAAAGGTACTGAAAATTTTCCAAAAAACACAAAAGCAATGTAGAAAGTTACACAATAAATCTTTGCAAACAAAAGGAGAAGGGAAAAACAAGAGAAGTGTCTGTGTTTGGCTGTGTGCACAAGAGAGAGAGAGAGAGAGAGAGAGAGAGAGAGAGAGAGAGAGAGAGAGAGAGAGGGAGATAAAACACATAGCAGAAGCAGAAGATGACCTTGGAGTAAACAATCAAACCAACTTCTTATTGTAAACTGCTACTCAATCCGAGTGGAGCTATGCTTACATTAGCCCCTTCCAATAAGGTCAACCACAAATACAGACAAGGCAAAATGATAACTAGGAAAATATTAAGTAGAGATCGTTGCCCATAGCTTTGTTTGAATATATAATCTACAGTTCAGATGCATTACATATATTGCAACAGCCAATTCTACACTCAACTAGATCATTGTCTATACCTATTTCAATATATATTGTATAGGATTCTAACATAAACCAAAACATAAAAACTTTTTCGTTGAACTACTACAAGTAGAAAAGCCATAAATGGGTGCAAAAGAAAAGGAGGAGGGGAGTTATTTTCCCCATCAAACAAAAATTTAAGACCAGGGTCAATTTTATGAGTAGTTCAAAACCATCCTAAGAAAATCCATTAGCTTGACAACCAATAGAATCTCTGTACACATATAGTAACACTCAGACAAGTTAGAAACTTGAGGAGAAGATTCACTTTCTGAAAATAGAGAAATCAGCATTCAAACATCTAATGCACTATCAAGTACTCTTCAAGAAATGGTAACATAAAAAGATCTGGACTACATTTTTGGAAAGTAAGGTGTCCAAAGAGCTTGCTGTACTACGAGGGAAAGAAAAAACTTGAAAAAAAAATGTGATAATCTTTGGTTTCCTAAGAAAACAAGAAGGGAAGAATGGTGATAATAACGGGATTAGTTCTTAAACCTAGACATCATTTTGCATCTGAAGTATAGTAACTAATATAAAGGATCAATCATAGCTGACACTTCTTCAATAAAGATTTTAATTCAGTCCAAGACAGCACATTAGAGAATCAATTTTCCTTTACACTTCCTTTCCTCATCCTTTTCATTCACAAAATCCAATACCTAATCCAATCCAAGTAGTGAAAGTACCACTATCCAAATTAGCCAAATGAAATTTAATGTTGCATCCAAAGTCAAGGTAGAACACAACAGGTGTGGAATATATAGCATCATTTTCAACAACCAAAATGCTTGATCTAAAACCTAAATGGCAGAGTCTGACAAAAATTCAAGTTTGATCATGCAATTCGAAGACACATATAGTAATAATGGAACAAATGAACATGACATACCCATGCTTCCTGTTTGATGTGGAGGTTTTGTTCCTTGATGTTGTTTCTGCTTTTTTGGGTTTTGGATTAGAACGAACCACATTACTCGAACCACTTTTTGTCTCCTGTGTGCAAATCAAAGCTATAAGTTGCAGAATGTTCAATTGAAAGTTGCATTTCGCATCAAATAAAAAGAGGGGGAGAAAATGAGAAGAATCTTGCCTGTGAGGGAACAGTATCTTTTGGAGCAGCTGGTGCTTCACAGATGCATAAAGGCATCCCACATTTGCATTCTCGAATGCCTTGGACAGACGTTTGCGCAACAGATGGCTCGGTTTCCATCTCAGCAACTGGATTTATATCTAACCTCGAAATTGAATCTGTTGCAACACTGATTCCATTTGAAACAGCTGATGTAGCAGCATCTCTGTTCAATCTTTTCATAATAATTTACATGGGTAAGCAAGTAGAACAATTCTTTTAAAGTGTTTTAAATGAATAGACTATTAAAAAAAAAAGAGGAAGGAGTGCATAAAGATTCTAAATCATGTGCAGAAAATATCATGCTTAAATTCTAAAGAACACTCTTAGGTCAATAATCCTACAACCCTATACTTAAAAAAAAATAAAAAAGTCTGCTTTTGAAAACTCAGAGAAGCTTTGGCAATTTGAAGGCTGCAAAAAGATGCAGGTTCCAAAAGTACTCAGAATACTAGTCAATCAGTCTACCTGTAATAAGTGTCCATGTAGAGTTGCCATCAGCAATTTCACCTTAGCCATCTAGAATGGACATAGCTTGCTACAACATTTCAAGATTCTAATTTGAGCTAGTGATGCCTTGTGCACTAACTGTCTTCTTTTATACTATAATTTTACATATTTATTCCAATCTTTTTATGGGTTTGACACGTTCTTTTCATTTCCTCTCAGGGCCGAAAGTTACCACGGACAACGACCCCAGCCCTTGAAGCAACAAAACACTTAATGTAGCCAGTTCTAAATATATCGTGTGATACTTAAACCTCACGATGCAGTCACCACCAGATGCCTTCCCTTAATTGCAACACCCAAAAAAAAAAAAAAAGGAGGGGAAAAACCGCTGGTGCTCAGAAAAAAGGCCAAAAAAATAAAAAAATCTCGAAGATAACGTAGTACATTACACCCGAAAGACGATATACATCCGCTAACTTGTCCAAGATGAGAACATGGGGAGTTTACCGAGAGGAATGATTAAAGCAATCAGCACAAACTCTGACGGGTGAGTAAAGACCAAATTGAGGTAATGCCTGAAACAAGCCATCAGGCACGTCACAACAATATGCCACTGAGTAATGAGTCCATCCTAGAATATAAAAACTTGACAGTATATGTCATATACCATTTGATTGGATGAATGTTCAGCACATAAAGTTCGACCACAACACCTGCAATGATGCTGTACAGAAACATAACACAAATGAAACCAAATTAAATTTGCTATACAGCTTGTATTTAATATAAATCATTAAAAAAAATTAATTTCTGATCTTTTCCTTCAATTAATCATTTTTCGATACATTTTGATACCAAAAAAAAAAAAAAAACACTCAAATCCAAAATATAATCAACTTAGTTTACGTAAACAACACAAAATATAATCCAAAGCCTACTGCCTGCAATTACTTCAAATTAATTCACAATCCTGGTAAAAAGATAAAATCGGCAGTGGTTATTTCTCAGAGTCGCACTTGAGATCTAAAGTCGATTAAATTCACATGAATAGCACTCCAAAACTGACAAAGAGTTCCGAAAAATAATCGTGAGGGGAAATGAAATGATTCCGATCAATATTCGCGAAGTTTGTGTAGCTGTGAGGGACGGGGAGGGGGAGGGGGAGGGGAGAGTACCCGACGGCGGAAGGTGGTGAAGCTGCAATAACAGACGTCACAGCGGGAGGACTCTTGGAAGGGCGCTGGCTCCATCTCCGACGACGTCGTTCTCTGCCCGATTCTTTTTTAGTGAGATGTTTTGTTTGTAGTTTTAGATGGGGTCAAAAAACGAAAAACAAAATCTTGCATTTGTTTGTAGTTTTAAAATTTTTAATTTTAATTCTTAAAATTACATTTGGATACATATAAATACTTTTTAAGAAAAACCAGGTAGAGTATATCTTTACCGATAAGAGGTTTAAAAGAATTTACAAAAAGATAAAAGAAATTCGTGATTTAAATTGATTTGCAAAGTAAATTAATTCGAGGGGCATATATTTATAGCTAAACTTGCTTTGATTTTCTATCAGATTGTTAAGTATTTTGTAAAATGGTTATGATTTTCCTCGTAGCCTTTGTATTTATTTTGCTGATTTGAGCACTTTTTTCTGTAAAACTCAAAATAATTCTTGCAAAGCTTTAAAACAAAAAACAGCTGGCTTAGACCTTGGAAGAAGCTTGCTTTCTGAAATTTCCCAGAAGACTTTGATTTGACTTGTAAGTTTCATGTAGCTCATTACAAAAATTGTTTTCTTGCCTGTGCATTAACTATTAACCATGGAACTTAATAATATCCGGATACTTATTTTCTAATCTCAATTTTGATTTTCATCAATTTGCAGCCAAATCTTTGATTGAATGTCAATTTGCAAGAAGAGTTCCTTAGCTTCAATAGAACCAGTCATTTAATGCGATCTTAGGATGGTGAGAGACTATGATTGCTATTACATTAATCTAATGGGCTTCAAAGACCATTGCCTAGTATCTAACAAAATTACTAAATGTAAAACGGTAGGTACAGCAATACTACATCAAACCAAACCTTTTTCAATCAAAGGAAAACATCTACTCATCTTTCAGCAATTTATTTACAGCCATTGGCTATTAGAAGAAATGCATTTTGAGCAGAAAAATAACCAATATATGTTACACATTCTATATTACAGAAAAATAACCAATATATCTTTCACATTCTATATTACTACTCCAAAAATTTCTCAAACCTGACTCCGAAGGATACATAATCCTAAGCATCACCTAAAGGGAGTAATGATAACGTATGCTCTTCCAATATTACCTCTGCCAAAATCTCTCGAGGTAAAATTTATATGAGGCCATAGTGACTATACAATGGGCAACTCTTCTAATTACTTCATCAAAGACAAAAATTGCTTTAGCAAATTATATATCATCTTCTAAATTATTCAGAAACTAAGACCAGTCCTGTCGGAGGAACTTAACAAACTGGCTCTAGTACTTTTGGCAACAGAACTGTTAACTGCTTGCAGCAAAGATCTGCTAGAGCTCCACGGACATCCATCTGCGGGAAAAAGAGAGTTATAGGTTTAATCAGAACCAATAAAAGGTTGATCATCTGAGCCATCTACAGAAAGTATTAGTTCAGTCCCTACTAAGTTATCTTTTGCTCTAATTTTTCAAGAAAATATTAAACTTTGTGAGTAAACAGTGTGCAATTTTCTTGGATATTAGAACATCTATTTATAAGATTACATGAAAAGAGACCTCAATTCAAAACCCATGCTTTGTGAAAAATGAGTCTTTCAGCCTCATCTCGCACGTCAATCTCTTTTTGTTCTCCAGTGTGTGGTAACCAAGAGATATTGTTGCAACTTGTATATACGCATGTAAATATGAATAGTAGTTTTTTTTCACCCTCTTTTGAAGTGATTGACAGGCACGTGTTTGTTAGAAGCAACTAAGGGGTTCAGGAAATCAGTTCCCAAAGCCCACACGTGATTGACACAGAAAGTCACGAATAAACACAGGGAGTCAGGGTAGGAGAGAAGGTTGACAAGTATTCATACGGGTTTAAAAAGCTAGAATGACCGATGCTTTTATAGATGCTTGCTTATGCAAATCAGTGTGATACACTCGTGCTGATCTATATATGCATGGTACTGCATTTAAGTGGCGGTCCCAAATATGAGCAAGCAATACACGTCATGACCGGTTTCAGAACCAGTAACCAAAACGTCTAGAACAAAAACTACATAAAATACTTTTGCGCTCTATATAGCACAAGAAACAGTTTCAAACACGCCAGGGATTTAATTCAGACAAGCCATTGAATTTTAGAAACATAAATTTAAGGATATTTGGAGGCTGCAAAATTGATGTATACCAAGGTATGACATGGAAAGGAGCAACAGTATCTTTTTTCTATCCTAAATTTAAACTAGCACAGAATTCAAAACAATCATTAACAGGAGCAGAGATACCTGGTCACAGCATACGAGTTTAGTGATCAAAGGATAGAATTCTCTGAGGTTATTTCTGAATATCTTGCTGTTCATAAAGCACATGCCCTTGAGCACCTGGAAAGGTATATGTTCAAATATTCCTGATCAGATGTGCACTGAAGGGGAAAACTGAAATACAGTTTTCGTCACCTTGGAACGAATTATATTTCCATTAACCTGACTATATTAAAACAAGAATCTCACAGAAGAATCTCAAACAAAATATCATGCACATACAATTATATTGAAAACACAAGAAAGTAAATATTGCCAATTTTTATAACCTGAGTTCTTTACAACTTGCAATGTTACCAACAAACAAATGACACAGACACAGCTAATTTCTCCAACCTATGCCAGTATTCATGCATTTCATGCATCATCTCTCTTACTAAGTCATTGCTCGTGATTAAAAGAAATGATTACAATATTCCCCTTCAATCTTAAAAATAAAAGACAAGAACAAGAGGAATTGATCAAAATCACTTACATTTTCTACTACCAACATTATCAAAATGCCATATGTTGCCTCGACATCTCACTGCCCATTGAAGGATCTATCTACCAACAGAAACTTTTTCAACTATATCTGGACCATCACATTACCAAACAACTTTGAAAAATCAACCACCTATACTCCACAGTCATTCAGGGTTGCAACATGACATGGAAGCTTCCAATCTAAACGGAAGTTAAAAATTTGCATTCATGTAATTACCATGAATAAGCCTCTGATAACTTATTTTGGGAATATATTATGTTCCATTGAAACCAAAAATGGAATAAGTCTTCCCATGTCCTCTATGTGCAAATTCGGATCGCTGACACATATTTCTGCCATTAATTTGAGCAACTAGATCCATAAGGAAAACTAATCACTTTAGGTGCAGTTTCCAATTGCTCAAAAAACCAGCTTTCTTTAAAACCTTTCAACTTAGAACTCTTGTATTCCATTACATGAAACTGCATATATCCATATGCATATTGTTCCATTCCTTGTCCTATCTTCCTTTAATCAAGCCCTTCAACCAACAACAATCAACTGAATTTTAACATGCTATCTCTTTTTCTTTCTTTCATTCTCTAGATCCCAATTAAATAACTGATTTCCTCATGGCCATCTCAAAACAAGAAAGAGAAATGCAACGTACAAACCCAAGAAACAAAGGAAACAAGCCACTTGGTAGCAATGACAAGCGAGAATGAATTCCCGTCTGATGAAGTACAAAAAGGCTAAAGAAAACACAAGCCATCCATTTCTCTATCATGATATAGCATTTCCATCGCAATTTAGTGTTTGCAACGTGCCATTTAATAGGTTATGCAATGCTATATTAAGAGCTTATTTAGCTATTGGAGATACAGAGGTAGCAAGAGTAGAAACAAAAAAGCCAGGGAACTAATACCTCATGCACTACTTGGATTACTTTGGAGACAAAATGGTATGCTTTAAGAATATTAAGAAGTGGCTTTCATATTGATGCACCTTCAATCAATTGTGCAGAGGACCATTGCTTGTTGGCAATCTTTACCGCCTTAGACTATTTTCACAGACACAAAATATCTTTTTAAGGGAAGAAAGCAATATCTTGCTTAATGGTTGAGAGTCCACGAAGAACTAGCAAACTGCAGTTAATAACATTAAAAAGAATATCCAGTATAAGATATTCAGTACCTCAACTACAATGGGAGAACGTAATTCTAGAACTCGGTGAATGTCCATGTTGGTAGTCTCCCAAATAGTGGACTGGAATTCAGATGCCTCTCTCAGCACCTGTTGACAAAAAGAGACTAGCTTTTCTTCTGCTATTCCTTGAAGTTTTTCGTCTTTAATTTGTTTCATGGCGCCATTTGTCACTAAATGGTTATCTGCATTCTCATTGCTACTTGTTTCATTTGCTTCCTCCATTTTGGCATTAACTTCAGCAGTTGTCTTCTGTAAGATATCTAAGTACACACAAGTTCCAGCCAATTCCTGTCGAAGAAGATTCAGAGGTGGCCTGTGCAAAAATGAACAAAATCATGCCTCTGGCAGCCCAAAAGCTCCATTTGAAGATAAAAGTTGAAAACCATAAATTAATAGTTAGATGTTTAGCCAACCTTTCAGCAGTAGTCTGCTGCATCCGCAACCTGAGGTTTTTGTACGAGTTATATGATGCAGCAAACTCCAACAAAGAGAACAAAATGTCCATTATAGTTATTTTCTGTGATGCCTTCAAATTCTTCCAGTATTTCTTCTGCAAGTTTGGAACGCAATGTTGTAAAGGCAATTATATTCATTGTCTTTACTCTAGGAACCACAATATGTTAAAGAAACAACACAGCATCTATAATCTCCATGCATATTTGGTATGTTATTAAGGACGTTCAGTAATTTCCAAGTTCTATATGCCTAACACTGGCCTCAACAAATGGATTGGAGATAAAAGATAGATGCTTTATTCAATTTAAGCTAAATTGATGGTCAATCTAGTTCTAAAATTAAAGTAAGCCCGCTGTGCACAAATTTACCTTACAAGTGTTTACTAGAAAGTTGACGTCAAAATTCTGGACATTGCGTAATATATGGAACTTAAGCATCTAAATCATACCTGAATGCTATCAATGGCACCTAAAAGTAGCAACTGGGTGATGCATTTACTCCTAATGGTTCCAAGAACTGAAATTTCCTCCTCATCTTTTACATCAGGCTCCCCACTGTCAGACAACTAGACATAAAAACATAAAATACTTGAGTAAATATGAGATCAAGAGGAGACCCTATGGATGGATTAGTTAGGCAGGCACATCAAGCATAGTATTATCATTTTTTCAGGACACAGATGCATTGAGAATGTAAAAAGCAACAATACCAGCAAGCTGAAAAATAAAAAGAACACTTTAAGTTCGATGTCAAGCCATTATAGACCCAAAATAATATGTTTTCAAGCAGATTTCCTCTAAATTACATGCAGTTATTCAAGGAACAGGAAAATGTCATTAATTTTCTTTTCACCATTTTCATAAGCTTCTTCATGATGCAATCCTCATATAAACTTCATTCTTTCTTTTCCTTAACAACGCTCATTAACAGTTCTTTTATTTTGAAACATGTATCATGAATCAGCATTGGTGCTTTCTTTAGATCTATATGGAAAAATAAAGGAATGGATATCCAATGACACAACATGGTTTCCCCATCTGTCTTTAAAGTAGACAGGATTGTATTAGAGCTGCAAATATGCAAAATGACCAACAAAAAATTACAGAAAGTTTCTGGACATTCATGAGGATCTAATATGTTTTTCCAACAGAGAAGCGAGGAGTATTAATAACAGAAGCAGGACAAGGACTGTTGAAGTACATCTCCAGCACTAAAATACCTTGGATGGAGAAGATGGAACCGAAATATCTGATGCACGTGGTTTTGATTTAGAAGTAAAACTTCTAACCAAGAGATTGTCCCTCATATTTCCCATAATCTTTTGACCAAATGTTTGACTTTGCTGAAGGCCTCTAGCCTCAATAGATTTCTGAGCTCCACCAGAAGGAGATGGCACACCTGCAAAGAATCATTTTTCTCTTTAGGAAATTTTATTATGAAGTTTTCTTACAGAAGGTTCCTAAGTTACTAAACAAATGGACTCCATTATTGAATAATACATCAGAGGAACAATCAAAGCCACAGATGTCTGCAGTATGTTAAAGAGACAACCTTCAGATCCCTCAAAATCATCTCCAGCACTTGCAGAAGCCATTGAATATATATATCCAATATCATTGGCATTACGCTGATGATTATCGAATAGTCCATTATCAGCAGATGGTGGGGTAGGTGTATTCCTTGAGATGACTTCTAAGTTTCTTGTCAAAACTGTATGATGTCTTGAATTCTCCAAGCCCAAATCATTCAGCAGCTCAAGTGGTTGTGTTGTGTATGTAGCATCTCTATTTAAAATCAAACAAAGCATTGATACCCAAATATAATTCATATGAAGGACAAGTTATGCAACATTTGAACCTTTCATAAAAAAGACTAACCTTATGCCTTTCAACAATGTATCCCAATCACTGTCACTAAACTGGTGCCCACCAACTTCAATGAGATGCACTAAAGCACCCAAAGATAATGAAACTACTGATTGATCTGTTTTCTTGGCACAATCTAAAAGTAAGCATAGTAGTGGGGGCAACATAAAACACACCTCCTGCATAGAATGAGAAGACAAATTGTCACAACTTAATATACTCAAAATACAGAATTAACATCACATGTTTCAGAAAAATATTTCAAGAAGATCCTTCATGAGTGACAACAACTCCAAGAACCCAGAACATCATATGAACGCTAAAATAAATATTATAAGATCACCTCATGTCATATAAGAAGTACTCATAGGCTCTCGTCATTGAACAAAGATAGGAATAAGTAAAAACACATGTCATTCCTCTACCGATAGTATACAGTTTCATATGGAAGAAACATTTCTTGGATATGATATTCAAAAACGAACACTAATACCTTGTAGAAAGTGTTGAAGAGATTGCACAACAACTGGAGCGAATGAATACTACTTTCTCGAAACCATTCATCACTGTCAGAAATTAAGTTCTCTTTTCCAGCTTGTCTAACACGATCAAAAATGGGGAACAGGACCCGGTGGAAAACGTTTTCCCAAAATGAGGTTGAGAACTTGCTGC
This sequence comes from Mitragyna speciosa, assembly GCA_024721245.1. NCBI lineage: Eukaryota > Viridiplantae > Streptophyta > Magnoliopsida > Gentianales > Rubiaceae > Mitragyna > Mitragyna speciosa. The sequence goes on from CM045552.1 coordinate 8,650,502, forward strand.
CTCTCTCATTCAGCAAATCAAACAAAACTTCAAGTGCACAGTTCCTGACCTCTGGTCTTGGATCAGAAGTCAGGTCAGAGAGACCAGCCAACATTGGGAACCAATAATGCTCAGTAACATCATAAGTTGTCTCCGCATTAATATCAATGGGCCTCAAAGCACCACCTGGTATTAGACCCTGAAAGTGATACCCAAAAAGTAGAATGCAATTAGTATGCCTTTCTCGGTCCCATTTCAACAAATATAGTCTTAGACTGTATACAAATTTCAGTTAAACAATTATTGCCCATAAGCATATTTTGTTATCCAAAAGGACAAATTGAAAGAAACTAGCGCTGAACCATATGATTAATGACAAGTGCAATCACGTTCAGCAAATCATAATGAAACTAAACACTACCATAAATACCTCTGCAAGACGATCCTCGCATATGCGAAGAAGTGCTATAGCCTTCAAACTTATCCGATGAGAAGTCTTATTGTTAGCAAACCCAATTAGGCAGTTGACACAATCCATAAAGCAGTCTCCAACAACCTGGTCGAAGTGTTCCAAGATAACTGCACAATTGTTTAGCATTATACTTATGTAAAGAAACAATCAAGACTATCAAAAAATCACAGAAACTATTAAAGATTAAAACGATGAAAGGATAGATTCCAACCCTGTTCTACATTCTCAAATGCACTTTCAACTATTAGTTCCATGTCATCATCTGCCGCAGCTGTGAAAATCATGAACACACTTCGCCAGCCAGACTTTATGCTCCCAACTTTAGATTTTATCATCTACTTTCCAGAACAGAATGAGTTGATTTCCAAGAAAGACTAAGAAACCAAAATCATAAATCAAGAAGAAAACATACTTGAATTATACAATCCACAATAAGCCTGCGTATAGAGTTACTTCGGCTGTTTCGCATGAGAATTACGAATGGTTTTAAGATATCATTCTGGAATGTGAAATTGGCAAGTTCAGCACGCTCCAAGTATTTCATACCAAGTTGCCGTAGAGAATCTATAGCATACATAGCGACTCTTTCATCAGGATGGCTTCCAGCATAAATAAAATGACTGGCCAAGACAGACCATATTCTAGCCCATACCTAAACAGAAAGTTAATACATTAGCGAATGAAAAATGATTTCTTAGTGCTTACAAATCAAGGTACACTGCTGATACAGATTAACTAAAAGAGTCTGTCTTAGTACTTAAAAATTAAAGTAGATTGCCGATATTTTAATAGTGCCAGTCCAAAAGAGCACTGAAGTTTCTACAAAAGTAGATTGCCGATATTGTAATGGTGCTAGTCCAAAGGAGCACTGAAGTTTTCTACAGGATAACATGATATAAATTTGAACACTATATTTCCATCTCTATGCAATGTGTTATCCCTGGGTTTATGCATATCATACCAAACTTCAAAGCAAAGTTGGCCATTAGACAGCCATTGATGCATGAAAAGGCATCAAGAAGATAGCAGATGCTGAGCTAACAATGTTATGTGCTCAACTCATACAAAGTTTTCCACATTAGACTGGGAATTAATGGTTCCAAATGTAGTTATTGTGTGAGTTATGAGGTTAATGTGGAAGGAAAAGCAAACAAAATAGAAGTCCACCAAGTTATGATACTCTTTTACGAATTAGCCATGTAATCTTACTAATAAAACAAACATTATCAATTTACCATGTCAGAAGAACAATGTTTCCACGTGAATACATCAACAAATTTACATTATGGAAATCAGAAAACTATATGGAGTGATAGCAGAAGAGAATATCGATCTGGAGACAGATTGGCACTCAGCATGCAAGTTCAACTGATTCTTTGGAAAAACAGAACCAAATGAAAAAACGGCAAAGAAACCAGAAATCAAGCAAAATCATCCATGTCTCACAAAAACACGGATGTGATACCATTCAGGGGGGAGACTTTTGACATCAGTTAACCTAAGAATACACAAGAATGGAGTTCCTATAACCAACTTACAGTGCCTTACAAAAATGATATAAGAATCTAAGCATGCTTTTTATCAAGTGCATAAAAAATCTTGTTCCCACTCATTTGTTAGGCTTCAAAGGACCCAGTCCCCACATAACAAAATCTTATGTCAGACTTGAACTAAAGAACTTCCCATAGTAATTCAGTTCAACTTCATCTTGACTCTCATGTAAGTGTAAACTAAAGAAGTGAAAATGGTAGTCATCTTTCACTTGTTAATACATCTAAACATGTAACGAAATTGAAACATATCACTCATCAAAAGATTGTAAAATCAAAGGCCAAGAATAATCAGTTACCATGCGTATACGAGTCATATTATAATAGCTGATCTCAACAAGTTTCTGCAAGCTAAAAACACGAGCTGGAATTTGCCTCAATTCTTCAGATGATACACTACATAGGCCCGTAAAAAACTCAACAACAGATTCACTGGGTAATTTAACACTATTGACGAACACTTGCTCTACTGGTTTTCCAGCCAACTCTCTCAGAGATTGCAGAATAGCATCCCTGGAAAGCTGGTTTGATCCTTGCATGACAGTTGCTGCTGCTGTAGGATTTGATGTTAAATAGTCAAACCGAGAAATGCACTCCAGCACTGCTAACCATGACTCCTGAAGGGCATCAATGTCCGAATCACATAGTGCAATTAGAGTCCGCAATGCTTCAACATTTTTGCTTTTCATTTCTCTTGGTGCATGCAAGAAGTTAAATCTGCAATTTGTTAAGAATGATAGTCAAGATAATAAAGATACTTCTGCAAATTGTGATCAAGAAAATGTTGCGAAATTTGCTCGAACTTTGTGTATTATCTGACAGACACAAAAAGACAAAATCAAAATAAAATGAGGAAATTACAACATTCTTAGATTATCAACAGTTTGTAGGCAAACATGAAAAGGAAAATGAAACACAGACACAGAGCATAAGAACAAACAAAGAAAGGGGTGATAACATATGAATAAACGAAAAAATAGTCCACAATAAAAAAATAACAACAGAAATTGCCTGATCAAAGAGGTTAAAAATGCATAGCGCATCATATCCATTCCAAGAACATGAGTAATGTGTATCCCAGCTTTAAATCCTTCCATACAAAGAACAACCCTTGGTTTATTATCTCCTTCCTCCATGGTAACAGCAAATGTGGCAAGCAACGGCCATCCTACAGCTTCAACCATAGGTCGAATAAGTTCAATCTGATGTGAAGTATAAAAAACTCCTCTTTTTCTCCCTTGGTTCCTAAAAAAGGCCCGTGTTTGCTTGATAATTGCTTCACTTTCAAACTGTGAATCAGTCGAAAATTTTCCCTTGGGAAGAGCCAGATTAAGGATACTGACAAGCCGCCCTCTCTCTTCTGCCTCTGGCTTTTGTTTACTACTTTTTCCAAAACCAGCAGGTTCATCTTTCATTTTTATCTCTTCTTTAACAATTGAATCATAGATTTCCTCCAAGAGTTCTGTAGGAGCTGATTCTTCAGTATCATGCAAGGCATTCATCTGCAAAAAATCACTCTTGGACATCTTTGGCCACACCATTGGATTATGAGCATCAGTATTCAACATTATAACTGCATATGCTAGAACATAAGCTGTGTCTGCATTCTTGAACAGACCAGGATTATCTGCGCAATAACTGCCAAGTTGAAATATGATCAGTCACAAAAAGTAAGATCTTATCACCTGAACATCATCTGAATGCTTATATTAATGCATGGAGGAAATATACCTCTACACAGATCTGGTTACATCAGGAAAATTCTAAATAAATAGCAAACTGATACCTAAGCTGGCGCATGTTTATAAGTAATACGTAATAAGACACGATATGCATGTCATAGTTACCAAGCTGTTAACATGTCATGAGCAGCAAATTAACATTCAAGCTTATTAAGAATATCCCTTTCACTCAATATCAAGGTTTGACACCACAGGTTCCCGTCAAGCATGCTATTGAAATTCTAACACTTCCAATATGATCAGTGGCTTTCTCATCAACAAAAGAGATCCAAGATCCAAACGTCAAAAAGAAAATCTTCATGTGAAAATGCTAGCCTACTCAATAAACAGGAGTCAAAAGGACCTAGTTTAAGGCATTACGCAAAAAAAAAAAAAAGCAAAGAAATAACAGAAAATCCCAGACTGTACCTGAAAATCAAAAACACTTCTAGGATGGAAAATCTTAACTATAGTATGGGCATCTGCCTGTATGTCACACTCCACCTTGAACAAGTAAGCATAATCCTAATGCAAATTGATTTTCAGAGTGTTGTTCCACATTTCACTAACAGGTAGCATGAACCTTGTGCAAAATGATGTGTTTCATTTTTTTATAGAACTATTTTGTATGAATGCTTCTGTTGTTATATGAGCAAATAAAGGTTCTCTTTGTTGGATATTAGCTCCGCTGATTAAGCATAAGCTAAACAGAATTGTCCAAAATACAAGTCTAGCAATCACCTTACAATTTCTTACATGCAAAATCATAGCAATGCTCAGGTGTCGTTCTGCTTTCTTTGCACGTTTATAGAATGCCTATATCATAATTTTGTATCTCCACATTGTCTTCTGTCTGATGTCCAATTCTATGCATCATACTTGAGACACATTATTTACAATGAAAATGAATTAATGAAAAGGTGATTGCTCCACCGGCCCTTTTGCCTTTCATGGAGCAAAATGAGCAAGACATGATTAAGCAAATCTACAAAAGGAGAACAAGTGTGCTTAAAGAGATTTTTCAATCTTATCAGGATTACTGTACTCCAAGCCTTCAAATAGATGAGCTCATATTTCATTTCTGAACTCCGGTTGCTTATTTCAAAGTTCTTTTACAGAGACTATCCTGTACACAGACAAGAAGCAGAAGACAAGCAGGCACCTACCGCTCAGCAAATTTTTCCATTATGCGGTCTATCTTCTGAGCCTCTCCCGGAAGTCGGAATCCTCGAAGGAATTCACGAATTGCAGAGTCAAACTTCATGCCAGAAAACTTCATGGAATCAACATAAGCATGCATGACACCAAGTGGAAATTCCTCATGCTGACCCAAGTAGTCTCCAATCTTAGCCTGTGGAGAAACAAATAAAATAAAATAAAATAAAAGATAAGTGTCCACCACAACACCTAAATCTTATCCAGGAAAAAGTACCCAAAAGAACCTATCTTTTACCTTGTCCAAATTGGGAGTGTTCCTCAGAAACTGAGCAATTGATGCTGGTGTGTTCTCCACCAACCCACTAGATATCAGATATTCTATACCCTTCCCTTGTTTCCGATTGAACTGTTACATTTACAGGAATTAATCATGGAACACAACCCATGTACACACTTACAGTTGTAGATAGCAATAAATCAAATTTGATGATATACAACTGTATATGGACAGATAAAGTGGGGTATACCTCAGAGACAGCAGCTTCGATCGTAGACTTTTGAGCCTTTAATTTCTCAAAATTACAAGGTGGATCTTCCCTGCCTTTTGAGTCGTCAGAATCCTTAGTTGCATTTTCCACTTCAGAAGACTCTTTCTGCTTCCCTGATTCTTTCTGGGCCTTCTCCCAATGAACCAATGATTTTATAACAATCACGAGACACTAGCCATGAAACAAATGTCAGCAACTCTTGTGACTGTGATTCAGCAGAAAAAGAAAAGTTTATATGCCAAGACAAAGCAAAGAGAGTCCCAAGAGTTATACCTGAACAGATAATGTTTTAATTGATCCCGTCTGGGAAGCATTATCGGAGTTTGGATCCATATTTTGAGTTCCTTGGGCAATTTTGGATAATGTTGTAGCCTATAGCAGAAAGATCATATTAGGAGAATAGTTCGATAAATCCATAAGCCACATGGGCAAGTTGATCAAAGAAAGCATTGAACGAAAACATACCATCCGTTCGAACAAATTAGGTGCTTCAAGATCACAATCATAGTTCACATAGAGATCAATCAACATTTGAGAATCCTTGCAGACTTTCTCTAGCATCCTGAAAGATCAGATTCCATCAAAACCATGGGACATGAAGAATTGGCACATGAAATGCAAGCTCTCCTAAGATCTACGAGTATCAACTAGTCTTGATACATGCAAGCCCTCCTAAGATCTGTGAGTATCATCTAGTCTTGATATATTAAACAGCCATTTCTTATTTTTCTCATTGCACGAAATTTGCACACGTAATAAATGAAGAAGAGAAGTAGTCGCGAAACTTATGGTAGACAATGAGGGAAACCATCTTCTAAAGACACATATCATACCGAAGAACACTTAGTTTTTGATTCAGCTCTGAACCATCCAAGGATCGTAAAATAATCAATGGAAAGAAAACACCAATTTCCCCCTGCCAAAGGATGCTTAGGCATCAGTAATAGCCAAGAAGAAGAAGAAAGAGATTTCAATTCTCAAGAAGTGCGTGAGATGGATATCTTGTTGGTTTCATACTTTAAGACTTTCCCTGAACCGTAACAAGAGAACTGAGAAAATCCCTGTTGCGTACTGTCCAACAAATAGCAGATCAGATTTTAGGATATACACTGCATAATATCATTGACATCAAAGAAAGGATAAACAGAAACAAAACCCTTCCTACTATACCTGAAATATGGATGTAGCCCGAGAAACTGATGCTCGCAATAATGCATATGAAAGGTAAGCTTTGATTGAGTCAATAAAATGGAAGTTCTTTGTGAAGGAGACACTAACACCTTCTAAAAGTCCCTGTAAATTCATAAAGATGAAGGACGTAAGAATATTGCAGACTTGCATATTGCCTATTCCAGTTGCTAAACCAAAATGGATGTTGGGTTAAACATCCCACAACTTTCATCCAACAGATTAACTAACATCATGAGTACAAAGAAAAGAAACCAAATGCAATTTTCACATGCCAAAAAAAAAAAAAAAAAAAAAAGGTCACTCAGAAAATTAAAGATACTTAAAATAAAAGATACTACTTCTGGAGCTGCAAATGCACTTTACTTCATTTTCTGTTAGCTTGTAAAATTCACAGTTCAAATTTTTGTGCTTTTCGTTTACTTATTGTTAGCAATTCAGCTTGCTATAAGCCACGCCTGTAGAAATGCACTGGGTTCTAATTAGCTTCTCACTCGTGTCAAATATTTGGCAAGTAAATGAAATTTATTTTTACAAGGATGACTAAATTTGTGCAAGATTATTAATTTGCACGTTGAACAGATATATACTGATTGTTATAGCTCATGAATCCTTAAATCAACCTGCAGAAGCTCCAGAGATAGGATGCGGGTTTTGGTAGTAACTCCATCATTATCTTCCTTCATACCCATCTGCAAACACATAGCATAAAAGATAAAAGACATTGCAACTAATAATCTAGAGACACAGCAAAGGAGGAACCGAAGCATACAAAGTTACAAACCTTGCAGAGAGTTCGGAAAAGTAGTAAAGCATCACGTTCTCCAATGCTCATCCCTTCTAGGTCAATCCCACTAAAGGCAGAAGAAGTTTTAGATCAGTTGCAAGTATCCAAAGATATCACATAAATAATCTAGATGATCAGTTCCCATCTCAGATTAAAAGAATCACAATTTTAGTATTATCTCCATACCTGGTCGCCTTTTCACCATCTTCACGGTGCACAGCCTTTTCAAGAACAGCCTCTAAACCCTACAGGGCATATATCACATGGGCAAGGTTGTCAAATAATAATCATAACTCAATTAGGCAAAATCAATTACAACAAAAAAACTCATGCAAAAACGAGGGTCAGTGACCAGTATGCAAATGTAATCTTAAGTGCCAAACTACAAACAACGTGAGACCTTGATATCAGCACCGCCAGCAAGATTCTGAAGTTCCTCAACTGATGCAAGAGATGTATTTTTTACTTGGTTGACAAAAAGTACATCACCCAAAGTCATTTCTTTGTCATTCTGGTCAGTTGATGAAGCCTCCTCAACCTCCAAGTTTGATCCATTCTTTGAAATAGCTTCTTTAGGTGGAACAGAAGCAGATGAAGTAGGTACCTAAATTGCCATAAAGACATTCTCAGATGTACTTCCGACTTGCTCAGATGAGAAGGAAGCATGAGACAATCTTAACTAACAAACCAGATCATTCTCCATCCGTCTGATTACAATACTGAGCATCTGGGTTAACATAGCTTTTGCTGTTGCTTGATTTATGGGACTCTTGCTAAACATCCAATTAAAAAATTATGAGATCAAGTATAGTGAAAGATAATGGCAACTCAGAAAGGTTTCGCTACTTACCTATTAAGGGCAATGTTATAGCAGACTCTGATTACACCAAGCAACAATTCTCCATGAACTGCATACAAAAACATAATAAAGAAATATTGTGCATCGGGGATAAGATAAGGAAAGCATCATAAATTGCAATTCATCAAGGGCAGTTACACGTATAAATATGTGAGAAGCTGGCCCCATCATTTATTTCTTACACATGATTAGGGACATCCTGATTAATTACCAGTTCTTTGGTCACATGGGCTATTGGGCTTATATTCACCTTAGATTCAATAGTCAATTGTGATCTGCATTAATATCTTGCGTGCAAGAATTCACATACCATAGAGCCACAAAATTCAACTAAATAGATAAAGTGTTGTGACTTCTCATAATCTGTGAGATATTGGAGTTTATAAAACCTCATGTCAACTTCATGTGGCTACTACAATTAAAGGGAATCAGAATAAAAGAACTACATGAAGCAATATGTTTTAGACTGCTACAGATGAAGCTATTGACATATAGAGGGGAGGGCAAAGCAAACAAAAGCAGCCAAAATGCAGATCACTCAAGCAACACTCCAAACATAGGGTCAATAAGGTAAGCTTAACACAAGTTACTTCTGGCCATTTTCATCATTTGAAGACATTTAACCATGATGGGAATTTTCTACATAAAACACATTCATTTTACTCAAAGAAGAAAAATCAGCAAACAACAAACTATTCCAACTGTAAATACAAACCTCTGAACTTGGCTGATGCAACAGCTGTGAGAAGCACCTTCAACAATTGAAGAGTAGTACTGAAAGCCATTATATCAAAAATCAAGGCCAGAAAAACCAAATTTATTAAAAAGAAAAAAGAAAAAAGAAGTTAATTTCCATTTCACAAGGATACATGCCTGTCAGGAGATGAATTATCCACACAACTACAGGCCATGTTCAGGATATCTGTAAACAAGGGTCCATTAATACCACCATCTAGACCAGGATCACCTTCTAAATGGTCATAAGCAATAAGTTTCTGCATTCAGAAAATTCAATTGGGAAAAATTACTCATCTATTTTTCTGTAGATATTTAAAATAAAGACCACTACATCCATTTATCAAGCATTAACACATAACCTGTGAAACTCAAATCCAGTTAGATGGCTTACTGTCGTAATGGTGTCAGAACATAAAGCACAAGGTTCTGGACTAGGGTTGTAAACGAATCGATCCCTTAACGAATAGTTCGGGCTCGATTCGAATTCGAGTTTTTACGAGCTCGAATCAAGCTCGAACAAAAAATAAGATTCAGTTGTGTTATCAAATCGAATTCAAACTTGTACATGTTCGGCTCGAAAAAAATTTTAAGAATTTTTTTATTCAATATATAATAATATTTTTTATAAAATAGTATATATTCTATATAAAATATATATTTTATTAATAAATTAATACAAAAAATTAAAAAATTATTTAATATATAATAATATTTTATATAAAATAGTATATATTTTACATAAAATATATATTTTATTAACAAATTAATAAAAAATAAAAATAAAAATAAAAATAAAAACTCGAGCTTTTGAATCGAACTCGAGCCTATCGAATACAAAATCGAATCGAACTCGAGCCTAGAATTTAAGCTCGTATAGAATTCGAACTCGAATCCGAATTCGAACTCGAATTTTCGAATCAAGCTCGACAACTTTAAAGTTCGGTTCGATTCAGTTTGTTTGCAGCCCTATTCTGGACATCAAATTCCATGAAAAGCATAACACCAATTTGATCTTCATTAAAGAAAAGTTTAAACGGATAAAAAAAAAATTTTAGGCACAACTATCTCGGTAAAGCTTTTCAGATCTCCTTTTAACATTGCTTTCCGTCCTTTTTACAAAATAATTTTTATAGCATTTTACTACAGTCTTATCATAACAAAGTTCAAGAATATGTGCTTTAATGGTATCCAAAATTTAGTACATACTGAAAAAAGATCTCCATCTTATAGTACTAGCACCCTTACTCATACACAAACACAATTATACTAGGCCTAGAAATCATGTTCAACACCTGCACCAGGTGTTATAATCCTGAATCCAAAAAGGGTCATAGCATATCAAATTGTCCTTCTAAAAATAAAACATGACTCTAGACATTGATATTCAGCCATTAACTTGATTCCAAGACAAACCCTACACCTGGGAGTTCCCCATAGGAAGAAAATTTCATTCAAAAGTCAAAAGACAAATCCAAAAACCTCACATTCTGCAAAACTGGTTTAACATGTAATACCCAAAATTTGACATGTTAGTTTGTCCAAAAATTAACTCCAATCATGATAGAAATGCTAGGTAAGACAGCCCAGATTCAAGCTTAAAACGAATTCCCGTGATCTTTAACACTTGATAACATTGAATAAGTTAGGCATAATATAAGAAGGTACAAGAGTACATCAAAGCAGAACTGAATTTGAGAAGGGAAAAAACATATGCAGTCATGTACGCACCGTGGATACAGCATGTAACAATTTGCAATTGAATAAATGAGACTTATGAAAAGATCACCTCTTTGCCTCTTTCTGATAACCACTTCTTCCTATTACCATTTCTGAAGCTAGTGTTACAGAGTGTGGAGGTGTAATCCATATGCATGAGGGAATTCATTGATTTCTTTTCCATTCATGATTAAGAACGCAAAGAAATTCACACAAACGAAGAAAAAAACCCTTACCATATCATATCAATATCAAAGATACTAAGTATAAGATCACAGGTGTAATGAAACCAGAAACTCTTCAGAAGAACAATTTTTCAAAGTTAAAGACAAAAGATAATAACAAGAACCTACATGAAGACAATCCAATGCAAGGTCCACCACTTTGGGATATTTAGTCTCAAATGCAAGTCGGAGTGGATTCAGAACAAGCTCAGCCTCAGCTCCTTCTAAAGTATGCCCTGCATTTGCTAAGACAGCTGTAACATTTCCGCTTCTTGGTCTGCCTATAGGATCTGCTGCCTTGACAGAATGAAAAGGAGTTGTTGAATGATCCGATCCCGTCATATCATTTGCAGATCCAGCTTGGGTTTCAGGCATAATGCTGAAACAAGTGACCAAAGGAATTGAAACATGTGATGGACGAAATTAAAATAATCTAATAGCAAATGATGTCAAACATGAAGATAGGAAGTGAAGAACGTGCAGTAAATCTCTTGAAAACCATATTTAGTCCGACAAATAACAAAACCCCATTGCAAGTAACAAAAAAAACCATGGTCAACACAACAAATAATGCATTACAACTCCAAGTGCATCATATCGCATGTTCAAAGAATAAAATGCCACAGAAGATGAGCAGAGCACATGGCTAAACAAATCAGACAACCAAAGAACAATAAATGAAAGAGGGGAAAAAACTAGAGGTTGGATTAAAGAATTGTAAAAGACAGCAGATGACAAATAATCCTATGTAGGTAACCTCTCATCTCCGGCTAAAGAGGCCGCTTGCAAAGTACCACTGGAACTCGACTGCTGATTGGAGTGCTTTGCACTATCTGAAAATTATAGGCACAAGAGAAGAACCAATTAATTAGAAGAAATAGTTTATATTAATAGGAGAAATAGAAGAGCAAGCATATCCAAATAGACACATAAAAATTATATTTAATTGGGCTAAGAAGGAAGGTCACGAGGCACTGAACCAAGCATCTCCTAAGGCCTTTCTGTAGCTGCAAGCACCTCCAACAAATATGAAAGAGGCAACACCTTCAGTAAAGTGGAAGACCTAACCACATGAACCGTTTTTGTACCAAAACTTTGAAACTATATTCGTCTAAGCCTACAAAAGGATTGTCACTCTTTCTCTTCTTCCCACGTGATTAATTCCTATCAATTATGTTAATAGATAGCCACACACTCTAACCACATCACTGGACACTGATCAAGGACAACCACAATCATCTTCATTATATTATACCAAAGGAGAATAAAATACTGAACAAAATTGTTAGAAATTGAGTGATAACCACAATAAAAAGGTCAATTGATAAGAAAATGAGGTTTATAATGGGAATTGATGATCATTTGATTTCTCAAAACTGATTTTTATAGAAAATTGCATCCCAGAAACAGTCCAAGAAATGTTTTTAACTCACAGTAAATGTCACGAAATACTTCAAACACACACCAAAAATGGCCAAAAAGCTAAGGGACACAAGCAATCAGCACATAAGCATCAGATTTTACTCAAAATATGAAAAACCAATAGCATCTCCATTGCTTCAAATACAAGCTCAAATACAATTTCAGAACCAAAATAACTGCCCTTCAATACTCAAAGAAAATCAAGAATTACGGAATTAAACTCCCGTTATATTCTAAGTACAGTAACAAACCAATTGACATATATACATAAAGCTTAAAACGGGAAAAGAATTCCTCAATGTGGGCATAATGAAAAAAGGGAATAAAAAACGAACCCAAATAAGTCTGAATAGCAGTTTGCAGAGCAGTGTACTTCTTATTAGCACACTCCTTGAGCATGGAGTCAAATGCCCGAGTGACAAACCCACCAGCAGCGCCAGCCATCTTGATCACTCTCTATCGTTTTCCTCCTCGACCCAATTCAACTCAATCCAAACGGGCCCTCTTGACCTGCAAAACTAAGTCATTAGACGCTGAGATCACAGCAGATCAGATGCAAGATTTGTAAATCATCAGGCGGGCTGATACAATCGTGAAGTTAAAGAAATGGCTCGCCTTTTTTAATCTATCCCGAGAAGAGGGAAAAGAATGAGGTAGTCAGGGATTGGAATGTGCAGAAAATTCAGAAATCCGGGGTGGAAAAGGAATGAAAGTGTAGGCTTGTTGCTATTTGATATTGGGCACGGAGAATCTGAATCCTCCTCCTAAGGTGTAGGGGCCAGAAGAGTTCGAAAAATGCTAGATTTGGAGCGAGCGAATTTCAACGGAGATGGAATCGGATCGAGGAGCGGGTACCCGCCTGTTTTATTTCACACGACACTCTAGTTGGGAATTTGGGAATTAAGGGGATTTAAAAAAAAAAAAAAAAAAAAAAGGAAGATAAACATGTATTCGGTTTGGTTATTTTATTGGGATAATTTCAAAAACCTCCTTGAGGTTCCTGACAATTACAACTAGCACCCTGAGGTTTTAGAAATTACACTAACCTCCCTTCCTTAGTTAAAATGACAGTAGTGTCCTTCCTGAAAATACTTAATACCAACCTTACTCCTTTCTCCCTTTTTTCCTCTGTGCGTCTCTCTTTTTTCCTACCCCTTTTCCTTCTTTCCACTACCGTTCTCCCTTCTCCTCTTCTTTTCCTCTCTCTTGGTTTTTCCCCTTTTTCCTTACTGTTAAATCCCCTCCTCTCACTACCTTTCTTCACTTCCCCCTGCTTCCTTATTCTCCTCCTTCTCCTTCTACTACCGTTAGCCTTTCTCTTCTCTTTCCAAACTAGCCGCATCTTTCTCTCTTACCCTTCTACTGACCCTCCTCTTTCCTCCTCCCTTCAACTGCCTAACCCCTCCTCTTCCTTCTACACTCCACTTCTTTTTCTCACTGTCAAACTCCACCTAACCACCTGTATTTTGCCACCACTGCCAACCCGTTTTTGCCTATCCATCAATACAACTTGGATTTAGGATTAGGGTGGCATGTGACAATTGGATAGGAGGGGATGGGGTAGTCGAGATGTAAGGAAGAGAGGACCTAGAGGGGGTGGGAGCTGTCGGCTTAATAGTCGAAGGGAGAGGAAGAAAGATATGGGAATTAACAGTTAGAAAGAGAAGACAAGGAAAGAAATGGTCAGCAAGAGTAAAGAAAATGAAAGAGAGGTATGGCTTCTTTTTCTATGAATTGAATATCATAATTACAATGGCATTGTTTGCTAAAAAATTGGGATTTTGTTTTCTGAAAAATTATTGTTGTGATAAATGTTTTCAAATTGTTGAGAGTGTTCCCATATTGAATCAGCACTGGAGATTAAGGGATATGAATTGTACTAGTGGTTAAGGGAATTGCTTAAGCATTTATATTGTCAACTGGGTTGTGGATTGGCAGTGGTGTAGAGGCCTAACAAATAAGTGAATTTGGTCAAAGAGATTTGAATGGTGATGCAAATATTTCCATTCGATTTTTGCTTTTTTTTCTTTCTCTTCATTTTCTTGGTTGCATGTGATTGTTACTGGCTAAATATGGTGGTGGTGGTGGTGATAAATTAACAAAGATGAAGAGAAATGGAGTTTCACAGATGGTGTTTGTTGGGTAAGGATGAAGGGCAATTTGGGATTTTTATTTAAAAGTTTTAGTGATATCAAAGTTTTGTTATCCAAATAGTGATTACAGGGGAGGTTAGTGTAATTTCTGAAACCTCAGGGTGCTAGTTGTAATTGTAAGGAACCTCAGGGGAGGTTTCTGAAATTATCCCTATTTTATTTTCAGTACATTTTTATCATACAAAAATTGTGACATATTATTATTAGAATAATATTTCAAAAATGCAATTCAAATGGAGTTTTGAGTTTTTTCTACGTGGGAGATTTGGCAACAAAGAAATAGGCAAAAAGGAAGAGGCACGAAGGAATAGATTTTAGTGCTGGCTCTGTCTGAATGAATGTTTTTTAGGGTGTTTTTTAGAAAACGTTACTGTAGTTGTTTTAAATATTCTTTTTAATAAATGTGTATGTGAGATAAAAAAGATAATTAAAAAACGTATATAAAGTTTTTAAAAAACATGTTCCTAAAAAACAATAACAAACAAATAAAGCCATAATTTTCAAAAATTTCTTTTCAAATTGAAAAGAAAAAGAGAGATTTGTTCAAATTTAAATGCCAACTCTGTCCCTGAGTAGTTGTAAAAGGAAATTGAAATGGCATTTGTTCCCAAAACTCCCAAACAAGATGATAATTTCTTCCCTTCTTTTCTCTTCTCTCCCTCTCTCTCATAATTTTCCACTTCTTTTCTTTTCACTCCAAAACTCGCAACCTAATGCCTAAAATTCCAAAACTATTTGGGTTAAGCCTAGTCCTTCATAGTGGTAAAAAATCTCAAGTAAGGGTCTGAAATTAAGAAAGTTCCAATTAAGTCCTCAAATTTGCAAAAAGTATTCCATTTTGGTCCTCCAAATCAATTTTGTTAGATAAATAATAGTTTTGACTAATTGATGAGAGGACATGAATGCCAAAAAAATTGCATAAATTGTGAAGATCAAACTGGGAATGTTCTATAATTTGTGAAGATCAACTCTTTATACTTGTATATTTTTTGTGTGTCGTTGAACTATATTTTGTCAAGGTGATTTATTCTGTAACAAAAATAAACATGAATCATCTGAAGATTAAAGGCAAGTTTGTTAAATTATGTTCTATATTTTCATGACTAATGATGCATGGAAAATGTTGTAGAGATCACAATCAATGGGTGATAACACGCGTTGTCAACATTGGGCCATTACAAACACTCAAAGAGCAAGACTTTCAATTGCCACATTCCATGATCCTGCAAAAACTAACTAGGAAAATATTCATAGCTTTTGAACATCATCTTTTGTCACAATGAAAGCAATATATGGGGGTTATGTCTCCTCTTGGTACACCAAAAGCCCGAAATGGAAAAGAAATATTGATGCACTTTGTTCAAACATTGAACACATCTTGTTATTTGTAGGGGTTACTTTTTGTTGAGGTCAATTTGTGCAAGTTTAATATAAAAACTAGTAATGAAAAAACACCATACAGAGCAAAATTCTTCAATGGAACATGGCTTAAACGTCTCAACCCAAAATCGTTACAAGGTCTTTGATGTACATATTAAGGCAGCAGTCCCCCTTACAATAACTGTTCCGAAATATTAAAAATAACCATCATTGTATTTTAACCACAACAAGCTGTTTCGTTTTAAAGACCAGAATCTAACTCTACCCTTGTAAGACAAAGTCGTAGCAACTATTGTTGTACGTGCCAATTGCAGAAGACAGCATAAACATTTATAATAGTCAATCATGCACATTGTAAGACCAAACCACCGTAAACAACGTATGGTTTCAACTACATATTAAACATTACTATTGCACCAGATGCCAACTAATGCCTTATAGCAAGCTTGGTCGAGTTTCCATTAAGCTGAGATTTATTTGTCAGGTGCCATTACCATGGCTCCATCTGCAACATTTTTCCTTGACTTTCTCCAAGATGGCATGTACTTTGAGGAACCATTTTGAAATCAAACCAATGAAGGATAAAAAACCAATCATTTTGTGATTAAAAACTCGGCTTATTTTGGCCCCGAAAACATAAAATAAGGAGTTTACTTCACGGCTCGTGCACTTCCTAAGAAGAATATTGTGCTCAAATTGCATTACCTTATATGTCTATATAAAAATTGTGATGAATCTTTATGTTGGGGTTTAAGTTAAGACTTATATTTATTAGTAACGAAACACGCATTTCTAACAAAAGTAGCTAAAGTCATATGTGAAAATGTAATGTTATCAGAACTTGTGATGCTTATTTTAAAAAATAAAAAAATAAAAAGCTCAGACTTTAAACCTTATTGAAGCACTTACCAGTATCATGCATATGGTTGAAGGGCCTCTGATAAGACAATTTACCGTTTGGATGTGATAAAATTTGACCAAAAAATTTAATTTGGTTGGTTGAAAAGTTGGATGATAGTATACTTTCCCATGTATATGTGCATTTATGCGCATTTGTGCAAGCAAGCATGTGCGGGTGTGTGTGTGTGTGTTTTTTAAGTTTAACAGATATTCTGAATCTTACCAAATAAAAGGGAGAGGGACTTAATTATTGCATTTTTATGTATTTGCTAAGATCTATAGTCACAATTTGTTGTATTGTAAATTATGGGAAATTATTAAGATCCACAGTTATACCTTGTTTCATGATTCAAAAGATAGTCACATGCATAATTATATATGTTCGTATCATGATATTTACATGAATCATAATTTTTCGTACTATATCCTCTTTTAATTATAAATCGGTCTACGTAATAATTTTGTTGGAGTCGTCTTCCACTCATTATGACTATCACGAATGAGAAAATTGTAATTTTGGTGTCAAATGTTTAGAATATTAACAATTTTAGTCTTTAAAATTAGACAAAAGCAAATATAGTATCAAGTATTTCAATTTTTCAGTACATTTAATTATATTCATCAGTTTTTTCAAAATTTTATTGTAATTTGATCACCTGAAACTCACGTGATGGTTATAAAAGTTTTTGAAAAGAATTAAAAAAGAAAAAAATTTTAATTGTCATAATTTATAATTAAAGGCACACACGCGAATGCACTGTTCAAGCAAATTTTTTTAATTTTATCTATTTATTTATCATTTATGACCTCAAATTAATGCCTTTAATTATAAATTATAGCAATTAAATTTTTTTCTTTAATTTAATTTTTTTTTAAAATTTTTGTAACTAGCACATGAGTATTGCACAGTCAGATTCCGATTTGTAAAATTGGTTAATAGGACTAAATATACTAAAAAAATTAAAATATTTAATACTAAATTTACCTTTATCCAAACTTTAAAAACTAATTTAACGATATCTCAAATATTTAATACCAAAATAACAATTTTCTCTTCACGAAATCCACCTATACAAAATTGCTAACCACCCACTGTAATGTACCAAACTGTAAAAACAGTGGGCGAGTCTAATGTAGAATCCGAGTCTTAGTCATAATATAGTCCATGAAAAAAAGCCTACATGGCATCATCAAAGTCCAAAACTCCCAACCCCGTCATCCGGTTTCTGACTAATAATAATTCTCAAATCAAGTCAGAAGTCCACCCCTATCTTCTTCCCAGATTTCCCTTCTTCCCCCCTCTGCCCCTTATCCATCATCACCACCATTTATACATATATTCCATCGAACCTTAACAACTGAACAAACGATCAAGAATTCAAGAATTCAACCCCCCCCCATCCCAGCCCAAAGAAATCCCAGCAACGTAAACCCCAAAATCCCTACCAGACCTAATAGTCAGCAATGGTGTTGACTGCTCCAAAGCTCTCCATTTCCTCTTCTTCCTCCTCCTCTCCCACTCTCACTTTCCCAGTCCCTTTTTCTCCTTCATCTTCTCCCTCAATTTTCCTTCTCAAAAAGCCCAGAAATTTCCCCCTCGTTCAACCCACATCCCACATTTCCCTCCGCCCACTGGCCGCCGCCTCATCGTCATCGCCATCGCCAATGATCGAAAAGGAGACCATGGAAACCCACCGCCCCCACACGTTTCTCCGGGAATCCGACGATGTTGCAGCTTCCTCCTCCTCCTCGGATTCCACTTCGGTCAGGTCGAGGTTTGAGAAGATGATAAGGGAAGTTCAGGACAGCGTTTGCGCTGCCATTGAGGCTGTGGAGGACGGCAGCAAGTTCAAGGAGGATGTGTGGTCCAGGCCTGGTGGTGGTGGTGGGATTAGTAGGGTTTTGCAAGATGGTGCCGTTTGGGAAAAGGCTGGGGTTAATGTTTCTGTGGTTTATGGTGTTATGCCCCCTGAGGCTTATCGGGCTGCTAAACCCAGTTCCGAGAATGGCGATGTTAAGCGCGGGCCCGTTCCCTTTTTCGCTGCTGGCATCAGCTCGGTAATTCGATTTCCAGCTTCTTTACAACTATTTTTAACTCAAATTTATTGCTGATCTTCTTATGTAGGATTATATTGTTGTGGGATGAAATTTGTTTTTTTTTTTTGGAAGCTACAGGTTTAAACTAAGGTGTAGTCAATAAAAGGGAAAAGAATTAGTACGTTAAATGTGGATAAAGGCTTGAAGGGGGAAAAAAAAAAAAGAGTACTGGATCTGTAGCATAATGTACAAGTTGTACCGTTCCTGCTTGTATAGCTGCAATGCAAATGTCTTGAGCGGAAGAAGCGATCAGCGTTTCCATTGTATGATGTGTTGACTCTATGAGAAGTGCTTTCGGTTGAATTTTTGTGAAAGTAGAAAGTTTGCTTAAAATACTAATAAGTTGCATATGCAAGTAAAAATCAAGAAGAGATTGGAATTGCTGTGGTTTGTTTAGATATTTGTAGCCTTTTCTAAACTAGCAGTGGAGAGGTTATCATTTTCTTTTTCCCATGAAGCCAGAAAAGCTATGCCCTATCTACTTTGTTTGAGTGTGCAGAGAGGAGCTGATTGTCGAGTGTATATTGATTTGGTGATGTCCATCATGTTCTGAGATTTTTTTTTTTTTTCATTTCCTTTTCTTGCAGGTTCTGCATCCACACAACCCTTTTGCACCAACTTTACACTTCAATTATCGGTATTTTGAGACTGATGCCCCCAAAGGTACTTCCTTGTGCTTGTCTTCATAGTCTTTTTTGTGAAATCTGAAAATTTCAAGCATGATTTTATTGAAAATATTTCTGTAGTATCAAGTTGTGAATGTAATTTGCGTGTATAAATCCTGACCCTTGTGACTCTAGCATCTAATGTAAGTCTAATCAGGATAAAGGAAAAAAATAAAAAGAATTGTTCCTAGATGACTTTCATGGTGCTAAATCTCTATTCACATACCTCTTTTGAATGTCGATTAGCCATACCTTTGTCTTTTTTGTAATTTCTGTAATTTTCTTTGGTACTGCCGAGGGTCCATGAACTAAGAGTTGCATGCTTATGCTGCTTAAATTGCATACTTCAAAAAGTCAAACCAATCAAGAGTAGTTGACTGAAAAGATGAAGGGGAAAAAAAAGAAGAAGAAAATGAAATGAGAGATATTTGTTTACACTGTTGAGATGGAGGTGCTGTTGATTTGCTTCTTTGAAATATTCCGTCAAAATCTGAAATTGGCTGGAAAAGATGAAGCTTCCATCATCCTCTTCCTTCACACATTAAAAAATTTCCATTTTCTTGGACATACAATCTTTGTTTCATACCATAATATAATACCTTTTCTCAAAGGTGTAGAGCCACATTCTGGTGTGTCTTATGTGTTCCTACTGGAAAATAAAGTTGTGGTTACATCGACAGGGTAAAATGGTGATTGGAATAATAACTTTGGCTAATGTACTTATATTGTGCTTTACACGCACTTTATCTGCTTTTTGTGATATCAGATGAGCATTGAAATGCAACATAATATTGTCTCTTTGGCAAATGTTTTTGCTAAATTTCCCCTGTTCTTCATCATGGGCAATAACTTAGCTTTAACTACTATTCCCTGATTTATTCTACTATAGTATTTGTTACATCTCCATTTTAGAGAGCTTCGTTCTACACCACAACTTGAATTTGATGACCGATAACACAATGGAGTTGTATGGAAGTGTTCATTTGATAGAGTTTCAATTGCAAATTTTCTGGAACATTCTGAATTGGCTCTTGGAACATGAAAATTGAATAAGAAAGCAATATTCGGTAAACATGAACAATTTTCCTGTTTGTTTGTTGATATTTATGCTACATCTGTCAAGTCAAACCCCTCTTCAATGTCAAATTGCAATGTTTATGGCGGCTTTGTCGAGATTTAGTCTCTTATTTTGTTGTTCTTTTATTAAGCAAAAGCCTACAATCCATTCTGAAAATTCATTACCTGTGCTTCCAATTAAGTGCAGATGCTCCAGGAGCTCCTAGACAGTGGTGGTTTGGTGGTGGTACAGATTTTACGCCTGCTTACATTTTTGAAGAGGATGTTAAACATTTCCATTCGGTAAAAGCACATTTTTTGTACTCTGCTGTTACACAGAAAAATGATATTCATAGTTTTAAGATACACACGAAGGCTTATTTCTTTACTTTATGATCTTTTGAAAGTTAAGGTACTCATTTTAGTTTGCTTCTAGCAAGTTCAACTTGCTGAGAGAGATGTGGTAAGACCGATAAATATACAATTAAACTGATTAGTTTGCATGGTCTCCTCCAACTAGTCCAAGTCGGATGTTCTTCATCATATTTTTGATGTCGTTAAATGTCGAAACAACCTGAGAAGAATTAATTCAAATAAAGTATAAAAACAAGATTCAATCTACTTTAACAAGTTTCATGTAAAACCAAATACATAAACATCTCAAAATTATACAATAAACTTAATTTAGAAACTTTTGGGAGAAGGACATTCGAAAACAGATTCAATCAGTATAGTGCGGGTCAACTGGTTGAATTGGTTTTGACTGGTGTTTGAATTTTTTTCGTTGACTGTTGTGATCTAGTCTGAACAGCTGTATTCCCAATCCTGTCTGATTTTTAGACCTTGTTTAAAATTTGGGACGAGAAAGCCTTTGATCACTTAATAAAAAATGTCTTTGTGTGGAAAGAAGAGATGACTGGCCTTCCTATTGACTGCATTATTAACAACCTCCTATTGTATCTGTTGATAGCATATAGTTATTATGCTCTAACAAAGATACTTTTGGGTTAGTTTAACTGATTTGAAATGTCGTTTCTCAAATTGTTATTCTGAGTGAATTTAAGAACGGTTCATTTTCGTACTGGTTGCCTTCAATTTTAATTTCACTGGGAGGGTTCTTCATGCTGGTCTTAATTTGCAGGTCCAAAAAGGTGCATGTGACAAGTTTGATCCTAGCTTCTATCCTCGATTCAAGAAATGGTGTGATGATTATTTCTACATTAAGGTATGGATTTACATGTTAATATTTGGAACATCTTGGGTGCTCAAGTGATCTGGTTGTTTACCTGCTAGGAAAAGTGGCATCTGAGTGACTGAAATATGCAACCTCTTTATATATCATCTTTGTTTTTCAATTTCAACGGAGTTCCTCGAAATTCCAGCTATAGATGCTGGAACTTAAGTGTTGGAGACCTGTTCGGCTGACGTCCAAAAGCTATTGTACTCTGATGCCGTGGTTGATTTCCCCCTTGGCTTCATTACATGTCAGGCTTCGTGGTTCTATTAGTGAGTCAGATTTGAATGATTTGTTTTATCTGGGAAGGGAAGAAAGAAAGGCGAAGTAAGGGCAGATTTGTGTATGCTTAGACCCAAAAAGAAAAACGTGATGACAAATATATGTGATCATGAATATTCCCTTTTCTACCTTCTTCCTCTCTCTGTTTGTGGACGGAAATTTCTTCTTACTATTACCGTATATACAGATCTTCTAGGTTTGCAACAGATTGTTTTTGTGCTACCTGTGACGCAGACAAATTCTTTCTTTCAATTTTTGCATCTTAAATTTTTTATTTGTAGAAGAAAATTTATAAGAAAGTATCATTAATCCGGGATTTTGTTTGTCATTACTATCTGTAACAGGAACAGAAATTGATGCTTTTAACTTCATTTGTTCGAAGGGTTTGTGTGGGTATGCATAGCAATTCATTAAGCTTTTTCGCTGATATATCTTTCCTTTTATTCTTCTAAATGCAGCATCGTGGAGAACGGCGAGGTCTTGGGGGTATATTTTTTGATGATTTGAATGATT
Organism: Mitragyna speciosa; assembly: GCA_024721245.1. Taxonomy (NCBI): domain Eukaryota; kingdom Viridiplantae; phylum Streptophyta; class Magnoliopsida; order Gentianales; family Rubiaceae; genus Mitragyna; species Mitragyna speciosa. The sequence continues at coordinate 8,673,144 of CM045552.1, forward strand.
ATGATCAGGAGATGCTTCTTTCTTTTGCTACTGGTAATTATTGCTTATAATAGTTTTAAGGCACTATTACTCGTAAGCCATGTTACATTTCAACTGCATATGAATGACAACAGAAACTCTTAGACCAAGGGAGGTGATATATTTCTGAGATGCCAAAATGCCAATTTTAAAATCTTGCTATTGCCCTTTGTTATGAAAAGTAAAGAGTTGAATTTATCTTCCTTTAGCCATCATATTTCTCATAACTGCTGGATTCACCTGACAAGAGTAGGAGTATCCTACCTGACTACTGTGAAGTAGTTTGCTGTATGAAAAACGCTTGCATAACTGTTATACGATGTACACTTTTTAACCATTGCAAAAGGGAAGATATCTAAGAACCTCGCTGCCTTAGCACATTAGGCAAGTTTGTGGACTAAAAGAAAGTTTTCACGGTGTGTTAAGAGGATCTAAATTTATATTTGCTTGTTTTCAAATTGCAGAGTGTGCAAATTCTGTGATCCCTGCCTACATACCAATAATAGAAAAGAGGAAGGATACACCATTTACTGATAGGCACAAAGCATGGCAACAACTACGGAGGGGGCGCTATGTAGAATTCAACTTGGTATGAGACCCAGCTCTATTTTTCTGTAGACAAATATCCTGGCAACTGTTCTAACCTTCCCCCCCCCCCCCCCCCCCCCCCGGGGCGCTTGGCTTAAAAATTGAAGGTTTATGACCGTGGAACAACATTTGGTCTGAAGACAGGAGGCAGAATTGAGAGTATTCTTGTTTCCCTTCCACTAACTGCACGCTGGGAATATGACCACGTAAGTTTGTGTCCTTTTTTTGTATACTAGTAATGAAACACGTGCGTTGCACGTGAATATGATACCCTCTTTCTTTAAAAAAAAAATTGTAGTTATGAGAAATTTAATTATTTTATAAAGAAATGTATTAGAAACAAAATGAATGAATTGAAAAATATTATATTAATTTCTACATCCTCTTCAAAATCCTTGATATGTGTTTTGACAGTGTGATATTATTATAAAATATTTTTAATAATGTAATAATACGTGAGATGAATCATAAGTGTATGGGAATTTTATTTTTATTTTGAAGAGTATGCCCAAAAAAATTTTGAAAAGTATATAGTCCAGAAAAGAATAAAATGTTTAATCAATCAATTCAAAATTATACCACTCAGAGAAAAATCAGGAAGTATTTTGCAAAAAATTCAAGAACAATTCTTAACTTACATACAATGATCATATGAATACTTCATTTTTAAGTGGTTTTAAAAGGCTTTTTCAATAGCGTATATACATGCCTCTCGATACATTAAGAGAACTTCATAATATTTCTAAATTAAAGAATTCCCATTCTCTTGGACAACCAAAAAAATGAATTATGCCTTCTTTTAAAATAATAAACATTTCCCTTCCTAAAACAATTTAAAATATGTGAGATAATGCTATTTGAATGCGTTTGGGTGCACAGAGTAAGTTACTTCTCAAAATTTAGGAAATAATATGTTTGACTGAACTCAAAATTCTTCCTCTTATATTAAATAAGTCACATCTTTGTTCTATTGAATTTATTTTATTAATAATAAAAAAGGATAAATTTCAAAAACTGCACAAAAGATAAACTTTAGGAGAGTTCACTTAATAAAATTCGTAACTCTTGATCATCATAGGTACATTGGACAGAGTCACATTCTTTTTTCGATCTAAATTTTATTGCACCAATAGTCTAAAAAATAAAAGATAAAAAGAACTTAAGTAAGAGATAATATCTAATTGACAACTCTTTCTCTAACATTGCATGAAGTTGCATTTTTTATTTAATTAATTTGTATATAGACAAAAAAAAAGGATAAATCTTCTTTTTTCTAAACATGTTAATAATTATTTAAACGCGCATACATAGCTGTTTGGAAGGTGCAAGTTTTAAACTGAGATAATGTAAATGTAAATTTATTTTAAAATATAATACTTCTTGGATACTAAAACTTTATATAATTTTATGAATACCATGCTAAATTGATTATCTATTATTCTTTTCTTAAAATAATTGTTGTTGAAATTTATGGTTTGAATTTGAAGTCATAACCTTAAAACTTTTAAATTTTTTATTTAAAGCTTTGCAGATAATATATAGCTGGCATTATGATAAATCAAATCTATTTTATGTTCAAGTATCATTATACTTAAAAATTTATATTAAAATTTTTTTATTTACAAAATGATGTTGTTAAAAATATTTTGAAGTTCTTTCTCTACAAATATTAATGATTAAACTTAAAACCTATTTACTTTATAATGTACTATCAATATATCAACTCAAATGGATACTTGAAATCCCATACATCTTAATAGTAATTATTAATTTGGTGAAAAAAACTTTGTTTAATATGTGAAATATTAGATTCTAAAAGTAATTATTTATTTAACTATATAGTTATAAATAAGATACATATTTTTCCCATTTAGAATCCAGGTTCTTTATTCAATTAGTGTGTTTAGATTGGTGAATTTTCAATTATAGTCATTTGCGTGTTAGACGTTTAACATGGCTGTAAAAAAACTTAAAAAGAATTTGACAAAATTAACTTAGTTGCCTTCTAAATGATGCAAACAATCATTTTTTTTAATGTGAAAAAAGATCCATTGCAATCAAGTAAAATTGTTTTATATCATTGATATGGAAAACTCCATTTTTGTACAAGTATATCATTTAGTATCTTATTGTATTCATTTATGAAATCGACTTTACAAATGTTTGTTACGTATTTTTATATTTTTTAAATCCTTGTCTAATCGAAGAAGTTTTGTTCAAAAAATGAAATAAAAGGGGTTCTTTCACAAATAAAATTATGAGTCAACGTTAATAGTACTCTTTGAATTATTTCTCATTTTTGTTTTGTAAAATCATACATCTTGTACTATTTTTTTGTTATAAGTGCTCTATCTATTTTAAATTTTACATGAAAAACATGTACCTAAAATTTTTTCATCCTTCATAGATTGTTAAAGTCAATAGTTATGAACCATTTAGATAAGTATGTAATTTGTTGTTTGAACTTTGAAAAATGTATACAATTTTTTGAATTATTTCATCAATCACCAAACTTTAGCTTGGCATGGATAAAATAAAATAAAATAAACTTGCTAGCGAAGTGCTTATTTAAAACCCAAATTTTAATATATTATTTTTGAATTATTTCATCAATCACCAAAACTTTAGCTTGACATAGATGTATTAAAAAAAAAGACAAAAAAGAACTTGCTAGTAGAGTGCTTATTCATAGCCCAAATTTCAATATATTATTTTTGGAAACAACTTATTTGTTAAACATAATACTGTAATCATTTAATAAAATTTAAAGCTATGTTATATTTTATTAACGTAATTTAGTACAATTTAGTACTTTGCTTGTTTTCTTAGAATCTATAGTGACATTTTTACGAATCATCATCCTTTGGTTTTTAAAAAGTCAAAACTAACTTATGAACAAATGTTAAAGTTTATTGGTATTATTGGTCTCTTGAGAATTGAATTGAAGGGTAGGTAAATGGTTTTTATATGGAAAATTATTTTATTTTAATTAACAACAAAAATTAAATTCAATGAAATTCACAAAGGAATGTAAAGAGTTTGTAACTCTACTACAATTAGAACACAATTAATATGATAAAATAGCACATGAGGGTATTTTAGGCATATTTGAAAACTAACACTATAAGGTGCAAAGACTCCAAGACTCACCATACTTTTAAAGAGAGAATAGATTTGGCTTGCAGTATTAAATGTTTGTTGTAGAATTTATAATGCTTTACACATATATATGTCTTGATTAAATGTCTTAGAACATAGACACGCACACAATTTTTCATATTAAATTTTATGGGTCCTGATCCAAAAAGATACGATAATTTTTCTTCATAAGATTTTGAGTTTCCTTTAGTGTGCGTGAAGACAGTGAATGAAAGTGGTGAAACTGTTTCAGAATGAAATAATTGCTTTCTGGTTTGCAGAAACCAGAAGAGGGGAGCGAAGAATGGAAACTACTAGATGCATGTATCAACCCCAAGGAGTGGCTGTGACGATTTTGAGATGACAGCAGTGTCCATGTTCCCTTTTCTGGTTGTGGTTTCTTTCTTATTTGCTTACATTTATTATGTTTTTTTTTTTTTTTTTCAAATAGCAATCTTGGTCTCGTGCCACCTTTGCTTCCTTTTAGGATGTAGGTTAGTTGATTGAATTTGAGAAGAGGAAGATGCGTCTGTAAATCATAAGGGTCGACCAATTGGCTTATTTGACCAGAGGCAATGTTGTAAGTTTTAACTTGATCTAACATAACAATTCTCATGGTTAATCGTGAAGCTTTGTAACACCTATGGCTATACATACCAATAAATTACAGTCTCTTGTGTAACTGAAAGCAGTGTCTCTTTTTTCACAAATTACAATTCAAGATTGCAGTGATTCTTTCAAGCTTGCAAAGCCTTCGTGATTTAGTTGTGAAGTAGTTATGAATTCCCCGATTGATAAAGATGAACGCTGATTCCTGATTTTGTTGAGTGGTTTTTCTTGTGAAATGTAAGCTTTTAACCCAATACTGAATCAGAGGATGAATCTGGATTCCATGACCTTAGGTCATAGGGTACACAAGTCTGCAAATTTTTTCCTACTTCAATTATTTCTTCATGGCACCATCCCCTGGTTGACTTGGGTTGACGAATTTTTGTGGATGTGTTCTCAATTTAAGCTACAACAACCGATCAAAAGTTCTGCATGTCAATGTTCTCTTGGCAGCTAATATTTTTCTTGCTTGTTATTCACAAGAAGGAAATATACAATCTAGTTAACTTCATCAATAGTCCTGCACAATGACTTCACCTGTGATAAATGTGTTTGTATTCAATGTGTAAAGTTCGTTTTAGGCAAATGCTACAACACGTGATCAAGATCATCAAAGCTTGGCCCTCGGAAAGAATGAAAGAGTAGACCATCAAATTTGTCAATTTTCCTTTTTTAGCCATTTTAATAACTCCAAAGCTTCAGCGAGACACTGCGTAATGATCTAATGATTGTTCATTATTTAGGCACTATTTTGGAAGCTATTTTGGTCAGAATTCCTAAGTTTTTAATTAGAAACAGCAACGCTGAAGCCCGCATCCCTTAGCTAGTGGATATGCAATTCACTGCTGCGCTGTTTAGTGGCAATACTCTTGCTTTCAATTAGCTACATATTTCCTCGATTTATATACTTATCTTGCTGTTTAAGGTTAGTCGTGTGTATCTATCTTGATGCTTTAGGTTTGGCCATATGACTGATAAACAGAGAAATAGGTAAAGGACATAAGGAGCCAAGCCTGATAGAATAATGGCCGAAACAGATCACAATCATCGTCTCAACACATTTCTTGCTACTAAGTCCCCTAATGTACATTGAGGCATAACTTTATCACTTCGGATAATTAGACGCATCAAAATTACATGTAAAAAAAAAAAAATCCTCCACCCCATTTGAACTGCATTTTGCTGTAACTACAACATTGCTGTTCCGTTTAAAAAGATCGGAACCCAGCTCTACCCCTACGCATTGAGTCAATCCGTGAAGCTTTGTAACACCTATGGCTATACATACCGATAATCGCAATAAGCTAGCAGCAAAATTGATAAATAAACACCCACAGAAAAGGGGGAATCATCATCAAATGTATCCAGGAACAAAAATAGCACCAAAGGCAGCTTCGGGTTTAAACATGTAAACCATTTCCATTGCAATAGATTCCAACTAAAGGCCCGTTAGCCAACTTATTTGTGTTTCCATTCATTTGTTGTTTAATTGGTGATGTACCATTGCTCAATCCATAAGATTTATGCACCTTCTTCGGCAAAGCATCAAGTTGCCCACATGCTGCCGCAATAAGTCCTGTTTCAAAGGAAAGGAGGCATGGTTACAATGGAAGATCACAAACATAAGGCGTACAGGGGTTAAAATGGAAGTAAAGAACATAGATATGTTTAGAGTTTGACGGCACCAGACATTACCAGTTCAACTTGAAAAGAGAGGAGGAGGAGAGAGAGAAAGAGGGGGGGGGGGGGGGGGGGGTGGTTTAATTTGTAAGAAAAAATTGAGATAGAAGAACATTACCTAAGAAAACTGCAGAAGGTTTTCCTGGTCTTGATTTAAACTCTGGATGAAATTGCACGCCAATAAAATAAGGATGATTTGGAAGTTCAACTATCTGCAATATCCAAACTCACCATCAGAACAAAAACCTACACAAATAGCAAGTCACTGTGGCAACTAAAAGACAATATCGATTGGTACTGAAACTTCAACCTCCATGCGACGACCAGTCTCGTCTTTCCCTGTGAAGGACAGCCCAGCAGCTTCAAGTTGAGGTACCATATCAGGGTTTACCTGCATTCAACGAACTAGGTACACTCAGAAAGGGATCCTGACGAAGCCTCATTTGCATGGGGAAATAATTGAGAAGCAGATTTCAGAGATGCTCATTCAGGGAAAAGTAGTTCTACAAAGAGTGCACACACCTCATATCTGTGACGGTGTCTCTCATCAATGAAGCTCTTATTGCCATAGCTATCATGAATAAAATGATAATAAGAAAAATTGGCATGCTCTTATTCAACAAATTAGTTTCATATAGTATAAATCCAAATTTGGCTGAAAATAAACATGAACTGAAAGTTCCCTCTGCAAGGGAAATAGGGAAGCAATTGTTTCAAGTATATACGGAGAATCTTTTTTTTTTTTTTTTTGGGGGGGGGGGGGGGGGGGGGGGGGTGTGGGGGGGGTGTGTGTTCTAAACTTGAGGGCTGAAAGTAAGAGGTATGGATAAAACTAATTAACAACCCACTAACCACGTGGACTTAACAAGCAGACGGGAGCCAATATAAGATTCTGACATTGCAGGACAGAAGTGACTGAGAATGACCAAATCAAAATTTGATGGGCAAAGTAGTGAGTGGGGACAAAGTGTCCAAACATGTTTACATAAGACTTGCTAGAATTGGCAATGTCGAGAAGCACAACTATACAATACACTATTTTTTTAATTCTAAAACACTAATTAACATAATTGAAAAGTTTTTGCAAGCTTGTTCTCCTTTTTTTCTGTTAGGGAAAGAGAGGACGGAGACTGAAGAACTCACAGTTTTGCTGACTTGCAATCCATGACCTGAAAATATGTCCTCCTTGATCCTAGTCGCATGGTGCCACCCATATGGGTTTTTGAACCCTGTTAAAAAGAACGGCGTGGGAATTGATCATAAACTATGTTCACATAATAAGGGTAACAATCACCTAAAACTTAGCTGTAGAATACAAACCTCTGGCATAAATATCACACACGGATTTCTAGTATGGGGATTAAACTCTGTGCTATTTGCGTCTTGCATTCCAAGAACAGATCGTGCAAATTCAATAACTGCAATTTGCATTCCCAGACATATTCCAAGGTACGGTTTCCTATTTTCCCGAGCATACTTGGCAGCAAGAATTTTACCCTCCACCCCTCGGTCACCAAAGCCCCCAGGAACAAGTACACCATCTGCCCCCTGTAACATGACGGACTTGTCAGGTTGCATAAAACCCAAACATAAAAAGACAGGAAATATCAGCCACCGTTATGTCTCTGAAAAGAAATCCATACAGACCTTCAGCAGACTCCAAGCACTCCTATATGCGTCAGGATTCTATAATCGAGCCAAAAACAATGTCAATCTTTGCTGCGAGATGAGCAAGAACATAGACAGAAGAAAATGAGAAATTTACCTCTTGTGCAGTTGCAGTTTCTAGGTCACTGGCAGGAACCCAATCAATGCATAATTTCCTTCGGTAAGCAACAGATGCGTGTAAAAGAGCCTGCAAACAGGAAATTCTACACCTTAGCCAGCTGAATTACTATGTTCTTGATCAAAGACTAAACCTTTGAACCTCGACGCATCCATATAAATGACATTGAACTATCACAAAGAAATTAGAATCAAGTATCACCACATCTATGCCTACATTTCAGCATTGTCCTGTCAGCTCAAGAAAATCCCAAATAATTATAGTGACTCTATCATGTGGCAGTGCCTTGAATAATAAGAATAGCAACTTTTACAAGCAGGGCCACAGGCGTAGAATTGCTTATGCAAGCACAGTTATACAAGACCATCAAATATAAAATTCCCCCCTAAACTCCTTTTTGATCATATATTTAGCATGCATTTTTCTTTTTTAGCACTTTACACTGGAGGACCAAGATAGAATAAATTTACCTTTAGTACAGACAAATAAGAGTCCGAAAGACCAGTATACTTCCCAACCATTGCAATTCTGACCTGTTAGTTAAATTGTAAAGAAGTAAGCAAAATCATCTGGAAAAATAAAAGAAAGATAATAACAAAAGGAGAATAACTTAGTTCCAACATAAACGAACTCCAGGAACGAACCGGTTCATGTAACATATCACAGAGTTCGGCCCTAGATGTCCATTCCCCCAGAGCAGGATCACATGCAACACTGTAGTTGATAAAACAGAACATTGCACATGTCCATGGACGCAAGATAATTAAATTATAAAAGCAATGATAATGAGAATAAAAGACAAACCACCCCAGAAATCCTGCAAAAAAGGTAAGAAAAGGAAAAAGCATTGAGTTATTAGACAAACCCTTTCAGGTCCAGAACTTTCAAGATAGCCTCATGAGCCTTCTGGTCCTAAATGAGAAGGGAAAAAAAAATACATTATCTTGTTTAATTTAACAATCTGTAACACAAAATGCAATTCAATAAAATGTATTAAAACAACTTACTCTTAGAAGCAAAGGAACATGCCAGATGTTTGAAACATCATACAGATTAATAATGTTCTCAAACTGAAATAAAGTAAAAAAAGACTCAGCTCCTAACAGTATACAAAGCTTATCGGACATATAATAAAAGAGAGATCTTTACATAGTTTTCTGATTATATTACCGGAACATGACAAAATCGGGAAAGTTTGTCCTTTACATTTTCTTCAAGTTCCTGAAAAATACACTAGAATTTAGAACCAAGAAGGATGCAGCCAGAACAATTGCATGTGCAAACTCAACAAGTGGATAAAGGAAGAGTGGCACGGGGGAAGAGAGAGAGATAGAGAGGTACTGTTGTGCTGCGGCAAGCTAAGATATTTGGCATAAGCCCCAGACTCCTTAATCCCCTGACACTGTGCTGGGTTGGCTTTGTTTTCTGAAAATAACATAATTAAAGCATTACCTTTGGAAGAGGAGATCCATTTTACATGCTCTCTGTCACTATTTAAGCTAGAACTTTACCGGCTCACCAACAACATTTAGAACAGGGACAAGGCTCACATGCACCAAGCAAAAGTTGCCAGCTCCTGCAACAGATAAAACATGAAGGAATGTTGCATACAATGAACACAAAACCACAATTCCTCTGTATGAAAGCCAATTCATCTCCCTTTCAATATTCCAATCACATACTTACCTACACGATAAGAGAACTGTCCAAGAGCTTCAATGAATGGCATTGACTCAATGTCTCCTGCGTGAAGAAAAATCTGCTTAAGGAATCAATTTGTGTAAACAAATTCATCTGCTACAAATAAGAAGTGATTAATAACAAACCTATCGTGCCCCCCAATTCAATGACACAAACATCAGCAGGACCATCTTTTCCATCAACTGGTATGGCTGCCACTCGTTCAATCCATTCTTGTATCGCATCTGTAATGTGAGGGACAACCTAAACAAAAGGGCACAGCACATAAATATGTTGTAAACCAAAAGGATAGTTAAGAAAAAAAATCAATTGAGAAGCAGTGACCAACCTGAACAGTTCTTCCCAGATAATCCCCCCTCCTTTCTTTATCAATGACAGACTACAAAAAAAAAAAAAAAGGAGATAATATTCATCTGTGAAGTTTGGTCAAGCTCAGCATTGACAATATTAAGCAGCAGGCATTAACAAAACTAACAGAAAAATCTCTCTCAAGACACTTGCCTGATAAATCTTTCCAGTAGTAATATTATTGTCACGTGTTAACTTGATATCCAGAAAGCGTTCGTAGTTTCCAAGGTCCAGGTCCACCTTCAGACAAAAAACAATCATGTCACTTTTGTTGGTATCACAGCTAATCACCCGACTCTCCACCCACTTAACACTATACTGCAGGTCAGCCTAAAAATTGCCAGCTAATGTAGAAAGTAGGTTTCAATTTTAATCTCCAGAGTAATGCTGAAGAAATTATCCATTTCTTTTCCGCCAAAATATTTGATCCGCTAGGGAACATAGGATCGATCCAGCATCAAAACTGAAACATCATGTTTGTTGCATCTAGTTGAGAGGTGGATAACCAATATATTTCTCAATATAAGTTGTCAAACATTATTAATGTCCACAAACTACATAGTCAAAGCTTATGATGGCTTAGTCAGAACAACATCAACAGCCTTGATAACCAGAGATGATAAGATCAAGACTGCATAGTGATTCTTAAAACATTTTCTACTAACCTCTCCACCATCATCCAACACAAATACTTCCCCATGCTCGAATGGCGACATTGTCCCAGCATCGGTATTCAGATAAGGATCTGAAGGACAGACAATGGAAGAATTAAAGAGGTTAATCTACTAATTTGTTAACAAAGATAAATAAATAAGAGAAGCAAGAAAATTTGGCAAATAGTAGCACAAAAGACATTTAATCTTTTTTTAAATTTAAGGAAAGTGACATTTCATTGGAACCAACAAGCAAAACTAAAAAAGTTTTCATTTAATAGTGATAAGCACATAAGTCCAAAAGCGTTGGCTTAATGAAAATTGCACAATTTCAGCCATTTGGTTCTTGATAACCGTGTAAAATGTCTTTACTTACCAAAAACATATCATCTTTAAGAGGACTATACATAGTGTTTATACGTAATCATATTTTATAAAATATACACTTCCATAAGAGTATGTATATTTACATGTATACATACACTCATATAGATAGATATACTAACACAAAAGGTATTTAAAAAGAAAAATAAAGTATAGAAAGTAAAAATTAAAAAACATTAAAAGTAGTTGCTTAAACTTTTAATAACCGTGTAAATAATTGGAAAAAGGGACAGAAAATCTGTGCTACTCTATGAAAAGAGATTTAGCAGCATAATGCACAAAACTTCAATTCTACCAAAATCTTGTATGATGAAGTAATATGCTATTTAATATCACTAAATAAATGTATACAATTTAGAAGAAGAAGAAGAAGAAGAACAGAGGATTATACAGAGTTTAATAAAACTTGGACAAGTTAATTGATAGAAAAGGACCAAAGATTAAATAAAAAAAGGTATGAACCTTTTTGAGTCCGATCCATAGCTCAAAATATTTACACTAATACCAGAAAAAATGAAGAAGTTGACATAAGAAAAAAGAACAAACAGTCCCATTTGGCCATTTCTTCCCCACCTCCATTTCTCCATCAGTAAACCAGAAAAAATGGGGGAAAAAGGAAACAGAAAGCAAGAAGAATCCCATTTGGCCATTTCTTCGCTTCCTCCTTTCCTCCTCTCCAACCCCACCAGGACAGAGACAAAAAATAGAGCAGCAAATCCAAGATAAATCGACCAGCCCAGAACCAGTATTCCAACAAAAACAAACAAACAAAATAGACTTCTGAATGCTGTAATGAAGAAGAAGAGATGCGTGAGAATCAATACCAATCTTAATGGAAGTAACACGAAGCCCACATGTTTTAAGGATGAGCCCAATACTGCTCGCAGTCACACCTTTTCCCAGCCCACTCACCACACCTCCAGTCACCAATACGTACTTCATTTCTCTTAAAACTTTTCTTAAACAACAAAAAAGAAAAAATCCCTTTTCTTCAATTCCTTCAAAAACAACAACAGCAATGACAAATCAATTGCTTCTGCAAGAAAGATGCCAACTTTATGTATAACCACTAACCAACATGCTAATTAGAGGTGCATATAAATACACACACAAACCTTAGCAAATGAAAAAAACAAAAACTTGGTATTATCAGTACAATAATCCTTTTTCTTGTAACAAGAAAAGCAACAGCTGTGTGTTTTTTCACAAGGGTTGTCTATGTTTTTGAACCTTATCCACTCTTGAAAACTACTAGTATTAAAAATCTAGAATCTCTCTTGCATAAGAGAGGCAGAGGTAGGAAGAAAAGGAAGAAAAGAATGCAATGAAAATGGTTTGAAGGAAGGGAAGAGAGGAGGAGGTTTTGAAGAAGGGCAGAGAGGAATGAGATTGGAATTGAAGAGGCGTAATGGCGGCTTTATATACTAAAAAATATCAGGGCAAATGGCAAATACGAAAACAGGGAATTCCCTCTTTCTTTTTGTAATTTTTTTTTATTATTTGTTGGGAAAATATGATCACACGATTAACGGTTCAGATTGAGTAAGTTTTTTTTTTTTTTATCCAAAATGTGCTATTGTAATTGACCCTTTATAAATTTATTCAAGTAATATACATACCACGTCAAATAATTTATGAATTTATCATGTTAATATTTACAGTGTACAATTAATATATTTATTTGCACAATATATTAAGTAATTACATCTGACAATTATTTTTACCCAACTTTTGAAAATTAAAAAAGGTCCAATTCCTTGAAAATTGGTAGTGGAATAAGATAGACAAGTGGAGAGGAAGAAGGAAGAAGGGATTGCTTTTTTGTCTTATTGTAGTTTACACTTTTTTTTTATGGGAAAAATCTATATTTATATATATAAAAGAATTGTAAATTGCAGTACTAGAATATTTCGAACAAAGAAATTAAGATTTTTGCCCCCCTTTTAGTCGTTATTTTATATATATATATATATATATATATATATATACATACTTTTTTACCTTTTTGCCTTTTTGACTTTGATTCTTTCTTTGTTAATTTTAACTTCTCAAAAGGAAATTTAACTTCAATAAATTATTCCTGTTTTTAAATTATTCTTTTCTTTTTGTTTGAGAATATGTCTTCACATCTTTGCTTCTTTTCTGTTAATTTTGCCCGAAGCATTAATTCTCATTTTTTGTTCTTTTTGAAAATTTAAGGTAGTAGGGTGGTCAAAGAAGAATATGGCCAGTGGGCCCACCTGCAGACTTTAGGGATCTAGGCATTGAAGTAAAAGAATCATTAAATTACAAAATATCATTTTAGAATAAATATGTCACATTAGAAAACAATTTATTACTGGTCCAAGAAGAATTCAAAGATAGCATTATAGTCAATCCTTGTACATTTTTAACTGCTAAAATGTAAAATTTAGATAGGTTATGTTTTTATTAAAAAAAAGTTGTCCCCTGTACATTTTAAAAGACCTGATAAAAAAAAAAAGCAATTTAAGAACAGTAAGAGCAGTTACCAATTAATGCAATTAAATCATTCAAATAATAAAACATATAAGTAGCTCTGAATCCAATACCTATTTAATGGCCACCACAATCAGTGCTGTTTTTAATTGTACTGCCTCTGCATAATGGCACAATCAATTTGAAACAGTGACAGAGGTTTAATGAAAGTTGCACAAGGGCTGTCTTTTTTTCAAAGCTTTGACAATCAGTTCTTTATAGTCAGTTCTTAAATTGTTAGAATCTTCAATGGTAATTTAGGAAAATTCATATTACAGTACATTGTTACTCTTGACAAGTCAGTAATAAAACCATATCAAACATGTCCAAGAAGAACTTGTACATTTACTTATTAGTCCCCCACCAACCAACCCCCCCCCCCCCCCCCACACCAAATGAAAAAAATAGAAAGAGGTTAAATATTTCTATACAATGTCTAATTTGTATTTTACCTAATGCACAGTGCTTAGAACAAAATCACTTGTATATTAGTGAATCTAAATTTATGCTGCTTATAAAAGATTAATTCATAAAAGAGTAAGGTATAAAAGAAAATCCATTAAACAAATTTATCTATAATATAGTAGACAGAATATATCCAATCCTTTCTTTTGCTAGATTTGGAGGGCTTGGTCATAGATAAAGCAAGACTAATCTGGTTTTTATACATTCTTTTTGGTTAAAGAAAATACTTAGGCTGTTTGGTAGCAAACTCAAACCAACTAAATCACACTAGCTTCCAAAATCAGATGGTATTGAATTAGGCTACTCTAGCTGAACTCTGTTATTATCTACTTATCTGAAACCAAAAAAAGTAGAAACAAAAGAAAAGAAAACCAAAGACTTGTCTTCAAAATTACCCCATTTGGTCAACTTTTTTATGTGCATATTATCTTCTAATTAAGTAATGGGAATATTTGGTTTTGCTTTAGAATTAGAAAAATAAGATCTCCATGCAGGCATTCTTTTTTCTGCTAAAATGCCTCATCCATTAATCAATATATTTTTCATATCTAGTCTTGTAATTGTTGTCCTTTCTCAGTTTTTGTGGCCAAGTTTGATAATGAAAATTACAGGGTATTATCTGAAGGAGATATACTTAAAGAATAAAAAATTATTCACTAATAAAAGGAAGAGGGACCCCTTAGAAAAATGAAAATTATAATCATAATAAAAAGGAAGAGATACAAGAAAAAATTTGTTTTCTCCATTAGCAAATCTATTATCAATTTGAAATTGCATTAACCCAAAAAAATTAAAGAAAATTCCCTTTTGATCTTCCTCATGAATAGAAAATTTAGGACCCACCATTCATTCCCATATCTATGTAACCTTAAAGTTCATGATGTACCCTCCCCCTCCACCCCCACTCTCAACCACTTAAATTTTTTTAGCTATTTTTAAAGTTTTAATACCCATATCACTGGTTGAGTACAAGATCAGACAAGGAAAAATATTATACAACTCATCAAATTAATTTCTCTCACCAAAATTAAATGGGGACAACTAGGTTGTAGACACTGGCTGAGATATCCATGATATCTGAGCCAAAATCCTTGTTTCTATGAGTATTGACACTAAGAGTTCCTTTATATACATATATATATATATATATATATATATATTCATATTCTCTTGAACAAGAGAACAACCGAAAAAATAAACGACAAAAAGTTTCTCACAATAACCAAATCTAGCTGCACTCTACCAAATAAATCCAAAATGCATTATTTTCCTTTCCCCTTTTTGATCATTTGAAAATTACTCAATGGCTGTACCATCATATATAATTAATTTTTAAGCTATTTAAAAAACGAGACATAAAATTTTAATTATAAAAAGAGTTTCAATGTATACTGTGTGTAAAAAAGATATCCTAAAAGATAGTTATTGATTACGTAACTACACATGAAAATATTAGATATAGTAATATAAATGTTCAGATTAAATTTTTTTTTTTTTGGGGAGAGAAATGTTCAGATACTATAAATATAAAAGCAGTCAAATCAAATTAGTACAGTGGAGTGTGGAAGCAAAGCATATCCCTTCCCCGTTTTCCACACATACAATCAAGATAAAGTTTTGGCCTATGGTATTCGCTTTCGGAAAGTTCTAAATATTTGAAAAAAGATAAAGCGGTAAAGGGTAGAAGCATTTAGCAAATGGCGTGCAGAGGATGAGAGAAAGATGTGGTCAAAACCCTAAAGTGATCATAAACTAAC
Source organism: Mitragyna speciosa (assembly GCA_024721245.1). Taxonomy (NCBI): domain Eukaryota; kingdom Viridiplantae; phylum Streptophyta; class Magnoliopsida; order Gentianales; family Rubiaceae; genus Mitragyna; species Mitragyna speciosa. Next base: position 8,688,767 of record CM045552.1, read on the forward strand.
CAACTTGAAAAAAAGAGTGAAAACGGATCCTTTTATTTCAAGGAAAGCCACCTAACCCCATGCTTGCGACCCCATCAACACCATACATCTCTTCATGTTAATAATTCACCCTCCAATTTAGACGATCAGTATTGAGATTTTACCTATGCATTTTAGTGTTCAAATTTGAAATCTGAAAAATACAAATAAAGTACCGTACAAAATAAGATGCATTTCGTTGTCATCCTCTAAAAAGTGTTACGCTCAATCAATAGCGAGATTTTATCTACGCATCTCGTTTCTCAAACTCAAAATCTATAAAATGCAAATAAAGCATTATACAAAATAAGATGCATTTCATTGTCAGCTTTTGATCAATGTTATATTAATCACACTAAACAAAATTATTTTGAAACGAATTAAATATAGACAACTTTTTGGAAAATATTCGATGCGTATGATATTCCAATTCTCTGGACCATTACATTTGATTGCTATGTATCGAGGTAGTGCACTTCATATCATCACACATGCATTGACATAAGCAGTTTGGTAGTGTAACCAGTCATGTTTTGTTTTGTACCAACGGTTTCTTTGTTCCTGGTCCCCATTGGTGTCACAAGGATAATCAACATAGTCAAAAGCTCTTTCCTTTTTAATTTAGACAAAATTTTATGTTTTTCTAATTGTTGTTTTGACCCCACTTTTATGTTTCTTTGTTCACATTTGGTCCTACCCAAATAGCTACCCCGTGAAGTTAGACTTTTGCCAATAGTAAAAATTGTTAATCACAAATCTATTCTTTAAATTATCTGTGAGGGGACAATATGGCAATATTAAGGTTATCTGACTATTTTTTGTTAAATCAATTTTCTATTGCTATAAAGTTGTTACAAGAGAGGATGTAAAAGACAAAAAACTCCCTACACGCAGATATGTATGTATGTATGTAAATTTTTATAAGCTGTTGTGCACTATATATATTTTTAATGTAATGCAAAGAATATACAATAATTACAGATCCACTATGGTGCTTGGATATTTGCTCATTGAATTAAAATTGGATACCCCCTCCATTACTCTTTTGAACAAAACAATGTTTTAAAGATTTTTATTCTATTTATAACAAAAATAAGAATATAAATGCTTATACAACATCCACGCTAATAGCTATAGGAAGACAATAACTTAAACACAAATAAACTTGAACATTGAACTCTCATGAGATCTTATAATTATTTACTTACTAAACCAATCTTTCAATAGGGTTTTCTATTTCTTAACGACCTGAATTGATTGAGTTTATGCGTAAAATTTCATGCATGATGAGAAATCCAATAAGCTATTATGGCAATCAAGATGCATATTCCAATAAGCACATACTATATGGATCATAATTAATCCAAACAATTCTCCATTATTGTATCCTAAAATTGAACAATCCATGCAGTCATTGATTTTGAACAATCCATGTTGTCATTGATTCCGAATTTCATTTCAATGAGAGAAAATGCTCAATATTTCCAACACAAGGTAGGTAAGTTACTTCTAGTCTAAAAACAGAAAACATCAAATGTTTTTTTAACCTATGTCCAATAGAATTAAGGTAATTTAGTCAAAGTGGAAAGATAATCTTTTGGACTCATTTTTTTGGTCTTTATGTATAGATTCAAATCTGGGTTCTCAATGGACGTATGGAATACATGTGTACTATGTTCCACAAGATCATATAGAATAGAGAGTAACAGATACTCGTTCCTAACTTGAGAACGTAATTTGTCAAATAGATAAGCTTGCGAAAGAATATTAAGGGGAACAGCTCCATTATTCTTCTACAATTCTCAATAATTTAGTCATATACTCTTAAATTACAAAGAAAAGACTAGAAAAGTCTTCAAAGATTCTTCCACACAATGTGGTCCACACCATATATTATGTGAAAACAACAGGAAAAAAAGTAGGATCGTGTAATAATAGTTATTCATATAGGAAAACAGGAAGTAAACAATCATGTCATTGTAAACAAATTCTTAATTATCTTGAAATTCTAATAGTGTGATGGGATTGCTCGTCAAAAAATACTTAATTAGTCATTTTTTGGAAAAATAGAGAAAAAATTAACTTAGTCTAATGGTAAACAAAATTGAGTATCTTACTATTAATAAAGAGAGATCATTTCCAGCCTAGTAAAAAGTTACTCTTTTTAGACTATAATTTACTACCAATCAAAAACTTATCTACAAATTATTAACAATCCATATAACTATATAGTAGCAGTATAATTTTATGATTGAATATAAATATCTTAATTCAAATACAAAAACATATAAACTTAAATTTTTTTTGGATGCACACACATCGAGTGTGCAAGGTTCACTATTATAAGTATCAATGCTGAAATATTTCATGAATACGTGGGTAGTAGCGAAAATTCGTAAATGAAAAATTATGTGTATCTTACTATTAACATAGGAAAAAAAAAACCTTTGATTTAATGGTCTCTCCCTGCTCTCTTTTCAAGACCTTTCTTAAAATATTATTTTTAGAATAACTTTAAAAAGTAACTACCTAAAAAATATATCTGCATATTAAGTACTCAAATATGTACACATTTAATAATCAAATAACGATGTGATTGCATATCTAATTAACAAATATATAAATTTTATTAAACACCAACTTTTCTAGTAAAGAATACATGTATAATTAATTTAAATACAATATTTAATTATATTAAATTAACAAAAATTTTAAAACACATACATTGAGCGTTCTTATATCACTAATGTGCCCGTATTAGTTGTCTTGTATTAAAAAAAAAACACTTTTCACCTCTCTCTCTCTCTCTCTCTCTCTCTCTCTCTCTCTCTCTCTCTCTCTCTCTCTCTCTCTCTCTCTCTCTACCTACAAATTTAACAAACTAACCCCTCCCTCGTATCCTCTATTCATTCCACAAATATTATTGTTTACCTTTTCTTCCACATATTTTCTAATTTTCTTAATAATCGAGTCCTATTATATAGTATATTATCAAAAAACTTCATCCAAAAACCAAAATTTATAGGATTTTTTGTGAACCTAGAAAAAGAAAAACTAAAGTTTGAATAAGCTGCTAGATTCTTTAAATTACTCATTCAATTAGTGTACCTATATAGTACTAACTAATAAGGTACATTAGTGAGTATCGAAAAGAGAAGGTACTTTAGTTGTTAGATTAGAACTTAGGTGGCGTGGGAGGACTAGGAAAATTGACTGAATTTCCTATAGAGGGTAAAGCAGCACAAGAAGCGGCATCACACGTGTTGCTGAGTCTTTGCTTCATCTACGCCTGCTGTTGCGCCGCTTCAGTCCAATCGTTACGCTTGAAAAGAAACTGCCCGTCGTTCCCTACGTTTTCAGGCCAAGATTTGCCGCCCCTCAATGGAAAAAAAGAAAAAATTTGATTTGTAATTCTAATAACAAGTCGAAAATTTAGAACAATTGACATATAATAGTGTTCTTTGTGAATGGTATTTATATTTGGCACACTTGTTACAAAATTTTATTAAATTATTTGTGATTATATGCAATTAATTCAATATATTTTACATCGTTTAAAATAATTAGGCTGACAATTATTCTTATTATCGATCTGGATTTATGCATTTGCACGAATCATGATCCCTATAATATAGGCCCTAAAAGACACTTTTCTTGCATTAATGCACCTAATCCTACGAAATGTTAAAAGCCATTTTAGACGCTTGTGATTAGATCAGATTTTTTTAAAATTTAAAAATTCCAAAATTTAGGCTTGATCAAAGTTAAAATAAAAAATGAATTATTTTGTGGAATAAATTAAGAAAATTAATAAAAATTTACTCCAAAAATAATTTTGTTTAAATAGGTTGTCTTTTAATTAAGTTTCATTTGATCTTATATGAATACATTGACATGTGAATCTTTCCAGACTTGAATTACACATTATTCACAAGAGATTTTATCGAATGGACAAAATTAGAAGTTCTCTCCAAATACTACGTCGTAATCACAGAAGACATAGGTGCTAATATCTAAGTTGTTGTACCCAAAATTCAATACAAAATATATGATAAATCCATTCATTGGCAAATTCTCTTAATACTACTATTAGACATCAGCTACTGTTGTTGAGCTCCGCCTAGCCTAAAATCCTCCAAAGTTGACCCCACACGTCGGAAATACGTGGCTGCCACGTAAGATCTGACAGTACAAAACACAGTGACGTGCTTCTTTGTATAGGCAACTGCCAACCTCTCCAAAACAGACCACACACCAAACTCATCCCCTACCTAACAAAATCCTTTACATTTGCGTGATTGGAAATTGTACAATTTTTAGTAATGAAAAAAATCCCAAAAAATTAATTATAGTAGGAAAATCAAGAAAGGAGCAATTTGGTAATCAAATAAGTAGATGTAGGAGATTCTTTTGATTTAGTTTCGCAACGTTTAGAGTTTCTGAGTAAGAATTTTTTTTCATTATAAATGTTGCACAGATAAGAGAATATACGAGTAAAATTTATCTTTTCATTTTTATTTTTTTTGGTTTTTTGGAAAATTTAAGGACCCAAGCAAGATCTAATAAAAAATAAGAACAACAAAATCAAAGTAAATTGTAATCTAAAAGTACTAAAGCAAAAGGTATAAATTACTAATTCAGCATGCAATGGTCTAAATCCGTTGGATTTGATTTGGCGGGCTCCATAGCTTCGGAAGAAGGGGAAAAGACTCGAAAATCAGACGTCGACTAACCACTTGACGTTTTCCACGCCTTGTCAAACACACGATGTGTCATTATTCTTCCCTCCTTTACCCAACATTTTCGTCAAATTTATCGACCAAGAAACATTTTTATGAACTGTATAATCATTCATTAAACCGTACGTATTAACATCTCTCTTACGTGGTTCAGATGTGGCACCATTGGAATTATGAGTAACTGACCAAAGCATTTTTTAGGTAAAAAAGATTGTCATTTTGCAATCACACAAGTGTTAATAAAGTAAGGATGGAAATAATAAAGGGTCAATTACACGAGCAATCACTCAATTTTCAAATAATAGAAAAGTTCATTTTACCGACCAAGGTGTTCAATTGAACTTTTAATGAAACCGTATTGATCAAGAATGTGAAAACACTTAAAAAGCATTGGTCATTTCTCAAGACAAACTGAAAATTTTTGGGGTTACTTACAAATGGAAATTCTGAATTCGGTATTGAAAAAGTGTTCTTGAGTTATTGAACTAGTTAAAATTCATCTCTTTATGCTTTTTGAGTTCTGTATAATACCTTTTGTCTGAACATCGGGGAACTGGTTATCGACTAATAGGAAACGGTAAACAAGGTAGCTCAGAAATACCTACAGAATCTACCAAAAAGAGACAATGAAAATTAAACTTGCATGTGCAACATCCAACTGTTAAGCAACAGATTATGCGAACGACTGAAATTTTAACATGCAACGAGCTTCTTCTGTATTCTTTTTTTTTTTTCCTATTACAAGTGAAGAAAAAAATGAAAATGAATTATGATTATCATGCCATACTTATCAATGTAATTAAATTGAATGAGTCCAATTTGATCTAGTCATGCATGCTTTTGCATGTCCTCACATTCTAGATTTGGCCGGCTTGGCTCAGAGACTTGCACATCTAATCATCCATATATTCAAACATGGGAGACATTGGCCCAAGGTCTCACAAAGTCCCTTTTGGGACAAGTTGACTGCCTTAATTTATTAGGTAAAAATGGTCGGCTGAGATTGAGTCATGCTGATCAAATGTGAAATTAAAAATAATATTGTATTAGAATGAAAAATTATTACAAATTTTAACTGACTAGTTAATATATCTTCATTAACAACTTGCATTGCTTCCAAATTGTCTGAACTTGCCCTGTGCTCGGGACCCATTGCTTGCTTGTACAAAGTAGATGTGGCAATGACTCAACTATTGAATGAATACATCATTTAGAAGCCATTTAATCCAAAACTTTTAATTTTTCTATTTTGACTTTAGGGTCATGACCCAAGATTTCCGGCCATTCGTATTATATAATCAGTCAACTAAAAAAGAATGGACCAAGAAAAGAATCACAATTTGATGGAAAAAGACTAAATTTTGGGTCACCATTTTTGCCTAGAATGGAGGGTAACTGCTGACTCACTGGTCTCACACAATGGATGCATGATTTAACAAACATTAAAGCCATTCCTGTCGCAAGTTGACAATTGAATTTGAGCATTGGATTAGGCAAAGAAGTAACAACTCACGCATTATATAAGGAAAATTTTCCTGATGGAATCTTGATGCTGATCACATGAAAAGTGATCATATGAATAATAATTTTTGGATTTTTCTAACGGGTGTCTAATGGTTATTTGTTAAGCACACACAAATTATTATTATTATAATATAAAACTACACGTTTATGTTTATCACCTTTTTTTTTTCTTTGGTCAAGACTTTAACTTCAAGGGAGAAGGGGAAAAGAAAATCCTAAAGTAGACCTTACTAACTCATTCCATTCAGGCAATTGCTGACTGGAGAAGGAACTAATATTTATTAACTTTCTTGCATCTAGATAATTTCTTGATTTACTGGCATTTGAGACCCTTTTAATCATTATTCATTGATTATCGTTGGATGGACCCATAATGGTTTCATTTGTTAAAATTATTTTTTTCTTTTTTGGGTAATAAGCTTTTTGAAAGTTCAAGAAATGATGGGTGATGTTGCCACCAAAATTATCAACTTTATTTTTTTGACTACAAGAATACCATTTTCATGTGGTAGCTAGGGCTGTTTTTTTGTTTTTCTCCTTTCAAAGAAATAGATGGGGCAATTTGACAAAAAGAAAAACTTTAACAAACCGGATCTTATCAATTCAAATCTCACCGTAAATTGCGGTTCTGTTTGATTGTGAATTCTGAAAACAGTTTTTTATTGCTTTTTAAAATATTATAGTGCAACTTTTCAGTTTTACTGATAAAAGTGGACAAACTTAATTTCTATTTTAGTCATACATCATTTATTAGTGGAACAATTGGGGTTATCAAGTTGCCAAAAAAAAAAAAAAAAAAAAACCCCAATATGATCCCTTATGCCTTTAAGTTTGAGCGAAAAGATCCCTCAAATTTTTATGAAAATTTAATTTTATCTCTTACGTTTTCAAATTTGATCAATTGAGTCGATGACATTTTACCGACTTTTCAATTAGTTTGGTGACATGCTCTCAAGTACCCAAAATTGAAAGCACAAAAGAATTAGTCCACATCAAAATAATAGGTAATTAATATAGTTATTAATTATTTTGTTTATGTTGTATGTTGTGTTAATAACACTTAGATATTCTTAACAACGCATAACATCTCTTTGCAGCTAAAGTGTTGTCTCAGAAAATCTATTTCATTTCTCTCCAATATGAAAAGGAAAGTCTCTTTAGCAACGGTGCTTATGACAAAGTCCCCGTCTTGCATCAGTTCGCTTTTAATTTTAGAAATGGATTTTTTCTTTGGGATTTTCATTTACTTATTCCAAAAAAAAAAAAAATGAAAAAAAAGCAAAAGCGATATATTTATGACTTCATGCATCCTTGTTACATTTATGACAAGTAATTATCTTGCGTGGAAACGTGATATAAAAGGCATGTCATGGATTAAAAAATAGCATTAGTATGTCATTAACAATTTATCTTCTTAATGACCCAATATTGTTTTCCAGAACTTTATAGGAAAAGATAAATTTAATATGCAAAACGATTTATTCCACAACTTCTTTTCTTCGTTAATGGTAGAATTACAACAAATATAACAGGACAAACATGAATATAATGCTAAATTATAACTCACAAACTTTTGAGGATCAAACCAGTAATCTCTTATCTCTCAATTCACTAATTTCACCACTAGATGAGGACTTGTTTTCAATAAATTAAGATTTTTTAAAATTAATTTTAAAAAAGTTAAAAATAAGTTGTTACTGAGTTTAGTTTAAAAAATCCAACAGTAAGGTAAAAAAAGCAATTGAAAACTTTACAAAACAGATCTTTTTAAAGTAAAAAATTAAAAGCAGATAAAAAAAACTATCGAATACATGCTCGAAGAGCCGATGTGGAAAATCGGTTGGAGGCCACGTTGATGGAAAAGAATGACAATTAGTCATAATTACATGGTTGTTATTATTGAAACTTTTGAAAAGCATTTGTCGGAGGGGCAATGGGTTGAGGAGGACGGCAGTCGGCAATCTGCAGTTGCAAGGAACGTAATCTTCTTCATCTCTTTGATAATAATTCAAAGAATAGACTAGTAACATTTCATCTGCTAGATTGTTAAATAATTCGTAGAATTGACTGGTAACATTTTCTGCCAAATTGTTACTGTTGGATGCATGAGAAACCAACTTTTGATACATTACCATACCTACGGCTAAGAAAAACCATGTTCAACATCAACATATACAATTGTGATTTATAATATAGATACTCTTCTCTCTAGTTTATATGATAGCTTTAGTTTAGATGGAGACATATTAATTTACGACTTCAGATATGCCTCAAATTCTCATTTTTGCTTATATTTTATTTTTTTTTTAATTTTCCAAAAATGATAATTATTTAAATGATTGTTATAGATTTTTCATAATTTGAAATAATTATTTATGATTATCACATGGGGTATTATCAATTCTGGACAGAGCGAAGATTATTAAACAACATGGAAGGGCAATTTTTTTTTTTTTTTTGACAAATCAATGGACAAAGGTTTGTGTAAATTAAGAAATGATAAGTAACGTTGTTTTAATCAGATGTTATTATCCTATTTATTTTAATTTCGACCCTACACGTGTTAGATATAAACAAGGATGTTCAAATTTTTACCAGTAAGTGTTGGTTGAAAGTATGTGTTTCAATGTTACAAAGTTAATCCTACAATTCTAAACTGATCAGTAAATTTTGTACGTGAAAAGGATTATCCGAAATTGAGAAGAGGCAAAAAAAATAAAAAGAGGTAGTCGAGATAAATACAAACTCTTAACATGACACATATTTCGACAAAATGGTCATAAGACATGAAATTTTAATTGAATTCTATTTCAACATAAAATACAAAGGACATGTTTGGTTTAGGGGAATTAGGAAACAGGAATAGGTGTCATTATTATTGATATTTGAAAAACAACTAGTCACTACTATTCAATCAGAATGAAAGTAGTTAATTGAGGTCTTTAAGATTCCTTCAAAATACTACACTATCAAACTCATTAATCTTTTTGGGGAGAATCATACCCATTTCATTACTAAACCAAACATGTATATTGGGAGAATCATTACAATCCATACTCATAATAAGATTAATGATATCTATAGTGATAGTGATTAAGTAACTTGAATCAAATCGGTTCCTAAAATACCTAATAATGGTAACCTAGTTCTTCAATTTGTAATTTGGTTAATTTGGCCTGAATATTAGTATATTTCATCCTGTCCTCGCTGCCATTTAGTATCTAACGCCTGGTATAAAGAATTTTTAAATCATTTTAAAAAGTTGCAAAGCTGTTTAACGTGAAAGATTTTTATACATTATTTTTTCACAGAAAATATAAAAAATTGTAAATCTTCTTCTTTGTCTATTCTTTCTTTGCGATGTTAATGCAATACACCGACATATCCAAAACCAACGTCCCTCCATGTCGTTTTTCATCAAAACCTTTGCTATTGAGAAACATCTTGGCTGCCCTACTTCGCTATAAACGGAGTCTGATGCAAGTCGAGAGGCTACTCGTGTATTTTGTTGATTTATAGGGGTGGGTGTGGTGTTTTAATTCGTGCCCAAAAATTTGAGGGAGATGAAGAGGAAGAAGCTAGAGATGTTAACGTGTGAAGGCGTTTGGAAGGATTGAGATCATCTAAACAAAATTCTCCCTATTTTCACTTTTTTGACATAAATAATCTTTACAATTTCATAACCATTCATGTAATATATCCAATCAATCTTGATTGAAAAATTGAGAAAACTAATTAATGAATTAATTAATTTCCCTTTTCCTTTTCTTTCCCTGTGTGCTTAATTCCCACTTTTTCAATATTTGAAGGTCCACATTCTAATAACCCAATAAATGTTGTAGTACAAAGATTATTATTAATAATCATGGCAGTTGTGTAGGGTAGTGTAGGCATGGTGAAACTTGAAAACGAGGACTAAGGAGTCGGATTTGATTCAAAATTTTCAATCACTATTACTATAATCATTTGCCCTATTGTGAATATTAGTTTTAATGATTTTTTCTAACATGTTTATTTTAATAATGAAATAGGTATCATTCTTTTCAAAAATATTAATGAATTTAATTAAATACTATTTTAATAATAATAATTATTTTTCAAATATCAAACAATGAATGTTATTATTACTAACACCCATTCCCCTCCATAATTTTCCTAAACTAAACAACCTCCAAATAGACAATTTCAAGAAATGGGCCACCACAAGAAAAATAGAAATAGGGGACCTTTTGGAAGTTAGTCAATTAGAGCGACCGTTTAGGACACGGTTATTGTCCGTTATAGGCAGTTTGCCACGTTAGGGACACGTGCTTTACCTACTTGTCCTCTCCCCACTTGATCGTTGACTGTTTCGTCTGTACGGCGTTTCGATTGTGGTCCCTCCTCCATTCTTTTTTTTCTTTTTCTTCTGCCGACAAATTTTCTTTTATAATTATTTAATTCTCTTAATTAATCCTTTTGGTTTTTTACTCGTATAAGATACAACGATGTATTTAGATTTCTTTTCTTAGAGAATTAATTAATGCTTCTTCTTTTCTTCTGGATGTGAAGTTAACTTTCTTAATTTTAATTTATTTTATGGGAGTTACAATTAATAAATAAACCTACCAATTCTTCAAATTGAATTCTTATTTGTCAGCAACGCTTGGAACCAGCTGGGGAGAGTATTTATTGTAGAGTGATCAAGTGATGGAGACATGACAAAGACCAAAAGTCAAATTAGGGTTGCAAACTAGTGAGAGGCAAACCTTTTTAAATTATTAATTTTTTTCTTATTTTATTTTTAAAATTTGGATGATTTGTTCTTGAATTTTCTTTACTTAACGTTTAAGATTAGGTAAAAGTCTTGTTGAGATTTTGAGAAAATAACATAAATGATTACTTATGGGCACTCGAACTACTTTAACTATTCTTCATCTGATATTTATGTCACTCTAGAAGGCTCTCAAGTTTTTTTTTTTTTTTTTTTCCTCAGAAAAGCAACATGAAGGCTCTCAAGTTAAATAATGTAACATTAATAACTTTTGCCATACCCTATAAATGTGGCTAAACTTGAATATGTTCATTGAGGCACACTCCATGAGTGTGCTTGAAGGGAAATATCACAAAATTTAATTTCTTCAATCCAATCCTCAGATGTAATGAAAATGTTACTTCGAAAAACCGACGAATAAATAAATTAATGAATCTAAAGTGTGATAATAATGTCATCTTATATTACGGTAATTTTTGAAAAGTTTCATAAGGTATGTTTATATATTGCATATAGTAAGAAGTAAAAAAGAATTATGCCATGGAAGTAGCTTTTGGGAAAATTTCGTAAAAGCTTTTTTATAATGACGGTCAAGTGCGTGCAGAACCAAGTAGAGATGCAGTTACTAAAGACGGGCTGTCTCAGCAACGCCTTTGGAATGGAAATTCTCTTTACGTTTTTTCATGCTATTATAGGAAAACTTCCAAGTCTTTCTTATGTTGCATCCAGTTCAGATCCTCGGTGCCAGCTTTTCCAGTGCCACTTCAGTGCCATTCACCAGGGATTGCCACCTTCCATTCACACTTATCACATTTGAGATTAATTAGATAACTATCCTAGTGTGAATGCAAGGTGGCAATCCCTGATGAATGGCACTGGGGTGGCACTGGAAAAGTTAGCACCGAGTATCTAAACTGCTCTGCATCTGACTCCCTTAAAATCGGCAGGATTTTTTTCCCCCCTTCTTTTTGTAAGATATTTGTGTTCCCATGTTTTTAATCATTGAAGATTGCGCAATGCGCTCACTTATTTATGTTGACTTAAGATCTATTTGGTACAATTATTAGAAGAGTGTGCACATGGCACCATAAACAAAAAATTTCTTAATCTTCCCTTCAGACTGACATTTATTGTTTTAAAAAGACAAAAGTGCATATTAATTTAATTTGTTTTTGAATACTCAGGCAATAGTTTATAACTGAAGAAGAAATTGCATAATCAAAATGGATCAGGTGTTATCTAGGACTATTTCTACTTTATAGTCCCGCCCATAAGAAAAATAATGGGTGATGAAATTTCAACTTTCTAGAATTTACAATTTCTTGTAAAAAGAGATCTCCAGACCAATGCAGTTTCAAACTAAATGTGTCTTTTTACCTGACATTTTGGATTAAAGCAACAACACAAGAAAGAAGTGGAAGTACCAATGATGATGACTTACTTGGATTTGTAAATTGTCCTCAAATACAATTTCTAGGTAATTTCTGGTCATTTGGGCTTTGTTTGATTGGTTAAGCTTTTAACAAACATGTTTTTAAAAGATTTCAAACACATTTTTTCAATTAGTTTTTTATCTCACATGTATATAGATTAATTTTTTTTTTCTAAAACCGTTACATTAATATTTTTTAAAATATACTCCAAAAAAACAACCATTCAAACCAAGCATAGCTACCCAAAATTAGGGGCCTTGGTGGGTTTCCTGTGACTATCGTTTGATTAAGAGTCGTGAATTTGGCCAGAATTCCGCGTCTGTTTATCTTGAGGCATACGACATATTTGAATTCTAAAGCAATATTTCTTTTTTCTTTTTTGAGATTGTCATGGAACACGATTAATTTGACCGAACCAAACTTACTAGCAAGAAAATTCAAAGCAAATGAATTCAAGATAAGGGATAATCACCAAAAACTAGATAATCAAAATTCGAAAAATGGTTGAACTGCGTAAGAATGGGATGTGTCAAAATCTTACCATCTACTTGAAGAATGGTCCAATCAATTGGGACTCCTAACCAGTTTGTACAAAGTTTCTGCTATCCTCTGGGAGCTAACATTATCTTCAGACCTAGTCATAGAGTGGTCCTCAACATGAACTAACACACCTGTTCCCTATTAGAGTTTACCACATGCAGTGAAATCTAGTAACTTTTTCAAAAGATATAATTCATGCACCATACCCATTAGCCCGTGCTACAACAAGCCTTCAATTTCCATCTGTGAAGGTTTTGTCAAAATCTAAACCCCTTCTCCTTGTAGACTATGTGTCAAAAAAATTCAAAAAAGAACAAAGTTCTCACATCAGAATATTGAGGTCAAGAGTCTAGATATTTAAGTCCTATCGACGATCCCTTAAGCCAGCAATTGCCTTTTGAGATGGTTCATAGAATTAGTTTGGATTCCCTATCCCCTTCTCTCCTGTAGGCTATGTGTCAGAAAAAATTCAAAAAAAAAAAAAATCTAGCCAACACTTTTCATTGTAATTTAAGTAGGGCTGTCATTATTATAAACAGTGGATCAATTGTTATACAGTAGAACAACGGCGAATCTAGGAGTGCACGAAATGAGCTTTGTCTCCATCTTTGGGTTTTGGGCAATTAATGATGTAGAAAAGTTAGCTTAAATTAAGTCTCGTGTTGAGAAATTTAAGGAATGAATAGCACAAAGAATCTACTCGTGATCCAATAAATTTGACTGATTAGTAACATGCAAATCCTTCTTCCAATGCTGGAGCATGCATAATCATTCACGTAATTCGTGCTCAATATAATCTGAATCTATCAGGGCTTGGCTCAAAGGGTATTAGATAATATATATTCTAGGTCATTTTCTATCATTTAGTAGTACGAACGAAAATGAAATGTCGTGTAAAAGTACTGGCAAGCAAATATGACTTTGTTGTAATGGAAAAAAAATATGGTGGAAACCTTGAAATTGGCAAGAATTGATTGTGCTATTATTTCTAAGCACGAGTTTGATTCGTAACCGATTGCCCAAATATGACTTTGGTATGATGGACAAAAAATAAGGTGGAAACCTTGAACTTTGAAAAAAATTGATTGTATGATTTCTAAGAACGTGAATTTGATTCTTCAGCGATTGCTCGTCTAATGTGTGGTACTCAAACAAGAAAAACAAACATTTGAATTCAAGTCTTGTCTATTTAGAATTTTTTTTTTTGGACAATTTGAGAAAAGGAGAAGGAGAACCGACCTTACTCAACCCAAACTGAAAGCCAGAATAGAAATAACACCTAACCTTTACCCCATAAACCCACTCCAAAAGCTATAGTAACTTTTAGAATATTCATAGGGTTGGCCAATTTATGATGATTTACCATCAGTGTTTCCGGAAACACACATCAAGGACCAGGCAAGTCAACTTCCCAGACCGGTTGTTGTATAAGGTTAAAAAAAAAGTCATTTACACTTTATAATTTCATGTGTACATGACTATTTTATTTATTCGGTATTTTGTTATTTTTTATCTTAGAACATTGTCCATAACAAATTATCTAACGTAAATAGAATTCTTTATTTTGTAAATCATTCATTATATTTGTAATTACAACTGCCAATCCAAGTGATTTATGGGGTCTCTACTCCTCGAAAACATATTACACCTCAAGATCCTGTTACTTATATGGATTAGTGTAATAGTTAGATTTTGACTATGGTACAATACAGAATTAGTTTTGTATTATACTAAGAACCAATACTTAAATGAGAATAAAGAGGATGAGTCTATATGAATTGTTAACATTTTATTTATCATTTGTAAACTTATTCCGTTTAAACTATATGTTAGTTTAAATCTCACGGGGTATCATTGTATTGTTTGTCGGTGAAAAGTAGTGGGAGTATATATTGAAAAGATAAAAATAAAAGGGTGGTCCTACATTCTTGCATGTGAGCGGCCATCGCTCGGTCACACTCCGCACAGACAGATTTCTTGAGAAGCAGGTCACGGACGGACACCTGTTGACGAATGATAATGATCTTGATCACCTACTTCAAAGCGAGCAAAAAAAGCGCACGTTGATTCTGCAACAAAAGTAAAAGGGCTTTTTAGCGGTTTTGGTAGTTAATAACCACCGAATCTGGTGCCCACATGGGAGCAACTTTACCCGCAATTGTCTCAGCCTTCAGTACTTCAATTGTTCAACTAGTAAACCGACCACTGAATTGTACTGGTATTGCTTCGGTGCTCTCAGTCTACCGTATAAAGTCATGCAAATCATAAAATATAATCCAAAGAAATGTAATTTTATGCAAAGTTTAAAGTCCCATGTGCTGTTCTGAGAAAAGTAGCTCTTCCCACTTGACAATTCACCTCAGCTTTGTACGTTATGATCGAATAAGGGCCTCACAAATTGATGTTGATCTTAATCACACATATATGAACGTGTACTTGTAAAACCCGACTGTTTTTGTAAAGCAACTTTTTCTTCTTCTTCTTCTTCTTTTTCCTTGATTTGAGGCTTTGAATTCCAAGTCCATTTTCTTGAAAGGGTTGATGAGTGTTCAGATGTTTCTGACGAGAAAGAATGATAAAAGGTGGAGAAAAAGAGGAAGAGAGCTGAAAAGACAAACCAAGCTATAGTTTGTATTGTAGTCTAGTGCAGCAAAACGAATAAAAAAGAGTTCGATAACCTATCAAGCTGGCTAGAAGAAATGGTTAATGCGTTGGATTTACTGTCCAAAAAGCTCTGATTGCGAAATTATCCAGTTGAAGTTGTAGTTCTAATTTGCAATAGGGAAAATTGATGAGATGCCATCACATCTCTGCAAATTTGAAAACCCTAGATGTTGCTAGACATGCAGTATCCAAATGTCTACATCATCGAGAAATATGCACATGACATAGATCTAATTTTACATCAGTTTTGTACTCATATGTAGGTAGAATCTTATCCGCGACTTGCAGGGCAATTTGGGACTATAATTTCCATATTTTATCCTGAGAGCTATATTGCCTATATAATCAGCTGCTTTGTATTTCTAAAGCAGTCTGGGCGTTCAAATAAACTTGCACATCATATGAGGTGACGTGCATGTTCCAAAACGGTCATAGGACATCTAAAAGTTAAAATAAAAATTCTACCATGCCTATGAAAAAACTTGTAATGTACTTGCATGCAAAAAGGATTAAAAAAAAGGAGCGAAAAAGTCATTTATAAGGTGACAAATAGCAGAGCTGAAAAAAAAAGTTTCGCAATTCACATACCTACAATAATTGAAGGTTTCAAAAAGGTGTCAAGAAGTCATTTATAAATAACAAAAGATTTTAAAAAAGTGTGAAGTAGTCATTTATAAGGTGACAAGTAATAAAGTTAAAAATACGAAAAGATATCGTAACCTACATGACTTACAATAATTTAACTCACTGTTAAAGGATTCTCAAAACTAAAGTAATCCTTCAGTTGCGGAAAAAAAAATGGAAAAGGAAACAGACAAGGGTCATGTGGATCTACAACGAAACTTCCAACTAATATTAACTTGTAGTAAGTGGAACTATTTCAACTTTTTAACATGCTCCAATTTTTCTTCTCTTCCATTATTCTTTGAGTGACATGCACTCTTTCTGTGGAAGATCTCTACCATCTCTTTTAAAGATTCAATTCAGAGAATCCAATAATGAAAACAAAAAAGAAGTAGGACACTCTATCTGAAAGTCCAATATACGAATGATAACATGGAAGCTGCTGCTAGTGCTCGGAGCCATGCTCATGACTAAGGTCCAGGTATATTTGATGGTGATTTTATGTTGCTTACTCAGCAACGACGCAGCTGATGGATACATTTTCCTTCAAGTGCTGCAGTACACTGCAGCCTTAACGAGAAAAAAACAGATGCCGTGTTCGGCATAATTTCTCATTTTCTTTGCACCAAAATATGATCTCTTTTCCATGCACATTATCTTCCTGATTAACCAAAACCATACTTCACTATCATCTACGTACTAATATCAACCGTCTCGTGTGTGTATTTGTGTGTGTTTTTGGGTGTTGGTCGGTTAGATTACGTGAGTAAAAAGACTTGATAACTACCATTACCCAAACCCTGTTGCAACTTCACACTTGTGTATCTGCAAATGGGAGGCAAACCATGTGGGTACTAGATAGCAATACCCCACCTCTTATTCTCAATCTTCAATGGTGTTTCCGTTTATATATGATCGTATGCTTGCTCATAAACAGAAAAGATTGCAATGATTCGTCTCAAAACTGTGAGGATAATCCCAATTGAGAAGAGAAATTGCAAGAATTCAAGATTAGTCAAGGGAGCCAATCAATTATTCACGTTAATTTGGATGGATAGCATAACTAATCACATGGTTGAAATAATAGATTATTAGTAATTGGGTCTTACTAGTTACAAATGGGAAGTTCAGTAACAATTAAGCCTCAATTAATTAGTCTGGAAATTTGTGGAAATTTGGTTGATTACTTTGGTGGCACATCGGTTTCCAATGTTTCATAAGTAACACGTAAAATGAAAAAAGCTTCGTTTTTCTGATCTTTTGCAATCCAGATTCAAATTCGTTGGTTAGAATAGAATAAGTTAACGAATGTAATAATTAATTAAATGTTAGTACAATCAGTTAACTTTGGGAAAAAGAACAAATTATGTTCTGTCAAAAGTAGGGTCAGAATCATCTTTCATTTCAAAATAACATACAAAGACAGATTGACTGTAATGCCGAAGAATGAAGACTTCGTTGACTAAATTTTTTGACCATTTTGGTTGGTTTTAAGTATTGTTCGGCTGGGATAATATACAGCAGAAAAATTTGTTTGACGTTATTTTGGAAAGAATATTTTTATTCCAATCGATTTATAATAGTAGACGAAATAAGCACACTGATTATTTCTGTGTTTTTTAACATCTTGGTTAAGTTTTAGATTAAAAATGTCACAAAACAAAGTTGAGGATTTCTTCAACTAATTTAGAACAAAAACGATGGGTACCCCTAGCCTTGTATCCTCGTAGAGGCAGCCATAAAACTCTAAACACTTGTAAAAGCCAATGTCTTTTTCCTTGAGATTTGATCTTCATTTTAAACCAAAATATCCTTGACGAATATTCAATGAAAGAATAGAGGGCAAAAGCAATTAGATTTTAGCATGGAAGCTTAAGGTGACCTCGGTCCTACATAACTTTGCCTGAACAAATTAGTAACTTGCCGACGCCATATGTTAGAGACGAGTTTTTGACAGCATGAATAGTGATTTTTGATGCCGACGCCATATGTTAGAGACGATTTCTTGACAACATGAATAGTGATTTTTGATACAATGTCGATTTCTTGACAACATGAATAGTGATTTTTGATACAATGTCTTTTCTTGAAATTATACTATGCCACTTAAAATCACATAAATATAAAAACAAAACACACATCCTAGTAGACAGCAGTTTTCCATCTTCGTCAACGTCATTTCGTCAATATTCCAAAGGCAATTCAAACCAAATCTTTCTTTATTATATCTAGTTGGAATTAGACGAGTGTGTCTTAGTCGTTTGTTGTTAACTGATAAGAATTAGATTAGCGTCTTAATTTGACCATTAGAACATTATCCATTCAAGAAAAGAATGTTATTTTGTGGGGATGAATTTTGAATTTAAGAGCTATTTCTTTGTTTCATATGTTGTAGAGCCAAATGGGATGTTTGATGCGTTTATTTGCACCGGCCTAGCATACTTTTGTCTCCCCACCATCTCCATCTTTCTTTACTTCTGTACTATATTAATAACATAATAACATAGATTTTTTTTTTGTTTTATCAAAGGAATATGGTAAATGCAAGAATTGACATCTCCCGGATTTATGTTTTTTTTTTTTTTTTGGTTGGGTAAAAAAGCAGGAGAAAACAAATTTCTAAAGCCGGTTGTTTGAGCCCCATAGTATTTCATTTCTACACCGACATATCTTTGACAGTTTGCCCAATAAAGACAACTAATAAAACATCGTCATTGCACGAGGAAATATCCCATCTTTGAACAGATCTTGTGGTACTATATTTGAATTTCTTGTGGTCTAGGCTCAAGATTTATCCCCTTGCTTCGGGGTCAGGCAAATGAAAAGAAAGGCCAAAATCATGTCTCGCAATTAGTTGGTGAGCATGGTAATGTGGCAAAATCAAGATTAAAGAGAGGTTGAATCCATGCTCTAAAGTATAGAACTACTCCTAGTTCAGCTGACGTGGCGAACAATGAACCAAATACTATGTGGGGTTCATCACTTTCCAACAGTTAGGAATGCCAATCATTTGAGTAAGGAATTCTACTCTTACACATTTGTTGATCATTTGTCACTAAAATGTAGTTTATACCTTTCAAACTCGACGTAAATTTAGTGCTCACTTAAAATGAAAATTATCACCCAAAAAATATATTTAAGTAACTAATCAATTCGAGTTTTATATACACGTGTTAGCAAAAAGCACAACTTAAATAATTAATCAACTCGAGTTTCATGTCCACCTGTCAACTCATTTAAATTTAGGTCAGCCTCATTATTCTCTACACTAATACTATGTATTCTCCATACCATAGTATGTGAAAATAGCAATATGACCAAAATTATATACACATATATAAGCAAAAAGAACAACCTAAGTAACTAATCAACTTGAGTTTCATGTATTTCTGTCAACTCATTTAAGTCTGGTTTCAGCCTTACTAACCTCTACACTAATAGTATGTGAAAATAGCAATGTGGCTAAAATCCAAAGTAGAGTCCTGTCAATTTCCAAGTTAATTATGAGGATAACGTGTAAACCAAATCCTACAACCTAATGTGCATGCACCCTATTAAGCGAAGGCACTTGTTGCGGAGTTGATAAAGTTGGCCGAGGCTGGCAAGCATGGGATGGAAACTGCCTGCAATATCAAATCCATGTTTGCCGGAGGTTTGTTCATCTTTTTCGGGGCAACTAAACCGGGTTGTGAGATTGTTGTGGCTGCCTTTTCGCCTATGATCGAGGGCTGCCGCTGACAAACAACCATACAAGGATAACTTTTGTGAATAATCACTAATTGATCAAAATAGACCTTTTAACTAAGCAAATATGTGACTAAGCTCTAAGTAGTTCTCATTGTCCTTTTCGACTTGGACTAAAATTCTCGACCCTTGGGAAGTAGGGACCCTCAGTTTTTGTTTTGGAGAGATTTGCCATTATGGCCTGGGAACAAATGTCAATACTGACAGAGAGAAAAGTGCTAATGTTCGGAGGATAAAAAGAGGTTCTTTTTGGAGCTGGGGTTTAGATTTGTAATTGACAAGGCCGAATCCTATATTTATTCCTTTACAAAATTAAGGTCCAGTTGCAATGTTAAAAACTGCGATCAAGATAGAGGAGAGAGAATTAGAGAAAACCAGCCTTCACCATTTAATAAAAGCACCACAACAACATATTGAACTTGGGCCGTTACTGGGCTTATAATTAGGTCGAGCCATCAGTTATTTTTGAATGTTCAATCTTTCCCCTCCCTTTTTTGCTTGTAATGCTTGGAATCTCACAACTCAATTGGTTGAGCTCTCTGTTTCGTTTTTCCTTTTTTTTTATTATTATTATTGTTTGGGGTGGGGTGTTGGGTGATCGGGGGCATAAAGAACTTGGGTTGGAATCCGCTGCATTCAATCACAAAACAGGAAAGAAGATGTTGAATGATCAATACTCTATGGTATGACATATCCTTTAGTAATTGTCAAATATCTGTTACTCTAAACTTTAGCAAAGAAAATCCGCAGGAAAATAAGGGCCGAAACACACGTCCCTCCAACCAAAAACCATTGAAGAACTTTCCTCCTTGTCCTCGACCTCAGGAAACTGAAGTATTGCAAGACCATCTCTAAAATGCATTCACCATCAAGAAAATACACCTGAAAATGCAATGATGTTAATGTCAGAGTTCTATACATTTGCAATTAATTATGTTAGACTCAAGATAACGAGTAAAATAACATTCAACACTTCTAGCACTAAACTTCATTATCAAAACCCGAGTCAAATTTCAACTAAAATTTTCATTCAAACAGAATATGCCAAACAACGCTGCATCAGTAACAAGGGAAATATTCCACGAAAACAAGAGTGGATAGACATCATGAAAAGAAGCGGAAGAAAATTGTTTTTACCTATTAAGAAAAATAATTGAAGGAATAAGTTGGAAAGAAATACAGAAATAAATTGAACATTGAAAGAGAGTGGCAAAAAGAGAAATTTTCTCAAACATAAGAATGACAAAGATACTTAGTAGCAGTTCCTCCACTATCCAACCTTAATATGAAACATAAAACCGCAATGTCATAACCCTCTGATGCCTACAACAATGATTTATTTAACATATTTAAGTGTCTTATGGTTCAACAAATTGGTATAGATTTAACTGATTGCATTACTAACGCCTGGTCAAAATCTCAAAATATTGGCTCTACTTAGTGATAGACGTATTTATCCATGAATATCACCCAGAAAATATATATAAAAAAAACTATTAACAAGCATCAACAAGTATTTCATAATCAAGAATGCATAATTAATCACATCTCTGACCAAATACTCAAGGACAATCTAAACCTAACTTGCCAAACAACTGTATCAGAAAAAAAGAAATGCAATCCAAATCTGTGCATATATTCCAAGAATAGCCCCTAATTCACCCTAAACTTATTTAAAGGTAAAAGTGGTAACAAATCTACTCCCATGGAATTCACATTGCATTCTCTCAACCAGAGGACAAAATACACGTCCCAAAATAAATATACTACACTAATCTCTCCAGCAACAGCCTCAAAACCAGAACAGCATTTGCTATGTTCACGTGATTTAATTCTACCAGCAGATCTTCCACTGGATGAGTCTTAGTAGTCTTAACTTGAACATCAAAACCAATTCTAATTCTCAAAATTACAATAAAATTCAAAGAAAAACCACTCTCAGGCAATCAGTACTAAGGCGGACAGTTAAAATTTTCAATATTACTCCTCTGAGGATATATCATACCGCTAAACATGTTTTGGAGTGTGATATCCTTATTTAGAAAAAGATGCTTAGTTGGCATGGGACTTTGTACAAATTTGTACTCTTGTCATGCTTCTAACAACTGAAGTGCTTAAGCAGGGAGCCTCAAGTTCACCTCACCCCACCATATCATCACACAGCAAACCAACCCCCAAGAAGACCTACCAGAAAATCTGAGTACGTGACTTTATCAACTTACTAAATCACAAGGCTCTCCCATTTCAATGCAAAATACTGCTTGGATAGTTAGCACCTGATTATCCTAAAGTTAATGGATGAAGGCCCAAAGCTTTCTTGCAGCACTCATTAATGAGATTTCAATATGAAGCATATACTTCAGCATAGCTAAATAAGCAACTCATCACAAAAGAGGAAAAAGAGAAAGGGGGGGGGGGGGGGGGGAGTTTTAGATAAGCAATGATTTGCAGAAGACGTACAGGTAAGCTATTGAGAAGAGCAAGACTCAGAGATACATGGAAGGCACACATGAAGAGCTTTTCCAGCATCTCTGGAAAAGATGCACCAATACCAATTGACCAGCGAGGTTGATACGATGTCAAATGAAGTGCATGTCCCAAGGTGATCACATCACCAACAAAAGTAAACCTTGAAATACAGTTCATTTCTCCAGAACCAGAATTCTTATATTCAGAATACGAACTTCTTGCAAGCTTCCGGCATCCAGGAGAAGAAGGCTTTGAATATGTGATTTCTACCCATGATAGACCTGGCATCTGGACTGGAGTGAAGCAAGATTCACCCTGAATCCACCATCATGGTAACAGCAGATTCATAAATCAGGCATGGGACAACTGGGGCAAAAGCAAATCTTACTGTCCATAGCAATATATTTATTTAGCATGCTAAAAATGAATTTCATACCTCTGAACACGAGCATCTGCTGCTGTTGCTACCAGTTTTTACCCCATTATCGCCACATTTTCTTAGCTTTATAACATCCTTAGGATTGAGGCAGTGAATACTTCCAGTTTTTCTTGAGTGATTCTCTTCAGTGCTAACATCACCCAACATTTGAGAATCTAAACAGGGATTAACTGCAAATGCAAAAAGTTCATTTGGACAGGTTGTATCATTGCCTTCCAGCTGAGGCTGCACACTCTCCCTAATCAGATAAGAAGGCAAACAATACCCTATTCTGCTGCTGCTTTCCCTAGAGCCTTCAAAGTCATCAGAACTGGCTAAGTTTTGAAGCATCTGCCCATTTAAGAGTGCAATTGTCTCCTTCCACTCTTGTACATTATGGATGCGGCTGCCTTCTAATGAAATAATTAAGTCACCAGGAGACAGATAACCAGCTAATGGTGACAGAGGAGATACATACAAGACCTATTGCAGGACAAGAAGAAATGATTAGGCCATACAGATCTGCAGCTTGGGGCAGATAACTTAAAAACCATATTATGGAAAAAAAAAAAAAAAAATACGTAGCATAAGCTACCATGGGACTTTGGCCGTATATGTAAAATGGATCCAAGATCAAGGGCAGGAGAAACAAAACCAAGGTACAAACTGCACAAAACTGCAACATAGTTCAAGTTAATTAGTTTGGACACAAGTTACCGATGTTAGCACGAACCTAAGAAAATCCAAAGGACTCAAAACATATCCTGAAGTTACCGTGGCATTATGCCAAATTCCAGCACAATAAATACGAAGGGCAGCATTGCTGGGTAATGCCTGCAATAACTCATCATTAAAAGCAACTAGTGCTCCTGGAAACAAAACTGCTAGAAAGACAGCAATGTACTCCATCTGGATACCCTCACTGCTTCACCCATAAGGGGCACCTACAGCAAAATGTTGTGAGACCATATCCATTCTGACAATTTGACTAATATTCTAATTTGGCTTTACACTTTCAAATTGCTAGGATGTGTGTTGGAAAATCTTATGTAAAATGAGATGTCTGACTGTGAAACCACAAAATCAGAAAGCTGCCAGTCTTCTAGTCTAGTATAAACAAGTCTGGGATCAGGAAGACACAATCTGTGTTAAATTTGTGTTCATTATATAAACATGAAGCTATTATTTTTCACAACATTCAAAATTAAAATTGAAATATTTCATGACATCAAAAATTGAAGTTCAAACTATTGTCAGAGGTTGAAAATCCCATATATTTTAGCTAGACATTCTGGCCTCCAACATGAAGCAGCTAGGCTGTAGTAAATTCTAATGATATCCAATGCTGGCACGTGCCACAAAGCTGAGTTATGCTGACAAGAATAATAGAAGCAGCCTTCAAAGGCTTAACATTTATATCAGCATCTCAGGGAAGATGAGCAGCACAATTTGAAAGTTAACAGAATTTACTAATTGAAACAAGGGTCAGATATTCTTTAGTATTGTTGTTATTTATTTAGCAATTGAAAGCATTGCTTTCAACAATTAATACACCAGAGGTTGAATAGTTGAACTGATGCTCATGAATATGATTTCATCAAACCACACAGGGAAAGCAATATCGCATGACATGGCATTACTTGTTTAAAAAAGATATGCATAAGCAAATTCACGCATGGTATTCATTAATCAACAGAAAAGAGTGAACTTCTTAACCTTGCAGCAGCAAGAGCATGCCCAACTTCATGAATGAATACAGATAGAATGGAGGACAAAAAAATGTATCCAACATAACGAAGTGACATGATTGAACCTGAAATCTGCAGAAAAAGCACATAAGAGCTTTCAAACTGTGAAACTGATAGAAAAATTTATCTGGTCTTAAAAGGACTCTACAAATCTAAAGAGTTGGACTTTACATCAGGCATATACGAACAAAAGCAATTTCCAATAGCCATTTAATGTAAACAATACAAAAGCCAATTAGCCAAAGACCCATAAATAAATCCATTAAGTTCATTTTCTAAGTGGAAGCTAAGCTTGAACTATTTGGAGCTGATCTCCACGAGCTCAAGCTTCTGTTCACTTGTACCATGATTGCACACAAACATGAGCTTAGATTGATCAATTCATCCAGATACAGGAACCAAGTAGCTTGAGTATCTTGAGGAAGACATCAGTTTTTGTTAGTTAAAAGTCCTTGTTTTACTTTCACATTTACTTTTACTTACCATAAGCATATAAGACTATATATATCCATGTATCAAAATAAACTCTCCATATGCGCCAGTTTACTATGAGACATGTAGTAAGATCAAACTGTAAAAGCACAGGTTGAACCCTCAATTCTGTGGTTGTTTGCATTCAGTACATTTAAAAAAAAAATATTAGGCAGATCATTTATTTAAAACAGTCATAAAAGAAGAAGGAAGCAAGCTGAACATAACTCGTTTAAGAATAACTTTCAATCATTTTAGCTGAAAGTAATACACAATACAATAGTAACATGGCGTTCAACGTTCCTTCTACTTAGGTGTTCCAACACCATCAAGTTGAATGCTTTGTCAGAAAAAACTATAGAACAGCAAAAGATCACATATATAATATGCAAACACAGAACTTCTAGAAGAGAGCTTGAGAACAACAACAGTGTTGGTTTGGACATATTCAAAGAAGATAAATAGATGCACTAGCAAAGTCATGAAGCATATGTATTCACCTAAGAATAGACTGAGCAAATGAACATAATTGTTCGGGAAAACTCCAATGGTGATCTATGAATAACCTCCAGTGCTTGCAACAAAACTCAAAGCCTAGAGGATTAGATGACTTCTAATCCTCTAAAGAGAGGTAACCAATTAAACCACAGAAATAGCAATAGGAGCTAAAATTAATGACAAAAGACGACTTCTAGATTTAAATTCCATGAATAAGATCTTAGTAAGTCTTGAAACTGGTAAAATAAGAAAACTACCCAATCAAATTCACAGAGTATATGTTCGAGAGTAAGAGACTAGCATCATCCCCACTCTAATAGAGAAAGAAAGTAAACCAAAACGCCTCTTCGTTTGTAAATTACTAAGCTATAACAAAACTGAATTAAAACAATATGCTCCTCTTTTTATCATTTTATGCCTCAGTTCCATCATTTCATCCAAAACAAGGCAACCCATTATAAATATCAGACAACAACAGCCTGATATTATGTTCCATCACTCAGTGCATATATAGAAGTGAAACCACCCCAAAAGTTATAGATTTATGAGGCAATGTCATGGACCATGAACTCATGAAACCAACAAACTCCATATGACAGATCCCAGCAACAGAAGGGGAGAAAAAAAGCAAACAGTACAGCTGGGGAAAAAAAATAACAACATTTCAAATTGCACTGGACAAAACAAAAAAAAAAGAAAATCTTTGCTCATGCTTGACGTAACTAGCATTAATGCATACAACATCATGTAAAACATATACCTTTTTAACTTTTATGACATTCTGTAATAAACCCTGGTACGCATTATATAAAAAACAACTCACCGAAGAAGGAAACCCAAATAATGATCCGCTCAAAAGGCTGCTCAGCCCATCATTTCCTCTATACAGATGGACAGCTCTGCCAAATTCCCAGAGAAGAATCTGCCTCACAACACACAGGAGACAATAAAATTAAGGTTATTCAAGTATGACAGAATTTATTGTAATATCATGAGAAACCAAACTTTATATCACATCAGGAGAGTCTATTTAGTTTGTTTTAAATGTCCTTTAACTTTTACCTTCAATGACTAAGCGCCGCCCCCCCCCCCCCCCCCCAAAAAAAAAAAAAAAAAAAAAAAACACACACACACACAAAAAAAAAAAAAAAATCCGAATCAATTCAGTGCTGAACTTATTATATCTACGAATTCGGAGTCAGTGACTAACCAAAATTACTCCAAGCAGTGCAGTAAGACTAAAACCGAGCCCCACTGAAAACCAGATCCTCAAACACCTAAAAGTCAACAAACGTAAAGAATGAATCGAACTTTTCCAATCTTGAGTTTACAAAACCCTAAAAATGTGTATAAGTATAAACAAAGACGGTATCCAAATGATTATTTCAATTGCCACATAAGTGTTGATGCAGGCACTAAAGCATATACTGCATCATATATTGTAGCATATTTCAATGAACATTAATCTAGTGACATTGTCGTAAACACAGTTAAGAAGAAGTGGAAACCTCGAATGTCTACGACCAAAGCGAAACAGTGGTTCATTCAGGACGGATGTTTTGAAGTCGCAGTACCTGTATTACAAGGGATTCATCCAATTCTTGATAATGGTTATAAAGTTCCATGGAAATGAAGCAAAACCCATAATTCTTGAACAACTAAGCAAAGGAGACATGGATTGTTTACAAGGCATACCAACAAGAAATGGTGTTGGAAAGGCGAGTGACTCGAACAGGCAAAAGGGTTTGATTGTTTTGACCTCTAGCAAATCTTCTTATGCGTCTGCCTTCCATCCTCCCCACAAATCACCAGACAATTTGTGCTTCTTCCTTTGATTTCTATATGTTTCTTCAAGAATGGATTTTCTGGGGCTGTATAGGGTCTTGGTAATAGGTAGAAAAGCAACTTAAAAACCCGCTTTAAACCCCAGAAGGCTTTTAATCTGGATAAAACAACGGTTTGGCAGATAATCAATCAATAATCAGCTTCTTCAAAAGTAAAGATGGTAAACCATAGCTAAATCCTTTCTTTCTTTCTTTTCCCCCTTGGTTCAACAGGGATGTCAATTGAAAATTCGCCCCCTAAAATTTGCCAATGTGTTAATAGAGTCCCGCAAAAGAAGGGAAAAAAATAAAAAAAAAGCCAAAAAACAATAGTCCCCTTATGGAACCGAACGGTATATACTCAACCTTAGGATGACTAAGATTTGTAACTCTGTTTAGACTTTGACTTGATATTACTATCTAACTCAAATAATCAAACTTAAGAAATTAATTTATTTTTCCTCAGAAAAAAGAAATTAATTTATTTATATCAGATGTGAATTTTAAATTAATACCTATTAGATAGAGTTTGAAAAGTTCACACACAAAATATTGTTCAAATTTGATTTGATTAGTAAGTCAATATTAAACAAATTTTTAGCTAGTAGTCTTTTTTAAACATCAAATAGTGATTTAACATTCCAAATTGCAAATAACTTATAGAGTTTTGAGTAAAGCATATTTGACATCTTATCTTTTTTTCTTAGTTTTTAAATCTAATATTTTTATTTCTTATTTGTTTGGCATCAGACTATTTCTTCAAACTCTATTATACATAAAAATAAATATCTTTCAAACTAAGATTACGGGAAATTATTTATATTTTTTCATTTTTCTTCGATGCTAAGTAACTTTATAACATCTAACCTAAATGGAACTCGTCAACATTAACATACATACTTATATCCACAAACTAGCAGATAAAAATCATTCTTTTCTTTGATAAAAATAAGAAAATATTCATGAAACATTTGCATCACTCTATTTAAGACATTTTTAGATGGTAAGTTTAGAAATATTTGCGGGAACGGAGTCAAGAATTGTAGTAAACTTGAGGGACTCCAATGTAATTCGATAAAAGTGTAAGGTATAGATAATAACTGTTTAACAGTAGCTGTAGCCAATTGGGCCTTTATTCATCTTGAATCACAAGGCATAAGATCCTTAGATCATTAGTTTACTGAATAACAGAATTTGAAGGTGACAGAAAAGAGTTAAAATCCACCATGATACTCTTGCAGTCGCCTTCCAAGTATCTCTTGCAGATCTTGACCACCCGCCTTCAAAAGTATGCTCATTTTTCTTCCCAATTTTGTTTATGTTTTCTTGTCTTCTTATGTTTAGATGGTTTGTGCTGAAATTTATTGCTCAATGATGTGATTATCTAATGGTCTTAATTTTTTCTTTGTTGGGTTTTTATGGTCAGGGAAAATGTAAAAGAATATTATGTCCTAAACTCATTTTCGATGTCTGATTGGTATTTTGTGGCTTTGTCTTCAGAACAATTTGTAAAGATTCAAATTTTTAGGTGTTTAAGGCTGTTTAAACAAGAAAAGTAGGCCAAAGGCAGAGATAGAGAGAAAAAGATTGTATGATGTTTAATGCCCAAGTGAATTTTTCAGGAATGTTAACTGGAAAATGCGTTAAAAAGCCTTTATTGATTTACATTAACGGTGAAACCATCTGGGTTTACGCCTTTCTTAAACTAGGGATGCAGAGAATTGTTGGAAAGTTTCCATCTTTTTCATATAAATGTTGGAGAAAACGTTGTTGTTAGGTATAGTTTTAGAGTTCTGAAACTTGAGTTTTGCATCCTGGACGTGCATGTTCGCTTTCTAACATTTTAAGCTCTCTTTGAGGGATATGCCCGTTGTTTTGTGTGTAATTGCTCTTTTTGTCCACAATTAAAAGTTCTTTTTGACTTAAGAAATGAAAGAGTTGTTTGAATTTACAACTCTTTGCCATTGAGGTGGGAAATGCATGTAGATTTTGGATTGTTTATTACTCTATGTTAAAGTTAGAAGCTTTGGAGAAGTTGCAAGCGTTTAAGTAACAGGATCAAACTAAACCAACTTCTGTTTTCTTCTTGTGTAAAAAGGAACCAGCATCTGTTACATTCGAGAGAGTGGGAGTTGGTTAAGGTTGTTTCAGATGAAGTATTATGGATGATTAAATGAAGATTTGATCTATAAAACATGACAGCTGATGTCAGATTGAAAATAAACAAACATCTATTTTTAGTGTATATCATATAATCCCAAACTTCTAGTATGGAAACTCTGCGAATGGTTATTGCAATTTAGAAATTTATTTAATCTTAAAGTTCAGAAACAGGCATATTTCAGTCCCTATCTTTTTTTTTTTTTTTTTTTAGTTTTTTTTCCCTTCTCTAAAAATTTATCCCTTTTTATTTGGCAAAAAAAGTTTAATATCTGAAAGTTTAAAAACAAACATTTCAGTTCGCAATTTTTGTTTAGTTTCCTTTTTCTTAATCTAAAAAACTATTCCTTTATTTCTTGAAAAAAAGTTTAATATCTGTTTTCCCCCTTTTAATGGACTCCATGGAACATACATGTAACCAGAGCATACAGTTCTGGAAAACTAACTTTTGGTGCCTTCTAGCACAATAATATATGGAACGAATTTTTGTAAGACTTCTGCCTCTACTGCAGCAGTGACCTATTTTGAAATGTTTGATTTATTACTCTTAAGACTAAAACAAGATTCTTCAAATACTTGATGGACTATTTATGGTGATTTCCATATGTTCGTGAATCAGTTCTTAAATTTTTACATTTTTGTCTGTTAGATAACATTGATACTTGTGAAGGCACGATTGGAATTAGGTGGGCAGTTCTTGAATCATAAGTACTAATAATACTATCTTGATTGCAGTCTTGACAAAGGAGTTGAGCTGGATTGCCACTGGATTGAATTCGATGATGTCCGATATCATATTCAGGTTTTATTGGCATTTTAGTCTTAAGTGTTTTGCATATGAACACTACGTCTATACAAATATATTAAGAATCATATGTTAATTTACATGCTTAATTGTTGAAATTATGATTCCTTAGTTGCTCAAAACCAAGTGTAAGTGAAATATTGACTGAACTTGCACATATAATGAGAAAACTATTTTGTAGGCTTCAATGAAGAATCCAAATCTTCTGTTTCTATCAGTGTCATTACCTCCACCACCTCCTGAAGCTGTATCCTTTGGTGGGCTACCGCCAGGAGCCATAGAAGCTATAAAGGCAGCATATGGATCAGTTGCACAAATCCTTGACCCTCCAAGAGATGGATTCAGTCTCACACTGAAATTGAACTTGTCGAAACTTCCTCCAGATGAAGGTTCAATGTGTTCTTTTTAAGGTCATTATGAGCTTGCCATGATTGTGCTGAATGATATGGGATCATTTCTTACGTACTTTCACCTATGGATCTTATATTGTCTACTTAAGTCCTTTGTTTCTTGGAACAAGCTCTTCTAATTTCCTAATGTCATTATCCACCCAAAACACCAATAATACATAAGCACCAACTTTAACCACAAAAGCTCTTACTCAAGGACTTCCGGACATAAAACAGATGCATAGCAGAATAATAATACTAGATAGTTACTGAGATTTACAGACTCGAATTTTTTTAGTTAGTTTACATCCTATGGCTGAAAATTTCCAACCATGTATTTTGCAATTGTCAAATATGTGCAACACAATCATGTTTATATAATTAAAGTTTATAAAGATATCTTTTAGAACTCATAAACAATTCTAACCTATGTACTTTTATATTTATGTGTTTAGATGGCTTGGATTCAATGCCAGTAGTTGGCTTATTAACAAGACTGTTGCTCAAGTCACTTACTCTCTTCTTTCTCAACTTTAGCCATTCCCAATCTATGACTTTTATATTTGTTGACGGTGTTTGTCTGATCTGTTGCCTGAAACTTGACAGAGCATAAAAATGCTGTTTTGGTAAAGATTGCGTCCGTGAGGGAATTGGTATTGGGTGCCCCATTAAGAGTGTTTCTAAAAAATCTTGCTTCAAGGAAAGCTGCCTCAGACATTGACAAGCTTGTAGCCCTGGTGCATCGGCCCATGGAGTCCTTTTTCCTTATTCCTCAGGTAACTGTAGGTGATAAGAGTTGTCTTCTGCCTTATTTTGGGTAAGTTCGTATCATGTTTCTCCAATTCTAGTTTGAATCCGCATAAAAATTACTTCTTAAATAAGTTGATTCTTAAGGGCATAAAGTAGCAACCAAACCAAGATTTTGATCATGAAATGGAGTTTGATATCTTTATTTTATGTTTCTGCCTGCACAACTGAATATGAACAATTATTTAATGATTTGACATGTCTAGTGATGACCAAAAAATGGCTGAAATACAAAAACAACTAAGAAGCATGCATATACTTAACCACATAGAGGGAGATGGAGGAGTTATCCAGACACGAGCAACCAAAAGAGCTAAGAATGCAAAAATACTTAAGTTTCAGGCCTTAAGTTCTAATCTAATTTGGTTTCTTATTTTATCCTTGTCCCTGAAATCCTAATCTAATCAAATTTCTTATTGTTCTTATCTAATACAATTTCTTCTCCCTCATTGAACTTCCAATGCTTATAGATATCAGAATTATTGTCCATTTCATTGTTAAGTTACTGATCTTGAGTTTGTGTATGTTCTGCTGAACGATATTATGCATATTTGCTGCAGGTGGAAAAGGTGACTGTGGTGTTTCCTATGAGATTCAAAGATTCGACGGATATTGTTTTGGCAACGTCTTTTCTACAGGTACTGGAACAGCTTGATGGGAGATATAAGTATTTATGCAGTTGGTTTCCCTTTATATTTGCGCTAACATTCCCTGTGAGAAGAATATAGAAATGCTAGAAGAATGCTTGCTACTGCCGAACATAGGTGTGGAGTTTAACAGTTTTGGTCATTAATAATTATGAAAAGGGTATGGAATTTAAATTGCAGTTCTGGGTAAAAATCAGGTAGGATTTTAATTTTGGAGTTGTGGATGCCAGGTTACACTTAGTTTTTCATATTTTTTCCTTTCCAAATTTTTTTTATGAGAATGATTACAGTCCTTTTTTATAGATGCATTTCTCCACTTTATGGAATTACTAAGGGTTCAATAGATTTTTCAGAATTGCCGTCCAAGTAACAAGCAAAGACTTATCTTGCAATGGCTAGTGTATTGCACTTTGATCAATTCTGTTGTTACTTTACTTTATGCTTCTTTATTTATTTTCTATTTTGGGGTGAGGGATAGTTTTATTGCATGCCTAAGCAACTAAATTTTTCAGCATTCATTTCATCATCTTTTAGGAATTCGTGGATGCTAGGCGTACTGCTGGACTTAACAATGCTCCTCCTTGTTCTTGGTCTCCATCTCCGCCACAAGAACTGAAGGGAGCTCCTGCAGAAGCATTATCGGCAAATGCCGGATATGTTAGTTTTGGTAATAATGGAATTTTTTGCATTAGTTCCTTTTCTTTGTTGGAAACATCCCATTTTCCTTGAACACTTCTGACTTTTAACTCACTGCAGTCATTTTTCCACGCCATGTGGAAGGTAGAAAACTGGACAGAACTGTTTGGAGTTTATCAACATTTCATGCCTTCGTGAGTTATCATGTCAAGGTGAGATTCTCACTGTTAGATTCCCGATCCCTTTTACAGAGCTCAGATGTTTATTCTATTCTATTGTTTCTGTGTCAATGTACATTTTGCACGTAATTGAAATAAGTGATGCCTTGAAATTGGGACCTTAGTTATCTGAGATGCATAACATACATCTTTGAATTAATATAACTAAGGTCAAATGCATAAAACAGAAAAGGCAGATCTCTTCATCAAGAAGCTTGATTTAGTATTGTTTTCTTTCTTTTTGTGCGGCTAATTAATCCTTATGTCTGTTTGCGATGTTGGTTGGCAGTGTAAAGTGTATGCCTGTATTCAATTCATGATCATTTTTGTCTAAATTATATCTTTAAAGGATTAGCTTCATTACGAGGAGATTGGGAAGACTTGGAACCAAAATGCTTTGATGAAGGGGATTCAGCAACATTTATCGAGTATCTAGTTACATCATGACAATGAAGATGTCTATTTATCTTAAAATGAGAACATTGATTCTTTAAATGGTTTGCTTAGAAAAATATTGATTAACTGTACTGCTTCTTTATGGGAAGGTGGAATCCCCGCGCACGGTGGGGGGGGGGGGTGAGTTTGGGTATTGCTCTTTGGAGCTGGGGAAGGATTAGAACCATGGCCTAAAACATTATTGGATTATTAGGATTTTTTTTTAATTTGCTAGAGCTAGCTTTGACTGAGACCCAGCTTTCCTCAGCTTACAAATTGCTTTTCTCTGGAATGAAAGCCCTTTGTAATAACCTTTGGACAAGTTGTAAAATAAGATAAAGTTTTATCTGTCTTTAAGTTTTAATGCTTATGGTATTTAGCATCAAAGCATTCCACTAATTTTCCTCCATACATTTGCTTGTTTTCCTCACATATTTAGGTGATTATACTTGTGGATTGTCAGTTATTACTTATAAATATTTGTTTTCCTAAAACAGTGCTCTGAGGGTTTCATGCATACTCGGATGAGGCGTCGGGTGGAGTCATTGATACAGGTAATGGTTGAACTTTTGTTGGTTATTTCTAAATCAACTTTATGTTGCTCACTTTTTGTACTTACTGGTCAGTGGGGTGAAAATGAAATTGGACTTGCTCAGTATATATGTATTGTTCCTAGGAGTTTATCAAACATGTCTATAAATGTATGCTTATGTTTGTGTGAGTCTATATTTACCCACAGATTGGTAGTATTAATCTTCCTGTACTATGAAGACATACTGATCAAGACACGGTCAACATTTTTTGCTCCATCTAGTTTGCTCTAGATATGATAGGGTGATCTTCAAATTTAAATTTGGTACTATAAGTTCCTATGGAACTATCTGTCATATCACACACATGCAGTTTGGTGGGAGCAGCACAGGGAGCTTTGTTTTAGAATCAGTGTGTAGAGCATTTCTTTATGGGTAACTGGAGCCTTAATGAGGATTTAAGATCACACTAAGGTATATTGTAACGTGTATGCTTGTGTCACTATAAATGTTTAGAATATCTGATAAGATTCTTCAAAAAAAAAAAAAAAGAATATCTGATAAGAAAATTGGTAGAGTAGCAAGTACAGCTATTCACTTTTACTGGGGGCTTTCAGTGTACTGGAGAAGTGTGAAATGTATTACATGTCTATATCTCTATTGGTGTTTAGTATATCTGATTAGAAAGTTGGTATATTTGCAAGTACAGCTATTGCCAATTACTGGGCATTTGTGTGTGTGTGTGTGTGTGTGTGTGTGGGAGAAGCCTGATATTTAGACTGGTTTCTTAGTAAGAATATATAATATGGTGTAGACTAACTTTGAGCATAACAACAATATATCTTTGGTAGTATATGTTTTATTTGGCTTGGATTATCCAATTTCATTGTGGCAGAGAATATTTGTTAAAAAAAAAAAAACAAATTGCTAAGTTTACTTTGAAACTAAGAGAATGCATGACCAAGGTGCATTCTTCAAACAGCAATATACAATCTTCAGTGTCCTTGCTGAAGAATGCTGACAAGTTCCATTACCTGCAGATGGTGTTTCACATGGTATTAGATATTTTAATTTATTTCCTCTTAAGGAGCAAATTAAGCTGCCATTTGCTTGTTAAAAGATTTTGTGCTACTTACGTAGAGCCAAGTATTAATTTCTTTCAATTACTGCTGAATAGTTGCGTTTACTGATAGTTAGAAGCATTACCATTTTCCCTGTATATTAATTGGCATTAGGTCTTGAGTTTCTCATTTACCAAATGCAAATAATTGGTTGACTTATTTACAATAACACTGATATACTCCCCAGGCTCTGGATCGTGCTAAACCAGATTTGGAGAAGGCAAAGAAAAATGCACAAAATAGATCATTTAAGAAACTGGTGCGTCGTCAACATACATCTGTAGTAATTTAACATCTCTATTCCAATTTATACTTACCTAATTGGGTCTCTCTCTCTCTCTCTCTCTCTCTCTCTCTCTCTCCCCCCGGGTCATATTGATTTGCAATAGAGCCTCAAGGATGGACGAAGTAGTTTCAAATCATTCAGTTGAGAATTCTGGATTTACTTCCTGGAAGTTTAGAAGGCTAACTGGGCAACCCTCTACCTCCCCCCTTCATATTGATTTGCAATAAAGCCTCAAGGATGGACGAAGTAGTTTCAAATTATTCAGTTGAGAATTCTGGATTTACTTCCTGAAACTTTAGACGGCTAACTGGGCAAGGACTTCTGCTTAAGATGAGCAGTATTCAGCATGCTTATCTAGGGGCCTAAAATGTAGATTTTGCAATCTTCTTTATGTCCTGCGCTTACCAGCAGAACCAAAACCATTTGCAAAGAAGATGCTGGATCAACAAACATTCTGCATTTGCTGGTCAGCAGGACCAAGCCTAGTTGTTTCTATGGATCATACTGTTTAAGTTTTCATGTAACATAGCATGCTTGATTAAAGTTGTCAATCAAGTTCCCCAGTTTTGCATTAGATTTGGTTTTACCAAGCTGTTTGTGACTAGAACAGTGTGCGGTCTACATATTTATTTTGGTAATTGCATCACTTTGGAGGGGTAATGCTCAGAGATGAATGAGATTGCTACACCAGACCAGCACTCCCTTCTGGTCTCTCTTTGAATGTGCTAATTATAGAGAAATGTCTTCTTTATTTACTTGGATAAATGATATGATATAGTTCTTGTTAGAAGAGAGGATCCATCATCCAAGGGCTGAAATAAGGCCCCACAGCTATTAAGAATAATGCTATTAATGATTTGTTCCATTTGAATTGATGGTGTTGTATCTTAATTAATGTAAAGCCTATGTTGAAATCTGATGATGGTTACTTGGTAGCCAGAACACGAATAAACAGTCTTTTGTGCACGTTCACAAAAATTCTTTGTCGGTAAGTAAGAAATTAGCCTTCTTAAACAAGAATTATTTGGAATTTACATTTTGCTCTCTTAGCACGAGTCGATAATGCACTCCAATGTTTTCACATACGAAAATTTGATACTTTGATCCAATGTGTTTCCCATAAGAAAATTTGATGATTTGATGTGGGCTTTTATGCCTTGTTTGATAAGGTAAGCCAAATGACAACAACTTTCTAGGTTGAAGTGATAGGAAAAGAAGACTTAGACTCCCTCAAATCTTTCTGCACACCAACTGCCCTATTTTCTTCCACGTGAGTGAGGAATCAATTTTCATCATTTCTATTTTTCTTCTCAGATTCTTCCCTTCGACGAACCGGAAAAATTAAAATTCCTTGCAGCTTACCCCGTTACAAAAACAACAGATAACAAAATAACAAAAGTAACTCAGCCCAAGAAAACAAAAGATAAAATAAAATGTAAAATTCCCGAATTTTTGTGTTGGTGCATTCTTACTTTTCCAAGCTTGAAATACACTCCGAATTTCGAACCTTACAAAATTCCTCATTTGGTTAGCAGGCAAGTAAAGTTAGGTAAAGTTGATTAGAATTCTAATTTTCTAAAATTTAGTTCCGCAAAATATGAATACTGAAACATTCCTTTATTTTGTTTGATAGTTTAGGAATATTTAGAGGAAAATGATATTGAGTGAACTATCAAAAAAATCTTGAACTATATTGTATAGGTGGGGTAATCGGAAAAATAAAATATCAATACCAATCCTCATGTTTCAAAGAAAAAGAAGTCCATTTCCTTATTTTCAATATATAAATGCCAAAAGTTATCATTCTTACATGAGTAATTGTTGCAAAAGAGATAGAGAAGATAAAAACACAAGATTTCAATTTCTTTATCTTACAGGAGTAATGGATGTAGAGAGAAGATGGAAAAGAAAGCGATGGAAGAGAAGCCTAATCACGATAGTGTCACATTAAAATTTTGAAAAAAAATTACTTTCTCAATCCACAATCCATGTCAATCAAACTAGGTGTTACGTTGAGTTTACGCATTTTTCAAAGAACAACAAATCTGCAAAAGGGAAGGGGACAAGCCTCCTTGCCTTTACACATGCAACTACTTTTTCAAATGATAATCAACTTGTGTAACTACTTTCACCACCTTTATATAGGATTGTCAATTGAAACTTATGCACATTGAGTGGTCATATGTTGATACTTTTTATCCTCTTTCATTTTTGACATTAAAAGCTTACTTTTATCCTTTTCGGAAAGGGAAAAAAAAATGGAAAACAAAAACTACTTTTGTCATAACGGATATTTTTTACTTTGTTTTGTGCATCTTTGTTTAACTTTTTTTTTTAATGTTTTTTTGATAGTGCGTGTTTGTTAAGGTTAATCATTGAAACTTTTGTGTCATTATTAACTGGTTGTCTTGTTATTTATACTTAAATAAAATTTTTGGGATATATCACGAGTTTTTAGTTAGTGAAAATTACCACTGAGGACCCAATCACCATAAATCCTCCTCAGCACCATAAACACCACTAAAAGATTCAACTAATGCAACTAAAATAGGTAATTCTGATACCTTTATTCATTTTCCAGATTGGGATATTTATTTGCTTGTCAAATTTATTAATATCTGATTAGGATCATAATCAGTTACTGAATTTTGATGCATTTAATAAATAATTGAGAGGAGAACAGCTGACTAAAAGTTCTTATTCTTAGATGATGACAGTCATGGATGATTTCTATATTTGACAATTTGATATTTAGATGCTTAGAAACAAGGAATAAAGCTACTTGTAAAACTGCATTACTATAAATGCCCTGTTTCCCAGATTTCGAGGAAATGAAGTTCTGGTTTATGCTTCAAAGATGCTAAACTACCCGTGCCGTCTCTCATCAATTGATACAAACTACATTTCTTCACAGCTAGTTTGTGACCGAGACTCAAGAATGGCTGGAAAGAATGATAATGTTATAGAGCACAAGACTTATGCTGGGGTGGCATTACTGGAGAATCCTAGCGATGTTTATCACGGGCAATTGCTTTCAGCCTTGGCAACTTCTGGGCTTTTGTAAGATTACAACCTTCCAAAGAATCTTGTCAGAGCTAACCGATTCATCTTCCTTTCTTACCCGGTGATTGAGCAGTGGGCTGAAGGGTATTACGGAGGTCTGCGTTTGCTTATGGCCGTATGAAAGTTCTTCATGATTGTTGCAAGGATAAGATAAGAACATGCAGTTTACATGAAGGAAATTTTACTCTCTTATGGAATGAATATTCCTTGTCAGACAGGCTTTCGGGGTCTAGTGCCATTGTTTGGGTTGCTCCTAGTTGTCTGTTGGATTTCAATAATGTCAGGCATCTGATTAAGGTTGAGATCATGGTTCGCCATATCATTCGAGTCCGCGACGTATCGCCCGAGTCGTAACTGGAACGGAGCCTACCGTTACGATACCGTTACCCGCATCATCTTTTGAACGATATCGGATACGTATCACCGAGAAATCGGCGATATCCACCGATATGAACGGTATGACACCGTATCGGTGAATATCGGCCGAGATCTCGACGATATATATCCGATATGCACCGTTATGGACCAAAAAACTTAAAAACGTAAACACAACTCTCCTTACTAAAAGGAAAACAAAAAGTTGAAGAATAATAACCATATACTAGAATGATCCACCAAACAATATTGTAAATTGTAGTAATTATTAAACACATGTCATACACATAAAGGCAAGGAGCATATGCCTTTTAGGTACAATGACGGGCCTAATTGTATGTTCATCTCCATCGGATCTTGCGTCAGCCGGGAAGGTCGCAACTAGCATAGTTTCGTTCTTTCTTGTGGACTTAGGTGTTCATAATTTTGGATGTGCTCATTTGACTGTTACTATCATTTAGCACTAGATTTTATTAAGTGCTGAAAACTATAACGTAACTCTCTAGTAGTCACACATATTCATGGGTGCTGTGCAACAAATGCCTTATTCTTACAATAATAGGCAGAGAGATGAGCATGATTTTGAACCTCCTCGTCATTCTACATGGTATTAAGAGATATGTAAAGAAAGTAAAAATATACTGTTACTATATTTGATAGAATTTCAAGATCTACACATACATCTTGAATTTAATATTTCAATGATATTTATTATTGTTATTTTTTATTTTAGAAATTTGAGATCAATCACTTGGACATTACAGTTGATCAATTTATGATGGAAATTTTTATTGAGAATATGGTAAGAACGCTTGCTTCTTTATGTCTTTGTATTTTGTAATATTATTTGATATGCACATCTTTCTTTTCTTATATTCAAGTAAACATTACTACTTCCTTTGTATAATTTTTATCGTATTATTTAAGATATAATAGTTTTATTATTATATTTTAGTGATGTCATATAAAATTGATGCTAAAATCATTTATTACTAATGTTGCAGGTCTACAATTATGCAACATTACTTTATTTAAATAATTAGTGACTATTAAGTGACTATATATGACAATGTAAGTATTTAGTAAATTTAATTTGATAATTGTATTAGTTATGATATTTTTATTTTTAGTAATTTTTTTAGATGTTTTAAAAATTTTTATATACTATAATGTGCGTATCACCCGATATTCAGCCGATACACTGCGACGGATGTGGAACAACCGCGACCGCGACGGCGAACCATGGTTGAGATCAGACCAAACCTTTTTTTGATGCTGAGAAAGAATTGGGATTATTGCTGGTCTCTAGGACAGGGTAGCACGGGTGTATGGAGACCTCCCCCTATACAAGAATTTTCAGTAAAAAATTGCATGGAAGAAATGGGGCATGGAATTTATACATGGATGGATGTTAATATTTTCCCACCACTTTATCTTGTCTACGCTGTAAATCCCAGTGATTCTTGGAAGGAATTATATCACCAATGGAGGAGGTTGAGAACATTGCTTTGGAAGGAAGGGTTATATTGCTTGCAAAGGACTATGGCAAACTGGCAACTCTCTCACCAACCGTAATTTTGATTTACGATGGCATATGTTTGGGGATGATGCACTTGATGCTCTAAACACTGAGATGATTGAACGGGCGCAGAGAATGGGTGCTGCATCAAATTTCACAGGGAGTGGAGGTGCTGCTGTAGGTTTCTGCCCTGATGGTCCTTTGCAAGTAAAGCTTTTGGAAAATGCATGTAGCGAAGCTGATTTCATCACTGAGCTAGTTAAAGTTATTCCTTATTGTTTAAATGATGGTGATCTCAATTTGCTATCTTCAAAGTAAAACTGCAGGAGTAGGAATGTTCCTTTTTTGTTCTATAAGAGCTTATACAACACATGGCAACTCGGGGGATGACCTTCCATGTTAGTAAGGATTTAATATTTATAATTTAATATTTATATCTATTGCCATTGGCAAAAAAGAAATAATTGGATAAATAAAATTCTTCGGAAAACTATTACTATTGTGAATTTGGGATCACTTTTGACATGGTCTGTTCCTTAGTCTGGGGGGGTAGTTTGTTTACACCTGTTAATGCAATCCTGGAATGCTGGTTTTTCTGTCACAGCATGGTAAAATGAGATTCCATGAGACTTATGAGACAATACAGATATAGCGGTGCGGTCTGCATTTCTACATTGGGTTTAAATGTTGTATTTCAAAATTTAGGAGGATGCTATATTGTAGCTTTTTAAATCAATTGTTCTCTCTCCTTTCCATTTCTTTTGGTAGGTGGCGTAAAGGGTTATCGATTGAGGTGTGATTTTTAAGCACATTCTATAAAGAGATCCCTCTTGAGTTTGCTTGTAAATGCTTTAGGGCTTTCTCCGTTCTTGATTCAAAGACATGGTGATTTATCAATTGAAAGGGAGTGCATACCAATCTGGTTTTGATCAGGGTTTTTAAGTTGCTGTAATGTGATTTTGACAGATTTTGAGCAGAATTAAAATTGCTGTTATATTCTGATTGTGACTTTTAAGCATGATTCAGACCTTAAACTTCATTATACAGCTCAGAAGTATAAAACTGGCAAAAGCTCATCTTTTCATAGGTGAAAGAACCTATAAAATGGGATGAAATCTTTTGATAGAAAGAACAAATAATAAGCGTACAGATAAACTAAGAGAAGGAACAACGCAAAGCGGCTGCTTTGTACATGAACAAATTTAATAGTGTCTGATGATGGCGACAAGAAGACCCAAAAAGCCGGCTCCTAAGCCCCTGGGGACCATGGTTTAGGAGTAACAGGGCAGCTGGCCATACAGTTAGGTAGCAAAATTGGCCAAAGAAGATATTTAATTTAAGTAAATCAACAAGAACAAGAAGTTGGTAAATCCGTGGCGGAAATCTCTGATCTGAGATACTTCAGAATCCTTCTCTGCATCCTCAGAACCCCAGTATAGTAAATTTACCGGTTAGGGGAATCCAGCAGCATGGTAAAAGTTTGGCAGCAATTGCAGGCTTGCAGTACTGTCGCAGTAAGCAGGGGGTATATATGTGAAGAAGGCTGGAAGACTGCAAGCATTGTCTCAATGGGTTGTGTTTTAGGAGTTTTATCATTCTGAATCACTTTCCAGGCTTTCCATTCCTTTCAGTCCCCTTCGTTTTTGCTGCAGGAGATGCAAAAGTTAAATTGAATGAATAAAAGATGAAGAGTTTATGTGCTCAGAGATAGATGAAATTTTGAAGTAGTAGGGAGCTTCATGTTAATTACTATAAAGTCCAAAGTCATAAAAAAAGTATTTGGTGCATTTGCATGAAATTAAATTATAGGACTTGTGAAAACTGATAATTTCTCTTAATGCCTTTCTTTCTTAGCCATATATTGTTCTACCTAGTTTCCCTTTTCACAAAATCATTCTAAGAATTTCACAAAAAGTGACTAAAATTGAAAAGTTAATAAATGTAAATTAAGTGGATTGAAAATTCCAAATTTTAACACTCGTTATATTCTAGTCTTATAGCCTGACGTTTTTCGACCATATAGTTAACCCCTCCACAACTTTATGCATTTCTTTTCTTTTTTTTTTTCCCCTTAAAAAAAATAAAATAAATGTACAATGCCAATTTTAGAAGCTCTGTTAACTTCCATTTTGTTTTATATAATTGATGTCAACAGAGACTTTTGAAAATTAGCTCCACAGCGTTAAACAAACCCTTGAATTTGACAAAAATAACTACTGGGCTAACGGCTTAGTAGTCAGGGGAGACCTTTCCTGCCGCAAGTCCTAGGATCAAATCCCATCTGCTAGCAATTAAGATTTGGATTTATGGGGAAGGTGGGTAAGTAGATTTTAAGGAGCCATACTCCCAAATTGTATATGACAAACAGTCCCAAATTGTATATGACAAACAGTCTGAGACTTCACCCAACACACCATTGGAACCTTTACCCCACTTGTGTGAGGTAACATACATTGTAATACAATCAAGGATTGGTCCAAAAAAAAATTTGAAAAAAATAATAAATAAAAAATTAAAACTAATCGTCTCAAATATTATTGTCTAGTCTAGATTGCCAAGTGGATAAAAGATACGTTAGTCAAAACTAACCCAAAATTTAGGCATAATTTCACATACCTTCTCCTGAGGTTTGCTATAATTGCACCCACCTCCCTTCAAGTTTTAAAAGTTACACTTTACGCTCCCTATGTTTATATTTTTCATAACAAAACAAGTCCATTTTGATAATGTAACCTAAAAATATCAACTAAACACCTTAAAATATCCTTAATTGCTTTTAAATTGATCATTTCTTTCTTATTAATATATTTGTTTGTAAAATTTTAATAGATAAAGTAAATTTTATTTGACATTAATCAGATAACTAAGTTTTGAATAAGTAATATTTCAATGAATATTAAAAATTTGAGGCATGATAAAAATATTTTTTGATATTTTTATGATTAATTAATTAATTTTTAAGATTTATTTATCTTTTTTAAAAGCAATTAAGTATATTTTAAGGTGTTTGGTAAGTGTTTTTGAATTACATTATCAAGATAGACTTATTTTGTTATGAAAAATATAAACACAGGAGATGTAAGTATAATTTTCAAATCCTGAGGAGAGGTGAGTATAATTATAGTAAACCTTAGGAGAGATATGTGAAATTATCCCCAAA
Organism: Mitragyna speciosa; assembly: GCA_024721245.1. Taxonomy (NCBI): domain Eukaryota; kingdom Viridiplantae; phylum Streptophyta; class Magnoliopsida; order Gentianales; family Rubiaceae; genus Mitragyna; species Mitragyna speciosa. The sequence continues at coordinate 8,732,384 of CM045552.1, forward strand.
ATTTATCAGAACTGAGATAACAAGGCCCAAGTTTTAATCCATTTGGTGGTCAGTGTCAAAGCCCAATTTCTCAAACATGAACGTGAGCCCCAAAGCACTCGTTGTCAGTCAACATCCATGTATAATATGTCATATAGACTACCATATTCTTCTCCCATATGACGTGAAGACCACGAGAAGGACGTGGACTCACACTCCCTCATCTCATCATCATCATCATCATCATCAGTCATTGCAACACATGGGCCCAGTCCAACTAATAATTCAGCATCGAATTATTAATTCTTAATAGTTATTATTAATAATTAATAGAAAAACCTCCACACACACATTTTTTTTTTTTACATAGAGATCTACCTTTTTCACATATTTTTCTTTCTCCCGGTGCAGGATTAAATAAATGTAAATACAAAATATAGTAAATCCTTTAATTTTAACAGGAATAGCTTACTTAAACTTGACATGAACAGTAATGGAGATTTATAAATTTGATAATTAACTAAGAAAAGTTAAATTCCTGTAATAAAATTAAAATTACCGCGCGCGGGAGCGCACGCACGCACATATATATATTCGGCTGGCATCACGGGTCGTTGCCAAGCATCCCCTCCCCGTGTACGGGTCGTTGCCAAAATATATATGTGTGTATATATATGGACATGTAATATTGTAGTTGTTCATGGCAATAGACATGTAGCTCTTCACTTCATTGGATCACACCACAACTCAGTCAAATTTTACGGTGTTGAATAAAGGTCCAAAACAAGTGGATCCCATTAGAACCCAAAAATCCTATTCTAATCCTTTTCTGGCCTTTTTGAAATTGGTCAACCGACACCAAAATTGACGTCATAACAAATCTTTTCTTTTACAGTATTCGAAAATAATGGAAAATTGGCACTTGGTCCACCCTGCACAGCTATATAAACCCATACATAGATATATTTTTTTAACTTATTGCCATAAATATCACAATATACTTTTTTATTTTGAGATATATTTATATATTTACTAATTGCTATATATTTTTTTGTTTTGGACATACATGCACATATAGACGTGTGTGTATTTACTAATTGCTATAATTACCATTCTATTTATTTTCCATTTTGAATATAATGTTAGAAATTTGACGAGAAAAAACTGCATCAAGGTTTATGTAGCGCGTGAGGCGATGTCCATTGATTCCTTCAAATTTCTTACCCTTTATATTTAATTCCAATTAACAAGTTTTGCAAGCAATTTCTCACTGGCTGACTTGTTATTTAGTCACCAATCAACTTGTATTAAAGTATAGGCAAATTAAACTCATAAAATATAATGGAAATTGATTTCTTATTACGGTCATCATTACCAACTATTTAGTGAATTCTTTTAGAGGTACATTTATTTTTAATAAGCTAACCACTTCTCCTTCCTACTTCATAACTTGTGTTACTCAGTTGTAATTTTTTAGGTAGCAAACCAGGCTTTATGTATGGATGATATTTTTTAAGAAAGCTTTTAGAAAAATATTATTGTAGTTTTTTGGATGGACAATAACAAGTTAGTTCTAAAACGTATCTGAATTACATAAATATACATATACATATACATATACATACATACATACATACATACATATGTGTGTGTATGTACATATACACACACAAAAACAAAGCTGAGGTCAGAGAATTGACTGTTTTTCTCTTTCTTTTTCTTTTGTTTTATCTGAGCGGTTTAAAGTTATTCTAGTGATGTAAAAATGATTTTTGGGTCAAGGGAAGGGAAACTCTTAGATAAATATATTTAAAAAAAAAGAAATTAAACAAGGAAGAACAGTTCTCAACAGAAAAACAGCATTTACCTTTCTGGGACACCTTTTTTCCCTAACTTCATATCGGCCCCTCGTCAAGTCAGACAGCCACATTCCCGGAAAACAATACTGCCATGCCACCAATATAACATATCATTCATTCTATTTAGAAAAGTCATTTTTGGAGAACTAAATCAGATAAACAAAAAAATAGAATAAATGGGCAACTTGCAAATTTTTATCCTTAAAATCTAAGGCAACTAGGTAAGGGATCAAAACCATTAATCATGGTAAAAAGTTAAAGATTCACAGGAAATAAGGATAGAATACCAAACAATACATACCTGAAGTATTCTATCCACAGTTTTGGGCCTTTTTTTGGGTCTGTGGGGAAGTTTTGTCCCTTTCATTGCTAGAAAATCCTCTTCCTTCTCCTTTCTTGAAAGTGAAATGTAAATTCTAGGCCACTCGTTCACCTCACTTCCACCACTATTATTCACCTTTTCTCCTCCTCCTGCTGCCGTTCCACCGGCTGCTTTCGCGGCCCGGATGGCATTATTATTGTTATCATGGTTGCTGTATCCACCAGCTTGTTGTGGAGAAGAAATAATAGTATGATTCATCTCAGCAGCAGCAGCAGCAGCAGCAACCTCTTGATGTTGTTGTTGTACCACGGAGCGGGCATTCGTCTTATCATCTCTGGCTGATCCAGGGGATAAACAAGGGGTCTTTTTATCAAGAGAAGGATGCCTTTTTCCTACTCTAGATCTAGATGAAATAGCCCTGCTGCTGCTGCCACCACTATTGCTGGGCGGAGACTTGTTGCCAACACCGGATCGCTCTTCCAAATTCCGCCTGTTCATGGCCAAAAGGTGACAAAGATTTTTTCAAGGTTTTTATAAAGTCAAGACAGGTGATGACACTCCTTCAGTTGGTTAGTTGAAAAAAATCAACAAGGGATGAAGTCTGCTACAATAGAAAACTAGAAAAGCAAAGCACAAAACTCATACAGGGTATTATACTATTAATATAAGTTTAGTGGTACCATATTGCAGATAAATCAATGGGAGACAACGGAAAGGACACCCTTTAAATACCCACCTAAAAAGAAGAAAAGCAAATATAAAACTAGCAGATAACATTCAAAGTAAATACTTTGCTGCCATCTTAGCATCATGGAACCCACAAAAAAGAAAAAATCAAGAATTTGTGCACTTCCAGAGTAGAAACCAGAACAGAAATAAACAATAAAATTATAAATAAAAATAAAGAAGTAAACGTGGACTAGAAATATCAACTAAAACTGCTATGTTGTACAAATATACAATTGTCCGGATTGGCACCTAACCCCACTAGTACACTAGCCAAGAGAACATCAAAAAATTCATGGCATCCAGGTGAAAGTGCATAGCAGGTGAAATAGGGGGATTACAATATTGCAAAAAACTAGATTTATTGTATGGTCTAATCGAAGAAAAGAAACGAAAGAGGAAGCCGAGCTATGGGAGATCTTTGGTTTGGACGCTTACAAAATGGCATCTGTTTGACTGAAAGATCATATTAATAGGGCATATTCATCACTTTTTAAAGGGTAGAACAGGTAATTAGTTAAAAGAGAATCTAAATACTCACCAATTTGGCCGGATTTAGTGCAGCTAATAAAGTCAGAGGTTTGCAAATTGTAGATCAACCACATGTATAAAACAACAAAAACTTCTCTAACACATAATAAGAATCCAGCTCCAGCACCAAAACAATCACCATTCAGAACCACAAGAACGAAAGAAAGAAAGAACAGCATCAAATTTGTACCTTTTGCCTTTTCTTTTGGGTGACAAAAATTCGAAAATTACCATTTCCAAAAGGGGAAAAAAAAAGTAAATAAAACTTGCAATTTTCATCTTCTTGCTTGTGAGATCTGTTTCTTGGAATATACATAAATGGATAGAAATCAAAAAATTGAATAGAAGCAAGATTAAGCACCGAAAACAGTGGAACACCTCCCAACTCCATCTCAGGAATTGCAGAAAGATGGGATCGAATAGATCCTTACCTGACGGGAGAGGGGCTAGAAGAGGTGTTTTTGGTTGGAGTTTTGAGGTTTGATCCTCTGGAAAGCCCATTGGAAGAAGGGTGTACAGGTGGGGGCATTGCATTTGCACTTGAGTTTGGTGATGATGACTGAGGCACCAATCTCCTTTGGAGCTTGGTTGACAGAAGAGTTGATGTTGATGAAGATGTGTCGTCTGTCAATGCCATTCCTCTAGAGCACCTAGACCTCTTTCTGTGCCCCCACTGCAAAAAAGTATCACTCCCACCACCCCCAACAACTCCATTGCTTTCAAGATTTTGATGATTCCTACTACTACTAGCAGTAGGTGGAGAATTGGGAACTTCAGGTTCAGCACCAATAATACCATTTCCATTGCCGATATGGTGGTCTTGGGATGTCTTAGATGGAGATCTGAATCTTGTGAGCCCCTTGCCTTCAAATGTGGAGCTTGTTTTTGTTGTGACATGACCATTAATTTCCACTCTGTCCTCATCTTCCTTGCAAGTTTTCCAGTTGGAATTTGCAGTTGAGTTTGTTCTTCTTCCATTGCTCAGGGCTAGGCTATCTGGGATGACCTTTTGATACCTGTGACATCCATTCATAGCTCAAGTCAAATAAACACTCTTTCATGGAGAAAAAGCAGATCATATTCAGGGACTAATCACCAGCAACCAAACTAACATCAGCACGTAACTGAAGAAATGATAAACAAGACAGAGAACGAAGAAACACAATAATAAGATCTCAATAACACAAAGAAATTACAAATGTAAATAGGTGCCTTCGAACCCCAGGCTACAAACAAGATTGCCTGAAACAGGTTTAAAATTAAGACAGCAGGAAAAGTAGCCTACTTTTCAAGATTTTCCTTTCCTTCCAAGCACAGAAAAATAATTCAACCTCTTACCAAATGAGAGTTCAAACCCCAGAAATACAATCAAAAGCGAAGTGGAAAGGATACCAGAAATAGAATTTCCCCCAAGGAAACGAATCGTCACATCCTAATCCGAAACTGAATAAAGGAGTAAAATAGAAAGAAGGCATCTTCTATGTCTATTTTCTCCATAGGCAGAAAGGAAAGAGGATGAACTGAAGAAGAAGAAGAAGAAGAAGAAGAAGAAGAAGTAATCTTTCAGAAAAACAAAGGCCTAATCAGTAACCTCTGTAGGGAAGGCAGAAAGACGAAGACAACAGAATCCAGGCAAATACAAACGAGAACCAAAGATTAAGGTTGAAGGAGTAAGAAAACGAAGCAATCCAGGCCTAACAACTCAACCCTTTTCTCTAAGACCAATTCTCTGATGGACTCTATCAAATCAAACCTTATTTCTGAGCCTATATCCACAAGCTTTATGAGCACATTTCCATTAGATAAGCATAGTACTCTGCAGCTGACTAAAATTCATATGCACCTATTAAGAGGATTGATAAACCCAAAGCTTCCTTTGCTCATGATCTGTCGATTAGAATCTCCTACTCAAAAGATCAAATCAGGGAATAATCCCTCTACAAGAAGCATTGCTCCGGTATTTCTCAAGTCAAAACAAAATGGGATCTTTAGCATTGTTCAAGCCCAATCCCTCTTCCACCAAGAAGTGGAAGCTGCCACTCTGATGATGATAATTAACCTCTGCCTCTCATCTCAGGTGAGTATTAAAGAAAAAAGGAAAGAAAGAAAGGATCCATTCATGGATTGAATGGTAAGATAGAAAAACAGTAAACATGAAGAAAGATCATCCTTTTTCAACAACCAAAACAGAAGATCCTCAAATTCAAGAAAACATAAAACAAAACTAAACGAGTTCATTGTAATTCCCATCAAAGCATAGACAGACACATAACAGAAGAAGAAAAAGAATTGAAAAGGGGGACTCTTTCCCACCTCATGATCGTGTATACATAAACAAAAGAACCCACAAAACACGATACAATCCAGCTGCTTTAGTAGTGGTGGTGGTGATGAAACTGATTGACCTTTTTTTTTTTTTGTTGGTTTTTTTGTTAGAATGTATGAAAAACCAACATTAGTCCCCAACCCCCAAGAGACCTAGAGGAGGAGGAAGATGTTTTATTGTACTTAATTCTCTGGAGTTTCACCAATGCGTTATTCACTCTTGTTCATGACATAACAGGCGAAAGCCAAGAGAAGAAGACTGGGGGAAGAGAAGACAAAGAAAGAAGAGAACTGCAGGGGTGAGGAGGAATGAATACAACGTCAAATTTTGGGTTGAAATAAGTTGGTTTTACTGATTCTCTATAATGCCCTCATCGACACCTTTCGTTTCGTGTTCCATTCCGCCCGTTAGCCCTTTGCCTAATGTGACATTCACATTTTATTTCCCAAAACGTTACGCTTTTTTTAATTTTTTTTTTAATATTTTGAGATGAAGATGTAACCCATACCCCTATAGGTATACCCAACCACGGATGCACACGTGTCTAAAGACCGCTCACATTAAATTATCATATAATACAAGTTATTTAACACTTTAAAATTGTTGATATTAGATTATCAAAGGGTTTTATGTGTGCACTTACTTGAGAGTGAGAGAGAGAGTTGAACAACAATAACAAGTAAACACACTAGTGCTTCTTACCTAGACGATCTTGGAATTTCTTTTCTTTCGTTTCTTTTTCTTTTTATATGGTTGGTTTATTTTCCAATTTGGTGTTGTGGAGGGAGAATGGGATGTAGGCGGCTCAATTCAGAATGGCCGCAAGGTCTTTAGATTGCCCAATTTTCAAAAGAAGACTTAAGAGTTGTTCTGAACTTTCCAAGTAATTTTAGATGGCTCATATTTATGGTAGATTATTAGGGATGGGAATAATTTAACAGCATTAATAAAATACAAACATTGCTTGCTTGGGTGGGGTGATTACGATATCCATGGTCCACTAAGAAATGTATGCTTGTGAAATAAATAGGAAAATAAAAAGGTTTATGGCACTATTATGATATGAGAATGAGATCCGTTTTGTGCGTGTCTGTCTGCTTTTTCTTTTTCTTTTTTTCCTTTTTTTGTTGAGTTTTTTTTTTTTTTTTTGCGTAATAGTTTGTTTATTATAAATAAAAGAAATCACACACATATTACATGATACATTGAGAAGAAAATATAAAGAGGAGTTACAATAGAATTGACCAGAAATAATATTATTTTTTGAATGGGAAAATATGTTAGTGATCCCCAATTGAGGATTGCATATTACATCAAGAGTTCGATTCTCATCATTTTTATCCCATTCTTGTGTCTTTCTTTCCACTCATCCCCTTCTAAAAGGAATTTGAAAAAATTTTATACATACCAATCCAATAGTATTAATTATTTTCCCCTCAAGTTTCATTTTTTGTTTGGTTTCTATATTTGGTTTAACTTCGATATAGATGTAACATCTCATAGAATCAGAACAGAGCATCATGGATGTATTTCCTTGTTATTCTTGGCCATTTACTTGCCATGTCTTCTGGGGACTTTCGGGGAGATGAAGAGGATTGTTTCTTTGGTAGGTGGAGAGGATTGTTTCTTTCTCCAATAAAAGTATGACCACTATTTCTTCCTCAAGATGACTTTCTTTTACAAGAAATCAAAATAAATCACTTATAACCATCCGAGCAAAGCTCGATTGGTCAGGAAAGCACCTTAAGAATGCTCTTTTTGCTAAAGGTTTGGAGATCTTGACAATTACAAAGGGAAGGATTTGTTCAGGAAATACATTGAAAGTCATACTTCAAATTGAATATAATAGGAAGCATAACTGGAGTCTCATCTTAAATTCTTAAATTCTATAAGGCAAATATCTTACAAAATTAAAATCTTTATAAAAAATATCTTATAATGAGAATTAAGCATTGATTTAAAAAGAAAAAGTAAATCACTTGTCAAAATAGACCCAAGACCGCCAAAAGTTAAACCAAAGAGATATGTCACCTAAAATCTTTCTACGAGTTCGTTCTTGGCATTTTTGGGACAATTTGATACAACGATTGCAGAAAATTATTTGGATATAAAAGGAAAAACCCATTAACATCATCAAGAAAAATAATGAATCTGTTAGACTATACAAAATGCAAAGTCCATTGTACGTGTAATTTAGACAAGTCTATAACGGATTAATATGACGTCTCCCTTTCGTCAGAAAATAACTCCAGATAACAAAGCTAAACTAGCAAGAATGATTAATAGGATATCCAGGTAGAATTCATGTGAAAGAATCAAAGGCTCCTTAGATATTTATTCTTTCAACGGAGTGCACATACTTTGATTTTATAAACAAAATCAGCCCAAAGTGAACTGTCCAATAGAACCACTGAAAACGAATAGACAACAACAGTTTATCCCAATTCATTTTTCAACTGCAAACAATCGTGACTTCATTTGCTCATCAAGCCTGAAACCAGCCATCTCTGCTTCCCTGCAGACCTCCTTGCACTTTGCTATTCTACCAGAAGCCTCATAGACTTGAATTAAGCACCTGTATAAATCAAAAGTCGGTGAAAAACCTGCCTCCTTAAGTTTTGCAAAATACCGGACAGCCCTTGGGATATCATTCAAAGCAACAAAAAGCTTTATTACTACTCGATATGCTGGAAGATCAAAGAGGCAATTTGTAGCCTCCATTTCCCAAACAACAGTCAATGCCTCTCTATATCTTTTCTCAGAATATCGACTATGAATGATAGTAGTGTACATGACTACACTTGGAACACGACCAGACTTCTTGAACCAATCATAAAGTCCCTCCACAATTTGGAACTTCCCAAACCTCGCACAAACTTTCATGATTGAAGTACAATCTCGCGGGTTCAAATTCAAATCCTCTCTTCCAGCAAGCTCTTCCAGTAAGCTTGAGACTAGTAATTCTTTATCTGGATTCTTCCCAAGCTCTAAAATTAACTTAGCATATACTCCAGAGTTCAACATTCTTTTACCATCCCTAGCAGCTGACAGGAGCTTCCAAGCGATGTTCAAACTTCCACCTTTAATAAAACCCCTCACCATTGCCTCGTAGACACTCCGGCTTACCATGCTAATAAACTTATCATCGTCAAAATTGAAAGGCATTTTCAACTCATGTGATCTAGCTAATACCTCAACAGTGGAAGCAAGAATCCTATCATCTGGATACAGATGGGGCTGCTTCTGAACCCAACAGAACACAAGTAAAGCTCTTTCAGGAAGACCCATGTGCCCCAGCTCACGAACTGTTATGGACAAGGACCCTTTACAAAGAAACCGAGACCACTTGTCTAGAACTAGAGACACATTTTTCTCCTCAGGAGGAAGGCCTCTTATCTTCTTAGCTAAACCAACCAAAAAAGTTGTGTTCTTGTATATATGATTCGACACTGATTCCCTAGCAATGCCAACTGATTTTCTTGAAAATTTCTTCTGTGTTGGAAGGCCTAAAGGTCTGTTTTTGTAGGGAAGTGGCAGTGGTAAAGGCCTTTGCCTATTCAAACTTCTTGGCTTCTGAGGAATCCTCCCCTTGAAAAGTGACGAGATAGCCTCAATCTCATCTGTGTCCCATACAATTTCACCATTTTCACCACCATTAATAAAATTTTCTTGCTCATTTTCCTCTTCTCCAAGCTCATTTCGCCCTTTATAATCATCATCAACTACAAGATTACCAAAGTTGTCATCTTCTCTGATGATATCATTGGAGAAAGAGCTAGACTTACCCTTCTTGGAAACTGTATTAATACCAAGAAGGCAGGGATCCGGGGGAAGCTTAGGTCGGCGTGGATTACGTAGATTCTTGGGAATTTTCCTATGATAAACTCTGAAATCCTTATTAGCGTGCGATTGTGCCTTCAAAACCACATTTCTTCTAATACTACAACTACATAGGATGAACATATTGGAAGAACAAGCTCCATAAAGAATTCTGCTACTTGTGGTTTCAGAGATTGGGCATGAACCAAGTAAGCCAAGCGTGCTCCTCAGCTCCATAAGGTCATAATTTCACAATCTTCTCTTGAGCATTTCGTCGAACAGCAAATGGGTCCTCGTGTTATTGTTGAATGCTGGGTAAGAATTACGGGGATAATCAGTATATATTGTCACTTCTCTTGATTTGGGTAGACGGAAATGGTGCAGCCCGCAACTTCAGATGTGACTGAAAACGAAGACAATCTGTAGAGCAGCGGGGACGGTTGCCAAAAAGGTCACAACCTGAGCTTCGTTTGCTTTCCCGAATTTGTCTTAAAAGTTGAACTGCTCCTGAAGGTTAAAATGGAAAGATGATGCCCATTTGCTCATATCCTACCGCAGCAGAACTGCTGACCTAATTAGAACGTTAAATTTGTCAAATTACTCGTGGAACAATAAATTTAAAAATAAATACAATGGGTGCACGAATGGACCACGCTGTTACAAAGAAATTTTTTAAAAACTTTTTTTTGTTTTTTACATTTAAAAAAAACAATTCTGTCATTCTATTTTCGTATATCGTCCATGTCAATTATACATATTTTAACTAAATTTATTTTCAGTCATCGTTCATGTCAATTATACAGAATTTGACATACAAAAATAAATTCACAATCTTTACAATAAAATTTTTATATAGACGTTTTTCTTGAGGATTTTTTTATATAAACTTGATGTATGACTTTATTTGTGAGGTCTAAAAGAAAGTCATATGTACAATCTTATATCACTTTCTTATATCATTATGCACTTATATCATTATGCATCACTGTAAATTTATTTTTAATTACAAAATTCACAAGTAAAACTATGAAGGTAGAGAAAAAACTGCCATTTTGGTAGAAAGGAGTTGAGCTAAGCAAATGACCCTTGGATGGTAGTTAATAAGTTTCTTTGACCACCGAATTTGGCTGTTATAGAAGAGAGAGGAAGTCGAGTTCCCTCCACATGAAGGGTGGTTTGTCGTTCCCGTATTGCCACTGAAGCTTAGCAACCGAGAAGTAGTCAATTATAGCTTTTAACAAGCCGAATCGAGTCGAATACTCCTTGTTCATATTCTGTTATTTTAATAAACGAACCGGTTCGGCTCGACTCGACTATTAAACGAGTTAATATTTGTGTTCGAGCTCGACTCGTCAAATAAAATATATACTCGAGATCGAATTCGATTCGGCTCATTTAACATAAACGAACTGAGCTCGAATGAGCTCAAACGGGCTCAGCTTGTTTAACACAACCAAACAGAACTCGATCGAACTCGATTTTTACATAATCGAACAAAGTTCGATTGAGCTCGAATGTTTTTATTTTAGAAATAATGTGAAAATACACTATTATCCATGTTCACGAACGCAAACGAGCATTCGCGAATAGTATTCGGGTTTGTTCATTTAATAAACGAGCTCAAATCCTTATTCGAGTTCGACTCGTTTAACTATTCGAACGAGTCGAATTCAAGCTTTTATGAGCCGAATCAACATGTATTCGCGAACAGCTCGGTTCATTAAAAGCTCTATAGGCAACTAGGCATCACACTTTGCGCTAGAAAGCTATTATTAATATACAGATTCGAATGGTACAGTTAAATATGTAAGTGACTCAAAAAGATAATCAACTCCTTTTTTTTTTTTTTTTTTACCCAAAAAAAGGGGCATCAGTAGAGCTTGATTCTGGTATGGAGATTTCAACATTTTGATTTTTCAATTGGATTTTGATACATTTACTGACATTTGTTCCACTTGCTATTTATGTCCCAAACATCTTTAAGTATGATCACGTTTCCTTCGACACTATGGATGTGCCACCTATTACACATATACAGTATAAAGATCTAGTTCATTGTATTCTGTTTGAAGGATTACGTAATGATAAAATAATTACACGTATTTTTTCTACATTTATGTTTGCATGAAAACATTTATTTAGATGCTCATTCAACAAAAATAAATCAGAAGGGTTACAGGAAAGGCAATGATAATCTCTAGTAACGGTAGTTTTGAACCCCAGATTCAACAAAATCAGATTAGGCACTTATTTCCAAGGCAGTTCACAAATCACATTTATAATTATGCTTGAATTGTAATGATTTCCAAAGTAATGAGTCAAATGGATAATGATCACCAGCGACGGTAAACTTACTTGGGAACCTATGCAACTAATTAGTTTGGTGGGAAAGCTTTGAAATTAGTCATATAGCTAACCTGCTAAAGTATCTTTCCAAGATATTGCATGTCAAAACTTTCACACAAGTAGTTGAAGGATCACACCAGAAGTACCAATAAAGCAAACACTTAAAGAGATCCGTATCTCCTTTTACAAAGCTACGTTATGTGAACACCCATAAGTGGTATTGTCTTGACATAATTCACGAACTCCAATTGGCTGGATGAATCCGACCTTTTTTTCTTCATCACATAGAAAAGCTCCAGGGAAACTAAGGATGATGTCTTCAGAGCAACACAAACAATATATGAATTAAAACCGAATTGTGCATGCCTCTGGACTAGATGGAAACATCTATATTACTCCCTAAAATGGTTTAAGTTGTCATAATCTACGGATACATGTCATCATGCGAGCCTTCAAAGTGAAGTGGATAAACAGGTGAAATATCTCAACGAAGTTGCAGAAATAATTCAGTTAAATACAGAACGAAAGAAGCTTGAGAAGCTAAAGAATAGATGAGATATAATTACAAATAAGACATACAAGTCATTACAACATAACCAAGAAATCAAAACAACAAAAAAAATGCCGAAACGTGGGAAGGCTGCTCAGGGAAAAAAAAAAAATGATGACATACAGTAAAATAAGGGGAGAAATGATCAGGATATCTGTTTCCTCTTTATCCTTCAATGGACAAATCTTCAACCAGTTAAAGCGAATTACAGTATCCCAACTTGTAATTTCTTTGATAGAAATTGCAACTTGAGATCTCTATCTATCAGCAACAGTGTCACAAAGTTGCCTGATAATGGTAACCTTCCCTCAAGTGCAATGAAATTCTGCAACGAGTGTCTTGATGGAGGGAAGGTACTCATAATCCTTTATTACCACATAAACCTTCATATCACCACATCTCTCCTCAGTTCTTGTGAGATCCTTCTGTTAACCGAAAATGCGGTTTCTGTGTGTGACTGGAAGAACGACTACTTTGCCTCAAACTCAAATACACATCAAAAGTACTTTCCTACAAAAACAATGCAGTCCATTTATTTTCTTGTTCATCACACACTATCCCTAACAAAGCGGAAAACCACATGCACTGCTGGCAAAAACATAGGAATGACTAGGGCAATCCGCAAAACTAACATGTTGCCAGTGTTGTCACCAAATAAAAGAAACACAACGGGAACAAAAGTTTCTCAAGATGCAAAAGCTACAAGGTTCAGAACAATAATGGCAGATGGAGAATATACTACCTTGATTAAAATAATATCTTGCTTCCAGATATGACTAGCGGAAAAGCCTGGGAACTGATCTTCTTGAAACCTTGCCCGCAGGCTTTAGTCTTCTATATGCTTCCCTGATGTGGCAGGGCCTGATTGGCCCTCTCTGTTTTCTCTCCATCATCACAATTCTGGCTGCAATTTGTAGGCATCATAGTGTCAGATTGAAGAGATTCCAAGACTCTGGATACATTCATACGGCTCCTAAATTCAAATATCTTCTTTAAACTGAACACTTCGGATTTAGTTCATACTTTCGGCTAATAAGTCGCCTTACTAGATATGGCTTTGTTATGCAGCTCTAAAGAATGCAATCCTAAGATGCCAGTGTAAGAAGTTTTCTCTTATAATGCACAAAGATTAAAATTCTACAACAAAGGGGAAGACATCTTAATCTTTGCCCCGTGGTTTTCAACTGTCAAGAGACAAAAATTGTAAAATCAACAATAAATTTCTAAAACAAACTAGTAAAATCACCTACACACCTGTTTCGACAAGCTCCCCAACAAACATTTTTGCTATATCAGATACTACAATTGTCATAAGAACAGAAAATTTTGAACTTCCAGTGATGCTCATTAACATCTGCATTGACAAAATAACGATAGAAGTACACAACAGTACAGAAAAAAATATTTTGATGCAAAAAAGATGCACTGAAATGAATAGGCATGTGACAATCTTATGACGCCGAAAAGAAATAAGACTCGTGCAGTAAATAAGCAAGCATACCACTAGCATAATGGCAGATGTGCACTTCACTGACGGTTGCCAGATTCTTTTTCCAAGTACCTACACTATGTCACAGACTCAAATTTTGCACAAACTCTTTTTTTTTTTGGGTTAACTATCTGAGTGAAGACATGAAAAATAACCATTGTCCACTGTGCAAAACATTTGCACATGCCAAGATACGCTAGACAGAGAAACTTTAATTCAACTAGAAAAAGGACACTGGATGGACAAGAATACATTGACAGGGAAAGAGAGGAATACCCATTTTATGTTAGCTTTCTGAAATCCAGATCTTCGAAATAATTCATATCTATTAATTTGCTCATCAGTGAACTGTGACAAAATAGTTCTAGAAAGAGAGAATGAATTAAAATGTCGAACAGAAAAAGCAAGCAAAGAATCAGAAGAAATAAAAAAACGAAACACCATCACTCTATCCTTTATAACTACTACAAATAATTAAATCCTGTTAAACATTTGGAAGAACTTTATACTTTGATTTGTTGCATACATAGCACTGAAACACATTGCATCTGCTTTCTAAGAAGTCATACCAAAAAGTTTTATCTTTTCTCTCTTGATCAAGAATAAAACAATACCAATGACTCAAGCTATTTTAATTTCTCCCACCAATAAATTGGACAAGTAATATTAAGTGGATTCTTATTCCGTATGCATATTTGCTAGTATGTTATTATGTGAATTCTGTTTGCTAATCACTTGGACATGAACACATGAAATTTGGATGTTTTCACATTGTAAGATGTGGTAGAATCATACATTTAACTCCAGAATACATTTCAAAGAAGTTCAAGACTCAAGTGATTACATCTCTGGGGGACAGAGCTATTCAAAAATCAAACACCGGAAATGTCATGTGGCAAATAACAAGCAATCAAGAGCTAATGTGGAAAGATATTTGGCATTGGGAGAAATGTGGCTCCAGAGAGCTCTAGAGGACAGGAAATACAACATAGCACTTACTGCATTTTGGCCATTTTATCAGGGTCACCACTGGTAGGGAATTTCCCAAGCTCAATTCCATGTTCTCTTCCTCTTCCTCCTCATCTTCTTTTTTGGACTTACCAATTAGGCCAGTAGTCCCAATTGGAACTGTTTCCCCAGTGGTGGTTGAAGGAATTGAAGGATGAGCACTTGTACCAACATCATCTCCTCGACTACTTATCACTGTTGGCGTTTGGGTCTCAATCTCTTCAGGGGCACTTGGTGATTCAGGCGGCGATTCTTCTTGCTCCTCAAGTGCAACTTCAAAAGGATCCTTGGATTGCTTCATTGCCTGTTCTCTATGGTGATGATTGATATTAGCAGGTGCAGAAAATCTCAAAATGAACACGAATAGACAAAAGGAAGTGGCAACTTCAACAGTGAATCTCATATTGAATGGCTTGGCAAGCAAATTTACCACAATGATGGTTATAATCTACCACGGTACAACACTAAAATCTCAAGAAACATCAATCCCGAAACACAAAACTCATAATCCAGGCATCATCATGTCTTGGCTTTTCAAGTACACAACAATCGTTATCCCAAGTAAGACAGTTGCTTACTCTGGTTGGCATAGCAATTTAGTCTTAACAAAATAAAATCCACAGGTCCTATTCCTACACTCAAGCAGAACTACTAGACTAAAACACTCGACAACCAACCGATAAGTTAAAAACATCATACATAGCTCTAATATATGCATTGAAAGTTCAAACCACAAATACATATACATCACATATACATGTATCTGTAGATAGTTAAACAGATTAGATATTCCGATCTATATGATCATGTGAAACATTCATGCATATGCAAACGACAACTCTCTTACACGAGACCTAGCCCATGTCAGGCTATATAGAGGCAAAATTCACATTACCTTTTGTTTGCTCCACAGATGAAAGAACAAGAATAATTGTTTAGGCCTTAAGGTAGATTTTCAGTATGCAGAATCAAAAGGGTTGTTTTGTTCTAAACCTATAGGCATAAAGAAATCAAATCGTAACCCTATCCCCAAAATCCCCAGCCAATTTAAGAAAGACAAGTAATTTCTGATTTTCAAAATCTCTCCTTTTCACTCTTTTCCTTTTTTTTTTTTTTCAAATTTTCCCAACTGCCCATTGCCTTCTTTTTTTTCCTTTCTTTTTTTTTAAAAATAATTTCCATGCGTTAGATTTTCACTAATAAATTGCAAGGAAAAATATTAGTGTACTAAAAACTGTTAAAAAAGTAGGAGTTTTAGTCTTACTAATATTAGAAAACAAATATGGTGGTGTAGTTGCAGCCACCGGAAGATGAAGTTGCGGCTACCAGCGGTGGAATGCAGGGAGCTCTAGGTTTGGAGCCTGGGTTTTATTGATTATAGTGAGGACTTAATCTTGAAACACTTGATGGACCAACGGAAAGAAGTGGAGTACTTGAAGGCGTTAAGTTTGGTACCTACTAGTATCGCGCCTTTTTCTTTTATGGATGACCACTTAAATCTGTAGCCAGCAAAAGACGTGGTTATTCAACTCCACGCCTGTAATCTTTAAATTTTGGTGATTAAAGTTGCCATCTCTGATAAATAAATTCACGTCTTTGTCGTCTAAACTAGGCGGGCCGGACACATACTCAAGGTAAGGTTTTCCCCTGCTTCACCCGAATCGCGCTTCATGTGGTAATCTGGCTCGAGCCCCACGCCTTGGGCGGGAAGTTATCCAACCACCTTATGGCAGTTGCGTCATCTCACCCCCATTGAAAAGAAGGGGCTCCAACGAGTTGGGATGTGGTCCATGCGTTTCAAAAGAAGTCTTTGTTGGTCGGAAATCCTTCGATGGAACAAGTTTGAAGTTGAGTTCGTGTTTAAAGTTGTATGTGTTATATTATATTTACAGTGTTACACGATTTCTATAAAAAAACCTAAGTTAACTCAAGTAAAAGATTACAACTTTCACATCACACTTAACATTCTCAATTAAACATCGAATGAAATAACTGACCAAACTAAACTAGGAGTACAATCAAGCCGAGTCATGCTCGAGCTCGAATTTGATAGCTGTTGGTACTGCTCGAACTTGATTTGAGCTCAAACTCGAAGTAACATTTGAGTACTCAAGCTTGATTTGAAAAACTCAATCACACTCTTTTTTTTTGGCACTTGCGAGCCTACTTGAATACTTGAATATCAACTTGCAAATTTTTGAACTTTCACAAAAAAAAAAAAAAAAATCCTCGATAAGGCTCGACGAGCCTTTAAGCTTGCAAATATAGTACTCGAACTCGTAATCATCACTGCTCGAACTCGGTCAACTCAAACTCAAGTCGAGTAAAAACTCTTCAGCTAAAAAATATATATATAAAACTTGGACTTATCATGCAAGATTGAGGAATGGAATAAATTGTGGAATACAAGAGTGATACAAACAATTTTTTTGTCGACCTTGTCCAGTTTAAAGAACTGATACAATCACGTCTTTCCTTGTATGTCGTCCCTTGAGGTGCTTGAAGGCGTGTTCGTTGTGGCTTTTTGTACCATGCTTCTTCTTTGTTTGATTGTAGGCGTCCGCTTATTTATTCTAAAGTAAGAAGAAGGATCATATATAACTTTTCTTCAAGTACTTTCCTTGGAAATGAGGACGATTGTCTATTTTTTGTGTTTGAATAATCATTTATGAGCTTTCCTGTTTTCTAAAGTAATTGACTTAATAAATAATTACCACAAGTCATCTGTTTGCGTCTCTTTTTCCTGTACTGGTGTAATACCAATGACCTTCAGGGGACATTAATATAATTTGGCATGATTTGGGTGAAAATGTAAATTTGAAATCAGGAGGGTCTTGATTGCAATTTGGGCAAACTTGAATTTTTCTACAAGACTAGGGCTTTCTTTCTTTCTTTCTTCTTCACCCTTTGAAAACTCTCTCTCTCTAAATATCTCTTCATTCTTTCTTGAAGAAAGAGGTGGACAATCTCACTTTCAAGGGGAAGTAAATAGAGAGAACCTTGAGGCTTCAACCCCATCTCCCAACCAAGGTAAATTTTCCAAACCTTCCCTCACATTTCGTAGGTTTTGGTCATAATAGGGAGTAGCGTGATTAGTGGATGATTAATGAAAGTTTTAGAACCTTTTTTGCTTTAATGACTATGTGCTAAGTGTTTGTAGTGTGTATGTGTTAGTTGGGTGGTTGATTTATGATAATTGTGGGTGTGGTGTTTTTGGGGGTTGAGGGTGATTGTGGATTGTGCGTATGATTAGTGGTATTTTGAGCTTTATATGAGTTGATATTGCCTTATTTTGTCACTTTGACGTTGGTTTGAAGTTGGAAGTGTGTGAGATGAGAGTTGGGTGTGTGAAAGGGTGAAATCTATAGATTTTCACAGTGAGATGTGGTTAGAGGCAGATGAGACCCGGCCAGGGCTCACCTGGCTCACACCCGCCGCAAGTCTCTAATGGACGAGCCGCGGGTGAAGCTGAGTGAGCCACGGGGTTGGAACCCGTGGCTAGTTATTGATGATCGAGCCGCAGGCAGGGCTAACCAGCCGCGGTCGTGACTGGAAAGGCTAAGGCCACGGCTTAGCCTTTGCTGAGAGCCACAGCTGGGTTCGTTTGGATCCGCGGGTGCGGATCAGAAAGGTCCACCAGCGAATCTCCTTAGTTTTTGACCGTTTTGTTTCGTTCTACATTCTAAGTCTAGGTTTAAGTTTCGATTATGATTTCTTGGTAGAGTTAGTGTATAATCGGATATTAAATTGTATGTTGTAGGTGAAGAACGTGATCAATCCTTCGTAGAGTATTGAGTTCACTCGGACTGAGGTAAGTAGGACTTGTTTCCCTTGGATTTTGGAAAATGGTATTGCCAAAGTACAATCATTTTGAAACTATATTTGCTATCTTAAATGGCTTGATTGTGATTATGTTCTCATTTTGTTATAATTTGATAATATAAGATATAAATGAATTATTTGAATAACGAAACGAATGTATGTATGATGTTATATGTTTGACCGAACTGACTGGGTGATAGTCAGTAGAATCGAACTGGCCGGGTGAAAGTCCAAACGACCGAACTGACCGGGTTAAAGTCAGTCTGATCAAATTGACCAGGTAAAAGTTAGTATGATCGGACAACTGGGTTACAGTGAATGACTGAATATCCAGGGCTTTGTTTGAACGCAATGATGCTTTGTACAAATGCAATGATGCTCTGTTTGAAGTGCTTCGTTTGGTTTTGATGTGTGATATTCGAATTGTGATTGAATGAGAATTTGTCTTGTCTATATTGTATGATGTGAACTATCAACTGTGTGTTTTGAATGTAAGTATATGTACAACACTCTCAAACCGCAAGATGATACTTTTGCCACTTACTAAGTGATTTTATCACTCACCCCTTTTATTTTGACATGCAGTGACAAGCGAATTATATTAGAGAAGGGGCGAATTGGTACTTGGAAGAAACAAGGTGATTAGATTATAGTATGCTAGTGAGGTTTTGGGTATTTATGTTATTAGACTATGTTTTGTACTAATGATATGTTAGATTAAGACTCTAGTAATTGTAATAGGCATCTAGAATTGTGTATCTGAAGTATTAAATATGGTATTGGATGACAATATACTTGTACCTAATGTTATTACTTGGGATACTGTTAATGGCTTTGTATGTGTAATATTTGGGATGTTTATGTTAGATGCTTTAACCTCATGAGCCTTGTGACTCAGTTTAGCCTGGTCACGGCGATGTTATGTTCCGGACACGGAGCGTGACAACTGTAGTCTTAATTTTAAACCCATGAATTCATGCAAACTTCAAATGAGAACACAGCTTTTCTTTTTTCCACGAGTGGTCTAAAAAC
Source organism: Mitragyna speciosa (assembly GCA_024721245.1). Taxonomy (NCBI): domain Eukaryota; kingdom Viridiplantae; phylum Streptophyta; class Magnoliopsida; order Gentianales; family Rubiaceae; genus Mitragyna; species Mitragyna speciosa. The sequence goes on from CM045552.1 coordinate 8,752,193, forward strand.
TAAAGTAGGAGAGGTAGGCTTCTTCAAATGCGCGTTCTACTTTCCATGTACACATAATACTGCTATATAAAGATCGTGCCATATCCATGGTACTCTTTGTCTCACCTAGAACGCAAAAGATATAGTAGACAACACAAGAACGTTACAGAGAAGTTTGCTTACTATTTTAAAAGAATTAGACTGATTTTTGCATAATTGCATCTTCCTAATTGATTAAAATTATACAAAGCAAAGAATAATTCATTTAGATTAATCTAATGCAAAAGAAAGCGTCAATGGCAGTAGCAAAAAATTAATTTGGTTGATAAAATTGAATAGTCTATAGACTGCACATTGCTTTTGCTTTTCTTCATAAGTTACAGTCAAGTATACAGGAAAGAAAATGCAAATGAAGTGAAAAGTCAAAAGGTGCATGCCATTAGCACCAAAGGACTTCCCAGAGTCCAGGTTCTCCACTTCTTATTCCATAATAGTAATTCTTAATTGAGGTTATTTATTTAATGGTTGTTATCCTTGAATGTTATTCTTAAAAAGTTTTCTATATATATATGTTAAGCAACTAAACCCAAGTTATCCATTTATCGGCTTATAAAGTTTCCAATGGCAACTTCCGACCATATGACGCTCGCATTCTTTTCTTTTCTTCTCCTATTTTTCCTTAGTACTATTGTTCCTTTAAGTAGTGCATCACATAATGATTTGTTTTTGAGAAAGCAGGCAACGACCCTTGTTTCTCTGAAAGAAAATTTTGAGGCCTCAAGCCCCTCTCTCGATAGTTGGGACATAGTCAAACTACATGTCCCTCTGCATCTGGAGTGGTATCACATATGATAAAAACAGATTAGTAGTTGCACTCGACATATCCGATTTAAATCTCTCAAGCTATCTCTCATATGCAATAACTCAACTTCGATCTCTTGTGAATATTTCTGGCGGGCAACAACTTCGTGGGGTTTTGTATGTCAGAAATTCATAAGCTAGAAAATCTACAATTTCTCAATATATCCAACAATCTTTTTAGTGGAAACTTGAGCTGGGATTTCTTCCACTTCCTGGAACTTGAAGTCCTGGATGCATATAACAACAATTTTTCTGGTCCACTTCCTGTTGGCATTATTGGCTTCCGAAAGTTGCGGTACTTGAACTTAGGTGGAAATTACTTTTTCGGGAAAATACCACCTAACTATGGAGGTCTAAAAAAGCTCAGTTTTCTATCCGTGGCAGGGAATGATTTGAGTGGTTCTATTCCTGGTGAAATTGGTAATCTCATTAATCTCCAATGGCTTTATCTGGGATATTACAATCAATTTGATGGAGGAATACTTGCAGAGCTTGGGAAGCTTGTCACGCCCCATACCTCAGACGTGGCACTCGCCATGCCCTAGGCTACGCTAGAACACAAGGTTACATCGATACATACATTACTAAGACACGTCGAAACTTAAAGGATGAGCAATCATAGCCAAAAGATCCATTTCATTCATTCCAAAATATAAGTATTCACCAATACATTCCATTTCCTCTATAACAAAAGAATTAGGGTTGCTACAAGTGTAATATAGCATATACAAAAGAATAGGGCTATACATTCACAGAACAAAATGAACCCTTTACAAAATGTACTCTATCACCAAAAGCCCCCAATCTAAACCTAACTCAAAAGGTTCATGAGTCGGTCCAATTTTTCTCTACAAAATTCTCCTCCGTTGCGATACAAAATTAAGTAGTGATTGACATGTCACCCAGTAAATAGTTAAGAATCACCTTGTGGCTTGAGACGGTTATACATATACAATTGCATACAATGAAATCACATTTAATGACATAATTTATAAAGTACGTGGAAAAGCACTTAATCCCTTACTAGGAAGAGACATTTCCACACCTTCTTTAAGAAAAGTATAAAGAGAAAAGAAGGAAAGATTTAGAGATAAAACAAGTTGGGAGATAAAGAGGAAGAAGAGAAATTGGAAGGAAAAAGTGCCCTAAGCTTATTTGGGCAAAATAGAGTTTGGGAATTTTCTTTTTAAGTCCCTCTACTTGTGAAAAAAAAAACTCCATCCTAACTCATCAAATTACAAGAGTGCTCTCAAAGGTCCCTAATATTACAAAGCTGATCAACTTGGTCCATTTAGATCTTGCAAGTTGTGCCCTGAAGGGTCCAATTTCAACAAAATTAGGCAATCTGAATGTCACGACCCGAATCTAAAGGTCATGACCAGCACGTAACTCGAGGTGAAATAAACCGTCCCAAACCATATAAGCCTTAACTTTTCTCTAAATTCTACTGAAATTTCGGCAGCATCTCCTCTGTATTTGGACCTTTCCCAAAAAAATTTAAAAATACCTGCACAAAATTTCAGCCAACCCAAGCATTTCCAATACATTCACAATACATCATATCGTCTCATTCACAACTTTTACACAATATTTCCATAGGTTTACAACCTGCTAACACAAGTAATCAATCATCTATTACAACCATAAAATAAATGCTCATAAGAACTTCATATATTTCATATAAATATCCCAAGATTCATAACTTACAACCAATGGAGCAGCTATTCCAAAAATAACATTTACAATACCAAACTAGTCATATACCATATTGCCACAATTTCAAAATAATAACCTTGTCCTATACCCGGATAAACAAAAATAACCGGGTGGTACCTTCAAATTGAGTGGCTATGCAATTCTCCCCTCTGATCCTACTCCTGCACTTTCTACAGACACTAAAAAAATAATGAGGGGTGAGTTTTCCACACTCAGTAAGCATAATACATATTATAAACCATAATACATGCAGTCATACAGGTAATAAACAATCATCATTAACAATTATAACTGATACAATAATACTATTTTAAACAATTTACTTAAATCACCACTTTTGGTATAAAATCTATGTAGTCATCACATATGACATAAAATATTCAATAAAATCACATTTTTTGGTTTCATAAACAACTTTTATTATTTCTCGAAGTCACAACTATGCAGAACCTACTATCCCCCGAAGGGTAACTATCCCGCGAAGGGTACTCTGTCCCCGAAGGGCTATCCCCCGAAGGGTATCTGTCTCTGTTCCCCTGAAGGGCTATCTCCCAAAGGGTATACTATCCCGCGAAGGGAAGGGAATCACTGCGGACATTCCCTAGCTGGCATATACTAGGTGCACCCAAACTAACAATAACCCTGTTAGTTTTAGTTAGCTCTGCATAGAGTTACTTTCAAATCGTTTTCACAACTAAATTCTTTCAACTTTATTTGACAAAAATCATTGTCACAAACAATCCTTCACTTTCTCATTCTTTAATGTTAAAACTTTAACGATATATAAAAACATACTTTGAAAAACGTCAAATGTATTATCTTATACACTCAACGTAAATCATTCACCGTTAAATGCTTTGCAAGCTCATTTAAACTTTCATGTACAAAATAAATCACTTTGTATGCATTTTCTCAACGTACATCCATTTAACAACATATATGTATGTCAATTTCAATTTATACATATTGCATACTTTAAAATACTCACAAAATGCTTTGCAAGCAATATATAGTACTAGTGATTCATAATATGTATTACACTTACCTCAAATTAGGCTATGGACAAAAATCTCAACTCGATCACCCCCTTAGGCGGCTTCCTCCGCCAAATGCTCTCTTGAATCTATTATATAACATAACGATCAAAATTAACAACTAAAAATACATTAGAAAAATAATACTCTAACTTTAATCTAACCCCAAGGCTTAACTCAATCACTTACCCATCTTGCATGGCCTAAACTATAATCAAATCTCAACTTTAATTTCCCAAATCAACTCTTTCATCTTCTAATTGGTAATTAACACCATAACAAAACTATTAACTCTAAATAATACCAAGAAATCATTTTTCTCCAAATTTCCTAAAATTTCCTAAACTCTAAAATTCCATCTACTCAATTTCTACTCCATGCATGCTATCATTTCCACCAAAAATATCATATACTTTATCATAACTTATTTAATAAACAAAATTCAAGCATAAAATTACCTTATTTAGCTTAATCCAAATTTTCCCTTTTCTTCCCTATTCTCTTCTCTCTCTCTCTCTCTCTCTCTCTCTCTCTCTCTCTCTCTCTCTCTCTCTCCTCTTCTCTGCTGGCCGAACTTCCTTCTTTCTTCTTCCCCTTTCTTCTTCTTCTTCTCTCTTTTCTTTTCTTTCTTTCTTCTCGCTGCTTCTCTCTTTTGCTTTGCAGAAGATTCTGCTGGCTTCTATGGGAAAAATCCCACCGACTGCTCCTTTTTTTTTTTTTGCCAAATTACCTTTCTGCCACTCACTTATGTTTGGTATTACACTAAAAAAGTTGGATACTCTCTTCTTGCAGACCAATCAGCTTAGTGGTTTGATTCCTCCTCAGCTGGGAAATTTGACTAGCTTGAAATCTCTTGATCTTTCGAATAACGGACTCATTGGAGAGATTCCAGTTGAGCTTTCATCACTTCAAGAGCTTGCTCTCTTGAATTTATTCATGAACAAACTTCATGGTGGAATTCCTCGATTCATTGAACAGTTGCCTCAGCTAGAAGTGTTGAAACTTTGGCAAAATAATTTCACCGGATCCATTCCATCAAAGCTTGGACAAAATGGTAAACTAGTTGAACTTGATCTTTCTACCAACAAGCTCACTGGACTGGTCCCAAATACTCTTTGTTTTGGAAGGAAGTTGACGATCTTGATTTTGCTCAACAATTTTCTGCTTGGCCCTTTACCTGATGAGCTAGGTCAATGCAAAACACTCTCTAGAGTTAGACTAGGGCGCAATTTCTTAAGCGGATCAATACCGCATGGATTTCTTATTTGCCTAATTTATTACTTCTGGAAATGCATGACAATCTGCTAACTGGACAGCTCGAAGAAACAAATAGCCTGGTATCCACAAAACTCAAGCAGCTGAGATTATCAAATAATCAGTTATCTGGTCCCCTTCTACATCCATTGGAAGATTCTCCAGCTTGCGGATTCTTCGCTTAGATGGGAACCAGTTCACAGGCAATATTCCCTTCTGAAATTGGGAACCTGCGCAACCTCTTGATGTTAAACCTGAATGTAAACCACTTATCTGGAAAAATTCCTTCAGACACTATTAATTGCATCTTAGTAGTTTATATGGATTTGAGTCAAAATCAACTTTCAGACCCATTCCGCTTTAAATTGGTCAACTTCATTACAGGACCAGTGTTTCAATAAAGAATCAAGAATTGAACGAAGAACAGGAAACAGAAAAAAAAGGCTGTTTAAGATGTCTCTATTGATTGAGCACTTGAATCTAGAAATGAATTTCAGCCTTTCTGTAAAGAATTGAACCTTTTTCTAGAAAAAATTTTATGACATTGTATTCTCACCCGCAAGTTGTTATAGATATATATACAGTGTAGACACCAAATTTTGACACACATTTTAGTAAAAATATGCGTATTACTTTATTTAGGGGTATTATGCATTTTTAGGGGCTAATTATAATTTTTGTGTATATTACGTCTAATTTGTCGTGTACTAGGGGCAAAATGGTAATTTCACCATGTAAATATTAGTTTATTTTATTTTATTTCCTTAAATACATTGATTTTACTATTTTTATCATTATTTATGATTTTAATGATTTTTAGGAGTCATTATTATTTATTTAAAATTTTAGTATTTTTTAATTCAACGGCACGTTTTCCAATGCGCCATTTTTATGAGAATTTTCAAGTGAAAAATTTTATACATGCATTTTGAATACTCATAAATTTTTTGTAAAAATCTCATAATTTTTAGAAGTCGTTTAGTATTTATTTAATTTTTATCTTTTTGTTTATTAATGGCACGTTTCCCAATGCATTCTTTTTATGAGAATTTTTTCAAGTGAATTTTTTTTATGCATAGCTCATATATTCATGAATTTCCCGTATAAATTTCATGATTTTTAGAAATTTTTAATATTTATTTTAATATTTTATTATTATTATTATTTGTTATTATTATTTTTCTAATTAATCGCACATTTTAATGGTATGTTAATTTTTAAATTTTTGCAGTAAATTTTATTTATTCGTTTTATGACTATAAATTTCAGTATTTTTCTTAGTCCCGATATATTTTATTTTATTTCACTTGTTTCCCGTTATTTTTCTCAAAAAAAAAAAAAAAATGATGAACAGCAGCAGCAGCGTTGCTGCTTGCTGTTTGCTTCCTGCCATGGCTAATGGCAGCCATGCTACCCATACCACCTACTCTATGCCTGATCACATCAGCCCCTTTCCCTCTTGCACTCTTTACCAGATTTTTAGGGATTTTGATCATCTTCTCCTCATTTTTTTGGGCTCAATGATTCTCTCTTCTGAATTCTCTCAAAAAGACTAGCACACAATTCACTCTCACATTCCACCTGCACTCAGTTTTTTCACTCATCCCATTCCCTCTGCCTACACGGACACCTCCCTACTTCCTCTGCCTCTCCCCCTGCACACTCAATCACACAAACACAAACACAGACATCTGCACTCACTTCACCGACCTTTCTCTCAATTCCTTCACCTGCAGAAGCACTTCCCTCACCCCTGCCACAAACTCACACACACAACACAGAGACAAATTCACACACAAACAACACACAGGCTTTCAATTCACAGATCTCACAACACACACAACCACAAACGCCCCTCCACAAAACTCACTACACACATCACACACCTGCACTTTCCATCTCCCAGCTCCAAAACATACATTCAAGAACACACGAGACACACAGAACACACATTCAAACCCACACCTGCACTCTCACTCACATTCACTCTCAGAAACAAAAACATCAAACTCACACAACACACGCATCACACCACAGGCACAAACACACCTGCACATTTACACACTCCATCACACCACATCACACACACACACACTAATTCACCAGCAGCACAAACACACTAGCCACCCACACCTGCAAACACACACATCACACACAATCAGTTCACTCACGCACCATAACACACCTTGCACACACTCACAGAAACAAAAACATCAAACTCACACAACACACGCATCACACCACAGGCACAAACACACCTGCACATTTACACACTCCATCACACCACATCACACACACACACCAATTCACCAGCAGCACAAACACACTAGCCACCCACACCTGCAAACCATCCACAGAAACACACACAAAAACCTGCAAAATACAAAAAAAAAAAAAAGGGGGGGCACAACAACAACAACAACGGCAACAACAGTCAACACCAGGGACGCCACCGGAAACCGCCATCCTCACCATTTCTCTCCCCCGAAATCAGGTAAAGCTCTTGACTATTCCTTTAATTTGGTCCTATAAATTGTCTAATGTGTGAAAATTTTGGGTGCCCTCGGTAGATATAGGATGATTTGAACATAGAAGGGTGGGAATTTGGATTGTTTAATAGTAAAAAAAAAAAAAAAAAGGGGAAATCGAAAACAGAGAAAGAAATAGAGAGTGAGAGCTGAAAAAAAAAAAAAAAAGGGACCGAGAGAAGAGAGCTCCGGCGAGGGAAGAGAGAGAGAGAGAGAGAGAGAGAGAGAGAGAGAGAGAGAGAGAGGACCGGAAGAGAGAATCGGAGAGGGAAGGAGACGGACCAGGGGGGGAGAAGAACACAATCGGGAAAGAAAGAAGAGAGAAAAGAAGGAAAAAGAAAAGAGAAAAAAAAGAAAGAAGAGAGAAAAGAAGGAGAAAAGAAGAAGAGAAAGAAGAAAGAAAGAAAAAGAAAAGAGGAAAAGAGAAATCAGGAAGAGAGAAAAGAAAAAGAAAAAAGAAAAAAAAAAGAAGGGGAAACTAAAACCGACGAAAAAAAAAAAAAAAAAGAAAACGAAAATCGGTTTAAAAAAAAAAAAATTGTTAAGCAAAACTACGTCGTTTCGGCATGAAACGACGTAGTTTTGACTAGTTGCTTTTATTTATTTATTTTTTATTATTATTTTAGCAGATCATGTATTTGCGTTTTGCCCCCTTAAGTTTTAATTATTTGATTATTCCTGTTAATACTTTTAGTTTATTTCAATTAAGTCCTTATTTATTTAAGTTAACCCCCTAGAATTTGTAGTTCCTTTCAATTATGTCCAGAATAATTGCAATTTAGTTTTAAACTTGCTGGAAATTATATTTTTTCCCTTTAGCTTGTCAGAAATTGCGATTTTAGTCCCTCATGTCTGCTGAAATTACATTTTTATCCCTGAATGTTGCTGGAAACTATGATTTAGTCACTTATGTTTGCTGGAATTGTATTTTAGCCCCTAGATGTTGCTGAAAATTATAAATTTGGCCCCTCTTGTTGCTGAAACTTGTATTTTTGCCCCCAAACCTTGCTGGAATTTCATTTTTGCCATTATATTTTGCTGGAATTACTTTGTTGCCCTCCAATATTGCTGGAATTTATATTTTTGCTCCCTCAAGTAGCTAGAACTTGAATTTTAGCCTTGAATGTTGCTGGAATTGTATTCTTTACTCTCCAAGTTTGCTGGAATTATATTTTTAGCTTTAAGTATTGCTGGAATTTTTGTTTTTGGGTATTATAGTTGCTGAAAATTATGTTTTAGCTTTAAATTCGTTGTAAACTATGCCATTACCGTAAGTAGGGTTTAAAATTATAATTTTACCTTTTTATTTGTTGCAAATTACATTTTTCACTTTAGAATATTGCTTAAATTTTCACTTTTAATCCAAATCTTATAATATTTTATTTTTGCCAAAAAGGTATTAATTAAAATTAGTTAAGTCCTCAAAGCTTTAAATTATTTCTTTTTACATTTTCTTTATTTATTTTTATCAAACTTATAATTAATGTTCTAAAATTGGGTCTTGTTAGTCTAATTAATGTTCAAATTAGTTTCTCTATTTTCCTTTTAGTTATTTTAATAATTCTTATTTGAGGTGTTAAAATTTCAATGTATGTATTATTATGTTTTATCCTTCTATTATTATTATTATTATTATTATTATTATTATTATTATTATTTATTTTATTTTTATTTTTATTTTTATTTTATTTTTGTTGTTTTGCTTTATTTATCTATTTGCTTATCTATTTTTTTGACTTAAACAATTTTCATTTTTCTTCCTAAATAATTAATTATTATTATCATTATTTTCTTTCTCTTATTTTGCTCATTATTGCTATGATTGTTTGAATTATCGTAGTAAGTTCATAGTGATCGGTAGAAAATTATTCAATTAGTGATTGATTTATTAAATAGTGGTAATTTTGACATGTTTGTTCATTTTAGTAGCAATTTATATCGGGTGTACGAATGAGAGGTACCTCGATTACCCTTCCAATGTCTCTTTATGTGCTCATATGTGCTCCTATGTGTTTTTCTATGTTTTTTTTATGTATGTCTTTTGCTTATAATTTTTATTCATGTGTGAGTATTTAGTTATGTCATATTATTTACTTGAATTTAATTTGTAATTATTCAAAGAAATGTAATAGATAGGTAATATTCTTTTTAGCAAAATTTTTTGTATTTAGATAGTTAATGTAATAGATAGTTTATGTTTTATCTATTTAATCAAAGCCTATGTATTTAGATAGAAAATGTAATAGATAGGCTAGATAGGTTACCTTTTACTTTTATTTTTTAGATTGTAATTAGGTTTTCCTCCGGTGTAATAGTTAGGGCTTTGTGTCATATGTGTGCTATGTGCTTATGTGTTTTATTTGCTTTCTTTAGGACTTTGCATTTAGAATATCATGTTTATGTGTTATGTGCTCCTATGTGCTATTATTTGCTTTTATGTGATTACTGCTTTAATACATGCTTTATTTATTTTCCTTGCTTTAATTATATATGTGTATCGTCGCCACACTAGTCCAAAGCTAGTTGTGGTTAATTCCGGTTTCTTCGCTAGTCCAACGCTAGCGGAGAACTTATAGAAAATAGGCTAGTCCAATGCTAAGCCTTTAGGTCATTTAGCATTAGGAACATTTTTCGTATGCATTTCATGACATTTCACACACATTTTATCTTTTAGGCTTTTTCCCATTTTCTATGAGTTTTTTTTATATATACTTTACAACTTATTACTTATTTTAACATCTATTTGGTGCATAACATTTAGATTTCACCACACATAGAACCTTAGGTCATTTGTGTGATTTGACTAGAAATAGTCATCTACTCACGTGGGAAGCGATGGCGTACATGTCGTTCCCCCCTCCGTGAGTAGAAACAGTTAGTCACGAGTTTATTAGTCCCCCGTACCCGTTATGTTGCATTCCTACTCTCTTTGATCATTTACTACCTATATTACTATTTTCCTTTTCTTTTGCATTCCATTTTGCATTCATACTCGTGACTCCATCGAGGTCTAGATTCGGGTTACGCAATTAATGCGATAATTCCGACCAAACCTCGGTGGAACATTTCGTCCCTTATCGATACCCATTTTTAGGACTAGACTTGCATTCATATAGCTGCATCCAAATGTGATAAAATCGTAGGGTTATATTAGGAAAATTTAGACTAAACCTCGCAACTAGTTTCGGCTAGGTTGAAAGGGTGCCTTAGGCGCAAGCCTTTGCCTTCCCTTTCTTCAACTGTGACTCCCGAACCTTTTTCTCTTGTTTTTCAAAGACTTGGAGTCGTCTAAAAGGGTTTTTTTCTTGTTTTTCCTATATTTTTCCAAAAATTATTTTTTAAAATAAATCATTCCCAAAACTTTTACCTTTCATAAAATATTTCGGGTGACTTGGTACACCAAAACTCAATACCAAGTGGCGACTCCTTTTTTTACTAAAAACCCTTTTTAGACTCTATTTTTCGGGCCCAAAAACCGTCGCATTTCAAAAAGTCCCATTTTAGGCCCTTTTTCTTTTATTTTAAAAATAAAAGCATTTGTTTGTCACATTTTCATCGAATCATCCTTTACAAAGCATTTTCTAAAAAAATTATTTTTACAAAAATTTACACTCTCTTTTTCCAATAACACAACCACATTTAATTCTTCCCTTTTCCCTTTTCCCGACATCTTTACACTTTCTATTTATTTTCGAAAAATGGGGCGCGACAGCTGGCGACTCCACTGGGGATCACTAGTGAGTCCGAGCACTAGGTTTAGTCATTTTATTCTTTTCTAACCCTTTCATTTTATTGCATTTGGATGCATTAGGATTGCATTTCTATTTTTCTAGGTTTTTAGGTTTTTCTTTTGCATCTTGCATTTCCCGTCCCTCGGCTACTTATGTGATGTATGTATGATTTATTTACTTGTTACTGACTTTATTCGACCGCGCTTGCATTTGGGGAAGGGGTCAATCACCCTTAGAGCCCACACGTGTTATTGTTACATTCCTTCCTCTCATAAGGAGCACTTCATACGTGCATTCGATGTTTTTACCCTTTTTCTCTTTTTGGTGGTTGTCACCCACCCATCCCAGTTAGGAATAGGATTGATCTATTTAGGCATGTGCGCGGGGCACGATGTGCACGTAATCATGTTTGGGAGATCACCCGAACTCTCGGCTTGAGTCCACAAGTCTAGAGATTTGGGCTTTAAAAACAGATCCACTTGGACACGTGGCCGGGGCACGATGTGCACGTAGCAGTGTCTGGGGGATCACTCGAGCCACCGACAAAAGGATTTGGAATTGATGACCCTTATCCTTAAGTCTGAAGGCTTGGGAACCGACAGCTTAATTGAGTCTAGATGCATTAGCGAGCCCAACCTCATGCATCCATGTAGAATAACCTAGAATAGAGTCAACCTTACCCCAACAGGTACACTAGGCACGAGAGGAGGGAATCCACCCCTCTTTATTTATCTGTTTCTGTTATGCTGTTTATTGCTATTTGCTTTATCAATGTGTTATGTGATATTGTTGAAAACTAACGCATTTTCTTTCGTTTCGATTGCATTCATAAACCAGTAGAATAAAGAGCCCTGGCATGGTGCTCTTATAAGAAATTAACCCGTTTTTGGCATGTTCATATTTCCCTATCTTACAAGTTCGTTTCTTTCGAAAAATAAATATATAGTATCTCCTAGTTTCTCACAAAAGTTTATTTTGTAAACCTAAAATACCCAAGAATTCAATAATGAAAATTTTTAACTTTCAAAAAAACAAAAAAAAACAAAAAAAAAACAAAAAAAAAAGAAGAAGAATCTGATTTTTTGACTTGTATACACCATGTTTAAGTTTGCAAACCCGAACTTCTTTTTAAAGACATTATTTTTCTATACATACCTATTTTGTAGCAAATACATAAATTTGAAATCAGTAATCTTTTGTACAGTTTGTGACCCATTTAAAAAAAAAAAAAAAAGAAATCTTCATCATGCATAATTGTAGATAGGATTCTTTAATAATATCGTTTCGAGAGTTTCGTCTATTTTTGTTCTGCTTTAACAAACTGGCATCATGTATTAACCCTAGAAGGGGATGCCGCCTAGGGAACCCCATTTTTAGAAATAAGCCAACCTTGTTTCCCGCGGGTATATAACCCTTTTATGGGAATTTCACGTTTAAATTTTTGTAAAAAACTCGAGAAGTAGGGCCTGTAGGTAAGGTATCTGATATGAGTGACATGCTTCAGATGGAAAGTCCGCGGCGTATCTACCAGATGTTGGCAGTCCCACCCGAAGTCCAGAAATGGCCAACCCTCATGTGCCTCTAGTGAAATTAATCAAGTAGCAGTGTTCTTAGGACCAATTGGCGATTTTAAGGATATAGAGGCAGATGGACGTTTGGTGGAAGCTCTGGTTCACCTATGGGATCCCAGTTGCTCAGCATTCAGGATCGGGGATCGAGAGATGACTGTCACTATTGAAGAGGTGTCTGGTTTGCTAAATTTGACAACGAAACATGCATCAATAGTGTTTCCAACTGCTTCAGGAAAGGCCGAATTTTGTCATTTACTGGTTTAAAAGAATTTGTAATGCAAGGGTCGGATCAGAGTGTGGATGTAAAATTTCTGTTCGAGTCGGTTCGCAGCAAGAGATGGGTTCGACCGACACATGGAGGACTTCACATTCGCATCCAAGACGATATGGGAGCATAAGAGACCAATGGTGTACGGGTTCGTAATGGCCGGCATCTACCTTTTTCCCAAGAGAGAAAAGAGGATAGGCTTCAAGACCACCAAGTTCATGACCGATCTATTCTTTGGTATTGGAGGCCAAAGAGTTTCTTTAGTACCAACGGTATTGGCAGACATATTTATTTCATGCACGAATTGTCAAAGAGGGGAAAATTTCTTTCACGGGTCAAACCGGATTCTGCATATATGGGCCATGGAACATTTCAAGAGGCGCTCACCTGT